>CM054118.1:19463238-19864336 GCA_028673005.1 Tanypteryx hageni | reverse complement strand
CCGGTTCCTTTCATAATTTCGTTATATAATTAACGAAATATAAAAACAGTCAACAGAATGTCTAAATCCCTTCGTTTATGTCCTAGCTAATCGAACAAAACTGAACTGTTGGTTTGACGAAACCTTGAAATAGGAATATTTTTTTAATCTGATGCCATATCATCGCACTTGGCCATCCATGATTAGTTTAATGTTCTGAAAGTTGTGTCTTCTGGCGCTTCCCGTTTTATCGCTCCCAAGCACTCCTCCCTGATTGGCCATCCAAGACGTTTTGATCTTATTTCATCTTTGATCGCGTTTTAAAGCACTCTCCCTGGATCGTTTACGGATTTATATATCCATTTTCAACCACACGTGGGATACTGCTCTGACTTGCCGTATATCCTTCATGATATTTAATGTTAAAAAATAGCCCTTTTTAGTTACTTTAATTTATTTTCCCCCGAAAGTTAGCGAATCTCCCACGTCTGTGAAATGTGGACGTTCTGAATTACTAATTTTTTTACAGTTTATTTTTGTAGTTATTAATACTTCTATTTTGTCAATGTATGAACAGCCTTGCCCATTCTAATACATTTATCAATTGTTTTTAAGGCTAGATTTATTTACGACCTTTGCAGGCGAAGCTAAATAATTGAGGCGCAAGTCTTAATTAGGTCGAAATGCATTCTAATTTATCGCTAATTTATCTCGTTTCTTATCAAGAAAACAAGTACTCGCACTAGTTACCCTCGTCGTAGATTATTTTCTTGACGCACTCTGTAAAACAGCGTCGGTCTGTTGTTGGTGGTGTAAATTATGAGTCATGGTTACACTTATCAGTTTATACGCTGTGATACGACCTGTTTAAAATCGACCCTCAGAAGAGGTCGCAGCATTTTTGGGGGGTCCATAAAGGCACCCGAGTGTGTTCCCTTTTAGCATTCATTTCTCAGAAGCCAGAAAGTTCCCTCCCATCTCTTCTCTCCAATACCATTATTTGTTACATCTCAAAGTTCATTATTATTGGAAATCATTATTTTTTAATGCAAACAACATTAGGTATCATAAAATTGCTCCCTGACATGTGATAATAAATCAGAAGGAAGTCGATGACTATCAATATTTGCTTCCATGCGAATGAATAATCGCTTCAAAATTACAGCGGCACTTCCTGAAGTGCATATATACTTTTCTCTGAAAATGGTAGTTGTATTTCGCATTCAAAATATGGGAATATTTTTTAAAAAGGCTCATATACGTACTTTACAACATTATCAGTAACACTGCACATATAATGTGGCAATGGTATCGAAAATGAAATTTTATATCCACGGCGTCATTTCGTTTTATATCATTTTGACATTTCCATGCTCACAAGATATTTTTTACAATATTAATGTAAACTGCAATTCATAAATAATGTCTCTGTTGCAGTCTTTTAAGGACCTAACGTTAAAATTCATCTTTGATGTATTTCTGGACAAATCTTTCATCGAGAATTGTTTCTATTCGGTTTATCACTCGATCAAAGCGTCTTTATGTCATCTGTCTCTTTCTCATGACTTGATAAACAAAATCTGATCATTTACAGGCAAACATACAACGAATTCTTAAACATTAAGTTCTTAAAGAATGTAAAAATAAGCATGCGAGCTACCTTCGGGGTGGAGTTAAATGAAACCTTTAAACGCCTTATACACCAAAAAAGAATAAGTAAATCCTGGGGATAGTACAGACACAGACACACCACCTTTAAGAATGCTTTTGGTACGGTACTACGAGTTTAAAAATTTCATGGCAAACTCACTTGATTTAATTATTTCATCATATAACCATTCTCATTTATTGGATTATTAAGTCGAGAGATAAATATCGAGCTGCTCTTATAGTTAAAAGGAAAAAACTCTCCATCCAATTGTTATGGCTGTTATAAAGATATGGCTTTAGAACTAGTTGGATGCATTATTCAATCTTGCATAGACGGGAACACCCCTTGTAACGGTTCCCGAGTATTATTTTATACAGGTAATCGCTGCTACGTGAACAGCAAAAAGCCTCGAAAGGATTTGCGTAACCTCAAACCCGCTTGATGAATAGCGTCGCCTGGGATCCCCAGCAAGTTCTCATTCTTAATGCTCTGCAGGAAATGATAAATCCTTTACACCTTTCTGTTTCCTTATACGATGCATTTCCTCTTGAAAAAAAGACTCGTAGAAGAGACACGTATCTGTCCGCCACTCGGGAAAGGAACTCTCGGGAGCCAGCGTGACTGTTTGTCCAACTATGGGGTCACGGTCCATAAGCTCCCTCTCCAACCCTCTTTAAGAGTCGAGTGCGATCATGTATCTAACAGAAACTGCGACTCATACCTCCCACCCGAACCCCCCTCACCTCCTTGCCACTTTCAACCCCATCCTATGTTTTTTAATTTTCGCGAAAAAATTGGCCGTTTTTATCCCACCCCTCCTTGTATCGACGGGGCAAAACGAACCCCAGTTTTAGAAGTCGATGTTAATTCTACTGCCTTGATCTTCTCTCCGATACCATGATTACTTAAAGAAAAATTCGTTCCAGGACATTTGGTCCAACGACATTACGTCCGAAGACATTTCGTCCTAAGGCAGCAGTTTCCAAACATTACAAATCCGCGCCCCCCCCCCCCCTTACCTGAGAAAACTATCTTCGCGCCCCCCTCCATCCCATGCTCAATTACAGTTCGTAAACAATACCTACATCTACATATTACCATGCAAGTCACCTTGACGGTGGATGGCAGGGGGTGCCGCGCACCAAGTTCCTAACTAATTATTATTCACAGTTATCTATTGTGGTCACGTATTGTCCTAGGGAAAAAGGACTCCTTATACCTCTCCGTCCTACTATCTATTTCGCGAATCTTGTCCTCATTATCCCTCCGTCCGATATACTTTGGTTGTCGAATAATATCCTTCATTTCATTTACCTACAGGCATCGCCGTAGCTAGGGTGGGGCTAACGCGGCATCTGCCCCGGGCGTAACTAAAGAAGGGGCGCAAACATTGTTAAAGACAACTTGTGGATGTCACAAGGACAGAGGAGATTTCACTACTATACTTGTTCCAGACATTACGCATTGCAGAAACTATAAATTTCGATGATGCTATTGATGAGTTGGCTGCATTAAAATCATAGAATAACTCTTTAATATTAAAATATTCATACTTTCTGTGTTTAAATTATGTATGTAATTATATTTATAATTATGTATTTCAAGTATGTACATTTATAGTAAGAAATTATATCATATATAGTTTATTTTTATTTATTAATTGTTCGGCCTAAATCCATATAGGTATTAGAGAATTTTTTATGGAGGAGGTGCATATTTGGTAGTTTGCCCCGGGTGCTAAAATAGCTAGTTACAGCGCTGTCTACTGGATATACAATTACTAATAATAAAATCATCTTCAGAAAATACATGCACGCAAACGGTACGTCCTAGCCAATTGAGGGCTAAAATTCGGCTGCTGCATAATCTGGCTTCAAGGTTAGGATGGTTAAACGGGCAGTAAATATATGAGAAATCCTTTGCGCCCCCCCCCCCCCTCCCCCGACCTACCTATTGCGCCCCCCAGTTTGGAAAACACTGTCCTAAGGCATTTCATTCAATGGATGTTTCGCCCAAAAACAGTTCGTACAACGAATACTTTGTCCATATACAATTTGTCCAATGGATATTTCGTCCAACTGCACTTTCGTCCAGTTGTATCTTTGACAGAATATTGTCAAGTAGAGCTGGAAATGTCCGGTAGATTAAATATAGGAAAGAATAATAACTTTAAGACAATGGAGAAAGGGGGAAGAACAGGGGGGTACAATAATTACTTCTCCAAATATGGTCAATATAACTGTCTACCGACTCGGAATCTAATATAGATTATAAATATGCGTAAATAAAACTCAAAGGGAATGGGAGGGCAGGGGGAGGACAGGGAGGCGGCTACAAGTTATCTTCATGAAATATAGGCAATATATAAAATAATATTTTGTCAAAAATACTATTAGACGAAATGCCTTTGGACGGATATCTCTATTGGATGAAATGTCATCGGACATAATCATGTTGGACGAAATGTCTGTGAACCGAAAAAGTACCACCCGCCGAACCTATCTCTGGACGCAGTGGTTTGATCAAGGAGAGTGGGAGGAAGGGGTGGTTGCGCAAAACAGCCTCTGGGTGAGCAAGACGAGCGAGAAGAAAGTTGAGTATTGAGGTTGTCAGGTTGACAGCAGCTGTGCGCTTCTTGGCCATGTTGCACAACGCGCAAAGTGGGGGGAGTGGGGTGGAGGGGGGGGGGGGGGGAAGAATCATAGAATAAGGGAGGAACGAATTCAGAAGGCGACCCGAATAACCGAATCGTACTTAATAACGATCTTTAAGACGCGTGCGATTGGCGGGAATTTTCCGGCGGCATCGAACATATTACCTGTCGAGACGTTTATGTTTTTCTCTGCGCGAATGTTAGATATCGGTTTTTACGATTTCGCCGTGTACATATTATTTTTCAAAGCGTTTTCAGAACGTCCACGTATGGTGCTTCTCGGTCTAGATCGTTTTTTCTGCTGCACGATTGTTGAGGAGTTTTTATTGCTTTCTTCGTTGAGATTTCCCAGTAAGGTTTTTTCCGAGTCGGTGGTTTTATTTATTTATTTTTTTTGCACTTTCAAAAGAATTATGTAGTTTGACGTGGCTCGTTCAATAGCTCACGTGTTTTATAAATTGCCGCTGAGTGTGCGGAGGAATTTTATTGTTGCTTGAACGGTGTACACATAGAGATACGTTGTCGTTGTAATATCTACTCGAGCTGTACGCGTTGTCATGATACGTAAAAACAAAGGCATGTTCCAATCTCTTATAAAATGTCGCTTTTATCGATTGAAAAATTACAAAAGTTTTAAAAATGTAAATGCTTATTTTGTTAATTTAAAAAAAAATTATTATTCGAGTGAAAATTTTTGCCCTAGGTATTCGTGCACTTTGTTGAGAATTTTGATGCTGCTGTTATTATTAATTTTAGACCTCCGAATATAAATTAAATGCTCCATTGTAGCTAATTGAACGTATAATTTGAAAGTTTTTGTTCATCATATTTTGCACATTTAACGAAAAAATTGCCTTATTTAACACTGACAAATAAACATTTTCCTTGCCATGCGGTTATAGGTATACAGAAGAGAGAAATTCCATTCTTATTAAAAATATATAGTATTTAGCGATATTTGTTAATTATTATCCTTTTGCGTCATGTGATATTAATTGACGAAAAATTGCAATTACTCAGTAATAGTAAAGTATTGGCACATTAGCCACATTTTGTCGCGTATTTTCACATCAAAAAGCTTATTTGTGATGTTACTTCATGCGTACTAATCATGTTAAAATTTCATTTTTACTTTCTCCATACGTAGTATAGCCTATGGCATGTTCTTTTAATTCGTCCTTTTATTTGGGAGAGATGAAATTTTGAAATGAATGTCCTTTTAAAAGGACGCCCGAACTCAGGAGGATAGGGGAAAGTATTGTTTTCATGAAAACAATCGATTACGAGATTTCAACGGAAATACACGTTTTGAGGTCCTCTGAACACATTTTGCCCATTTTGTCGATAACTTCCGTGTGTGTGACAGTTTTTTTGTGGGTCTCTACCTCAAAAACTATTAATCGGTCAACGCGAAATTTTACATTTGTGGCGATTTTTTCCTCCCCTCCCTTTTTACTCCCGCACTTATACGATAGCAACGCCAACTATTCAGTGTTGAGTGGACATTGACCTACCAGGAGCCGGAAGAGCGATAGTAACTATTGGATGTGATTTAACTGACATTAACTAAGATTCGTTTCGAATCGCCTTCACCTATGAGGTGTATTTCTGTATTGTGGTATTACTTAAATCTGGTCAAATCTAACCTGTTGGATTGTTATTTTCTATATTTCTATATTCTATCTATATTTTGTCATTAGCACTTAGCATATCAGTGGATGTTTTTGCACCGAAAATTATACTTCGCTGCACATTTAACATTATTATGACAGTCACAAAAACTGATTAGTTTTTGGTAAAGCTCGGTCAACCGGAAGTGGGTGTTTACTCTTGTCACTTAACTGTTATTTTGAAATATTTGCTTTAATGTTTGATATATGTAAAAATGTACTTGAGTAAAAGTTGTAGGACGTTTAATTTTCTACAATCTTTGTTCGAAACATTTTTCCATATAATGCATTGTTTAAGAGATATCTTAAAAACTAAATTATTTAGCTGCCACCTACCGACGACTATTGTTAACGATTGACGCTTAGTTACGTCTTAGTAACGCTCCTTTTTATTTTCTTAATTGTTGGAACTTTGTGGCTATGTCCAATATCAGAAGGCTATGGTTTGAGTTAATTCTGTTCTTTGTAAATTCTAAATTTTTTTCGGTTTCTTAAAATATTTATTGTTATTTTTATAAATATTACAGGTATGGAGAAAGTCATGTGGAGGCCACATCAGATTCTTTTAATTTTCATGGATCATTACTTCAACCAGTGACTTTGTACGAATGGAATAGAATTTCTGGCTAATCAACCTCTTCGATTATTATAGAAACACATATCGTAGACTTGAACCCAGACGTGATGATTTTATTTTTCGTGCTGTATTTATTATTAAATATATAGCAGGTGATTTCTAATTGAAACAATTTTTAGATTCAAAAAGCGTTTTTTTAGAATGTTCACTTAAATTTTCCGAATCTCCGACCTCCTCTCCCTTCTTTCCCTTTTCGAAAGTAAATTGAACGTATTTACGCTTCGCTTTTATTGTTGTAGCAACGTAAACAAAACAAAACTTTACCATAGTAACGGAGCCGTATAGATAGCTCATAAGGTTTTTTTTTAAACAAATGCAAACAGACAAACGGACCGAGCTAAAAATCAATAAGGGTCATGTCTGTCACCAGCCGAAAATATCCTGAAAGTCTAAGCTTCCCAGCTCTTTGTATTGCTTCAGAATGGTATGCACGGTAGAACGAATGAAGTGGAAACAAGAGATTTAAAAAAAGCGCTAAAATGACATTGCCTTTACATTAAAACTTCATTAAAGTGTTTCGCAATTTTATAAATGATTCCCAGGAGTTTCTCATTTTCCTTTATTTGTCAATTCGTAAAAATTAAATCGCTTCGGTATTTTTTAAATCAATTTGTTACGCTAAATAGGGCAATAAACAAAATTTAGAAGTTTCTAAGGCCAACGATAAGGTGTAAAAGTTAGTTGCGAACTTGTGGTCGCTACATTCGCAGTGATTAAACCCGCCGTGCGAGGGAGTAAATGCATACAAGTTTTTACACTTAAATATCCATCGGCCTGCGTTTTTTTTTAATGGTGATATCGTGGTTCGACCCGTCCCTAGAAACGCAATTTATGTACTCGTTAACGGTGGCACACTCTTAGCCTCGCAAATATTCGTGACTCTTTGGCCAGGTCGTGCGAAAACTTAGAAGTAAGGATTTCCGACCTCGGATTGCCAGCATGACTTCTCCTCTACAATTGTGTCACGGGTTCGTATCCCGCCTTGGGCAGATACGGTTTTGGACTCTTTGACTCCGTACAGAAAAGCTTTATTGACGCCAACGCATTGTATCATTTAGGACACTCCTGCTGCGCTGTGACCATGGTAGCAAGTCGGTCGCCCTGACAAATGGGATGTAATTAGTTTTGTTAATTGCCCTCGGAAGCTGAGAAGATGGTCAATTCATTATATTTTATTGTGTAATATTTCGCGGGAATCGCGGCTTATGTCATATTGAGAAATTTTATAAAATCAGGAAATCTTATGCGGCAATTTTTTATTTTATTTGTCTTTATGTTCGCACACGCTTTTAAGTCCGTAGTTTCTATCCCGAAAGATGATGTTTATAATTTTTTTGCACAAATGATCGAGTGAATAAATGGAAATTTGCATCCCTGAGTCTTGTATTTCCCTTTGGATCCTTTCCTACAGTTTCATTCCGCGGCACACTAACTCGCATAAAAAATTTTGGCGACAAACCACCTCCCATTTATCCAGGCCAGCTTCTTCCGAAGTTTCGCGGCACACCAGTTCATTTCCGACGGCACTCCATTGTGCCGCGGTACACTCTTTGGAAACCACTGCTCCATTATAATTCATCACAGCCGTTTTTACCTCTTCTAGTCCAATCGGATTTTTATACGTAAACGCAGTTTTTAATCAGATTGTTTGATTATAAACATATCTTGGGTATTGCTTTACTTAAAAAATTTCGCAATAGGGAGTTAGGGTAAGTACTCGTGCTAGTCGAGTTTTACGAAGATTTTCTTTTTTTTGGTTTCTTCGTTTTCTCAAAACCTGTATTTTTCTAACGGCCTTTCGTTTTATTTTTTCTGACAATAGCTCGCGAACACATTCACAAGGTACAATTTTAAGTGTACCTAACAATTTTATACCTGCGTCTATGTATCAGTACCAAATACTTTGTTGAAGACAATCGCATAAAATGCGGAGATTGCTGTTAAAAATTAATACAATTATATGAAGACAGATAAGAGAGTAATTTTTAGTTGTGGAAACGTTTAAACTTTAAGTTTGCCGCTCCGTAAAATTTTCCCGTTCCTAATAAACAGAGGAAAATTTTAAGGAAGTGTATTATAGTAATCGTATTATACAATTGAATATTGAAATTTATTATCAGCGAAAGAGTATATTCAAAGCGCGAAAAATGTAAACCTCTTTCCAAATCAGCAAATCATTCTTCTGCGGTGCTTTTTATTGTGGAATCTTGCATTCATTCAACCGAAGCTTTTAAGGTCGCGTGAATTGAAGGACCCAACTGCTTCATTCTTTCTCTCTACTTTTCTCTCTTTTTGCTTCTCTCTGTCTTTGATTCTCTCTGTCTTTGCTTCCGTCTCTCTACTTCCCTCTCTACTTCTCTCTCTCTCTACTTCTCTATCTCTACTTCTCTCCCTCTACTTCTCTCTCTACCTCTCTCTCTACCTCTCTCTCTACCTCTCTCTCTACCTCTCTCTCTACCTCTACTTCTCTCTCTACTTCTCTCTCTACTTCTCTCTCTACCTCTCTCTCTACCTCTCTCTACCTCTACTTCTCTCTCTACTTCTCTCTCTATTTATCTCTCTACTTCTCTCTCTCCCTCCCTGCTTCTCTCTCCCTCTCTACTTCTCTCTCTCCCTCTTTCTTCATCTACTTCTCTCTCTCATCTACTTCTCTCTCTCTCCATCTACTCTCTCTCTCTCTCTACTTCTCTCTCTCTCCATCTACTCTCTCTCTCTACCTCTCTCTCTCTCTACTTCTCTCTCCTTTTCTACTTCTCTCCCCCTCTCTACTTCTCTCTCTTCCAGTCTTTCAAACGGTTTGACCATTTCCCATCTTTTATTCCCACGGGTGTAATTCATTCCATAATGGAGGTAGGTTGAGTCCTTGGTCATTGTGTCCTTTCAGCCCGTGTTAGGGACCACCTCTTCGTTTCGTCCGTGTGATTCTAGATCGTTCTGTCTCCGTCGTATGCCCACCACCCGTCGTGTTATGTAACACTTCCCCACAAACAATTGCCTGCGACGCACTCGCTGCAGAGTGCATCGGTCTAGGTCACTTTTGTTTTACCGTGTTTTTATTTTAAGTGGAAAGAAATCGTGCTGGAATTAACGTTGCCTCTTTTGCTGAAGTCTCTTACCACGCTCCACATTGATTTTTAGAGCTGTGTTCTAAAACATAGAAGAAAACGAAATTAAATATTTTGTCATTACTTTAATTTTCAAATTAAGTCTTCGATTGTGCGAATAAAGCGATACACAAAATTTGTTGTCGTACTTAGCGGCGAAAAATATTATTAAAATAGTATGTACTAATAAATTAGTATGAAGGCTTCCACGGCGTGCTGTTGATATGGTGGTGATTTCCGGGAATCTGCCGTGTTGATCCATTTCCTGGACAATATTTCGCCGACGTTCCAGTTCTTCTTCTTCGGACCTGAAGAAGCCGACTGGAACGTCGGCGAAATATTGTCCAGGAAATGGATCAACACGGCAGATTCCCGGAAATCACCACCATATCAGTATGTACTAATATTGGGCAATTTTAGATGTAAACTTGAATGATTCGATGTCTTTATATAAACAGACTTATTTTATCTAAAGCAATGGTTCTGAAACTTTCTATGTTTTTATGCATTTAAAACCATTTTTCCCGGAACCCCAACCAACAAGGCAGCACATATTTCGTCTCCCCACTTCAGTCTCTCACTGAACCCCATCATGTTTTCGTGAAGCTCTAAGAGTTCCACGGAGCACATTTTTAAAACCTCTGATCCAATGGCGGATACAAGTGGGATAATGAGGCAATTACTACCTCTAAGGGAGATTATACATATTTATTAAAATATCATTTCAGGTCATGTTGTTATATTTTAGACATTCTAGTAATAATTTTTGAATATTTACGTATTGTATTTTATGCACTGTATATTTATTATATTGAGACATTATTTCATATAAATACGTGCATTCATTAGTAAATATATTTGTGTTTTTTACCCACCCTCCCCTTCTCCCCGCTGTGCACCTAGTTCCGCCCCTGCCCTGATCCAAAGCGTCGTGAAACTTTTAAACTTACTACGATTTACTTTTACATTAATATATATATATATATATATATATATATATATATATATATATATATGTATGTTTTCTCCTGAACATAAACGTTCATATATCGCTATTTTGCCTGTATGCCTATCCTATTTATCTATCTGTCCGTTGTATACCTGTCCTATCTATCTGCCCGTTCGGGTTCATATAATTATTTTACTTTTGAATCTTTTCCAAAATGTTGAAAATATAGGTCTTGGAAAACTAACAGAATTTGCGGTACACCTCATATTTTTCCCCCGGTTGACCGCTGATTTTTGGAATACCAAAAAATTTTAAAGCATATTTTGGCGAGTGGTATAACTAGCGAAAATTGAGTTTACAGAAATAGTTACATCTCGTAGGTTTTTGCAGTTTGACAGTATCCTTAGCCCACTCTTTCAAGTGGCATCACTAGAAGTTGAATTTTAACGTTTTTAGCATGTTAAAATTTATCCTTTGTTATCGTAGGTTTTATATTCTGTGTACTGATGCATATGCAAGAATGAATATATTTGCAAGGCAATGAAATAACTCCGATGGATTGTTCCTCTCTCAAAGGCGTCGCAATTCTCAAAGAGATTGTTCAATGTTTGGTTTACCTACATAACACATCTCGAATATCAATACTAAAAGTGCGCCATAAACATTCATTTCTTTCTCTCGAATGTCTCAAATAAGAGAAGCGAAACCCTTCTAAATTTTTTAACGACTTTGACGCCTCTCGTTCTCCCACGCGCGGTTATGTAAATTTCGCTTTGTTTAATGGGTCAAGAATTCTTTACCTTTGGCTTTTTACTTTTTGGATTAGGTTCGCACACATATGGAAGAAATAATTTCACAGTAAAAAGGTCTGAAGGAAGGAAAAAAAGAAAATTTTTACCTCTCGAGATGAAACGCAATCTCCTCTTCGTTTAGCAGATTTTTATCTGTTCGAGTGCTTAATTTCAGTGAAATGGTTGCCGCGGTAATGAGAAAAAGAAAGACACTATCGCTTCTCTCGAGTGAGATTTAAATCGCAAGGTATCCTTACCGTCTTTACCCTTGGTCCTCCTATAACACGATTTAGCTGCGACACGGTTGGTTTTTTATATCATAAATTCATTCTTATCAGGACGTGTTTCGTATTAAATTCCAAATATTTTTAGCTTAAATTCTTTTAATGCTTTCTCCAAGCTCACGAGGGGCAGGTAACTACATTTTCGATTTCTTTTCTTCAAGCATTTGCATGATAGATCTTAAGTATTAATTATTTTGCAAAATCTGGTGCTAGTGACCAAGGTGACTTAGAAAAATCTATTAAATTCATGTAGTTTTCGAGATCCATTTTGGCTCTGCACCGATAAGCATAATTAATTGCATTCAAGAGAGTGAAAGAGATATTCCCATTTCTGCATCTGGATGAAATTCAAGAACGTTTTCATGATGTACCATGTGAAAACAATCTCGGAAAATGTCCTGTCTTTCCGAAGTATCCTCCGCTTTTCCCTAGCGGAAGAGTTGATTTAATCTTGATATCTTTGTTATGGCAACAAGTTGAACGGTTTCAAACTTATTTATATGTTACGTTATCCGAATGTTGAAACTTCGATCAATATAACACGCTTTTGTGCAGTTACTTTCGCGTTCTATTTTGGCAAACTTCTCTTATTTAAAATCATAAAGTACATCAAATTACTCAACGAAGATATTTTTGCAAAAATTTCTACATCGGCAATGATTAAATATATGAGCGCCAACAGTCGAGTTTTAAGAACGCGCGCCGGCGAGTGGTTCACCTGTTTTTGTCAGCTGCACAAGCCATAATCGCCGCACAAGTGCACTCGTGAGCAATCGACCACTCCCACGTTAAGCGGGACGACACGCAAACCCCAAGGATCGAACAAGTGCGGTGAAACGCGGCGGTCGGTGAGCGTATGCAAAAGTGCTCATCGGACGAGTATGCCCATGGCGATATTCACGAAATTAACAGGAACGCGTCACTCGGTATCGCTGTCATAAGCTTATATTTTCGAGTGGTAAGTGCTCGTAATCGATGGCGACGCATATCTTCCCATCTCATCCTTGGATGACATGTGTACTTAAGGAAACTCAGAGCGATGTTGTGTCTGTGAATTTAATGGTTTGATTGTAAAAACCAATTCCGAGCATCGTTTTCGTGGAACAGTCGTATTTAATCATTTATCAAGTTAAAAAAGAACTACAAAGGCCGATTCCAAAAGCGATTTTTTTAATGTTGTATTTTTATTAGAAACTTAGAATTAAAAACCGAACGTAAAACGCAATCAAGAGTTATGTAAAACATACCTCACCGCAGTTAACCATTTTAAACCTTTTCATAAGTAAATTGAAAGTATTTACGCTTCGCTTTTATTGTTCTAGCTACGTAAGCAAAACGAAACTTGGCCATAATAACGGGCCCTTATAGATAATTCATTAGGGGGTTTTAAAATCCAGTTAAAAGGCAAACGGACAGACGGACGGAGTCCAAAATCAAAAGGGTTCATGTCTGTTACTAACCACAACTACCTCAAAAATCTCACCTTCCCAGTTCCTCTCTTTGCTTCAAAATTTTATGCACGGACAGACGGATTGAATTTTGAGGCCGGACGAACAAAGTGAAAACATAAGCAATTTTTTAAAGCGCTAAAAAGAGGCGAGAAGCTTTGAACAGTTAACGCCAGCCACCCTTAGCCGGATGGTAATGTTATACGTTTTCTATGGCGAAAAAACTTATCGCAAACATCTGTCGTTGCATAATGCTAGGAAAATCGATTTCTGCGCGACAATTACCGTATCGATTCCATCCCATTGTTGGGATGTGTGCTTTTTTATGAACTCGCATACGCTTACCCTTCGTTATTCGTTATTTAGGCTGTGCTCCATAAACGCGAAAAGCAACAAGACTTTCGAAAATGGAATTAACGAGCTGCGAATTTCTACTCAGCTACTCATACATATACAGATGTGGTTTACTCTTAAACACTTATGAAACATATCAAAAACTCCAGTAATAGTCTGTTTGATCCGAAGAAAATCCATCGACGAAGTACTCGCTAAAATTTGTGGAATAGACGCAAATGATTCGTGAAATCGATTAAATTGGAACAGACCTTCTGCGAACGATATTGTGCGTCAATCAAATTCTCTGGTGTGTGAAAATAAAGTCGTTCTACTCCAATTATATGTTGTATTCACAATTTTTTGGCATCAAGTCTTGACTAACTGAGACATCGTCACCTCTCGGTAGTTCTTAGACACCCCAACCAAATCAAGGCCTTTCTCTTCATATTCTCCTACCCTTTCCTTGCGTTGAGACGTCTGCTATTCCTTTTCTTTCTTTTTCCTGTCATCCTCTTTTCTTTGACTTCCTTCAACAGATCTCTGAAAATTTGACCATTCTGTTTTACCATTATTACTCTAATTAAGCCTCTCCTTCTCCTAATGCATTTAAAACTTCATTTGTTTTTCTCCAGTATCGGCCCTACCCAGGGGCGGCCTGTTAATACGGGCGATTGGGCAATCTCCCGAAGGGCCGGTGCCCATGAGGGCCGACTGGGCCGCTATAAAATTTGAATATTGTTATTGTATTCTTATAATAATTTGCTTAAATGTAATAGCCCTATTATAAGCAAATTTTATTATTTTTATTAAAATAGTTAAGAGATGCTATTCAACGTATTTTCAACCGCATTTTTATCGATGAAATAATGAGTTCTTACAGTGATTAAAACATAATTAAAAACTCGGGCCGGTGGCACAGTCGCCTGAGCCGGCTTAGTATCGGCAGTCCATCCCCTGGTCCTGCCCATATCCCAAATGCTTCAAATCTTGTCACATCTTTTCTCATCCCACGTAATGCTCTTCTCCATATCCAAGTTTTCATCAACCTCTTTTTTTATACCTTCAATCAGATTTCCTCCCAACAACCCTTTTTCTTTCCAATAATGCCGTATTTGATCTTGGTATTCTTGTTCTGATCTCCTTTGCACTTCTTCCATCTTGGGTCAGAATAACAACAACAATTCCACCTCATTCAGCCTTTCCCCACCCCACTGTGATTTTGATCTCTGATCCCCTGTTCTTGTTATATCCCATGCCTTTAGTTTTCTTCCTATTAATTTTCATTTCGAATGCCTCCGCCTTTTCATTTAAGGAATGACTCATCTGTCATCTGTGAATCTAACTCTTCTCCTTAGAGGCGCGGAAAATCGGAAACTTCGCAAGACAATTTCAGCTACGTCTGTCTGTTCTTTTATTATCTCATCCGAGAGGAATTCGAAATAACGAGTCTACTACGCCGATCGACCTCAATCGATGTGGAAATTGTTCGCTCGCTAAAAATCTATTTTTTATAAAATGAAAAATCCGATGAATTCGTCTCGGCTCGTCGTTTAGAAATGCACTGTCGGGACGGAAACATTATTTAACGACTCTCCGTCCGCAGACTCTCTTCCGTTGATTGGGTTCGCATACCCGACACTTTTATTTTTTTCTCAAGACCTTACTTCCTCATTCTCCCTCTTCCCCCTTCCCCATTACGCCAGTCAGCCATCTCCCCTCCACCCCCTCTTAGTCTTTATCAACGCCCTCTCTCACCCTCTTCATTTGACGTCACCGAAACCTTTGTACTGTCATCGCCCTTTCTCTTCCCTATCTCTCTCTCCATAACCATTCAGCCTCTCTCCTCATTCCTTCGTGTCTTCTCGGTGTCTCCTCATCTCCTTCCCGGCGCTCTCCCTCCCTCACCTCCTTTCCCCTTCTTCCTATCTCTCACTCCCTCCCCTCATCTCCACTCCGTTCCGACTATCGCATCTCCTTCGATTACATTCCGTGAGTCTCTGCAGAATTATTTTCCACGAGGAGGACTTGGGGAAAATATGAACGGTAAGGAGGCGTTCTTAGTTTCTGCGCTCGATTGTGATTTTAATTAGTGATTTGTTTCGTTAAATGTGAGAAAATGTACCTAGGCGGTGACATCGAAGGATTGACGACCATACGGCGCGGTCCAGCGAAGTTGCGAAAGTTTATCTAGTGCTGTGTCATTTTTCATTCTAATAATGAATCCTTGGCGAAAATTGTGCTTTTGAGTGATTATGTTATAAAATATTTATGTTATAATGAGTTTGCCAAAACTCGTTTAAGTGTGTTTGTCGCGTGGTTTATCTGAAAACCCAAGTTCGTTTAATTCAAGAAATAATGGATTTGTTGTAAAAATGGGCAGTACCACACAATGTTTTACTTTTCCCAAAGTGTGCGTTACATTTTAAATGCAAGATTTTATGGGCTTGCATCCTTAATTATGGTAATTTGGTTAATTTACTATTGAGGACTTGATTAGTGGCGATTACTCGTGAAGGATAGATCACAAACCTACGGTGGATTTAAGCGAGCAGAAACGGATGACCTCATTTCCGGTCCTCCTCTTTATAGATGCAATGAGAGATCATTCGATATTATGCGACGGAGGCTGTGTATTCGCTCGACTGACTCCATTCATATTTCTAGTGCTTCTTCTTTAACTCGTTCTTAGGATATGATTCTGTGCTCTTCTTCATGCAAATTTTTCGTTTTTGTATTTTCAAAATTTCTTTTGTGATAAATTTGTAGTAAAATTTTCTCATTTGAATTTTTAGGGCAGTTAATATTTTTTTGCCATACATATATATATATATATATATATATATATATATATATATATATATATATATATATATATATATATATATATATATATATATATATATACAAATATTTTTGCTGTCTTACAACCGATATTTTAGGAATGGAATGTTGTATAGATTAAGGCAAAATGTTTTGGTTATAGACTTTTTCCTCATCTCTTCTTGTTAGGGTAGAATTGTGAAAATTCTGGCTTTTCCACATGCTACAATTTTCCTGGCGTTTTGCTACTGTCATTTTCTTCAGCGTTGTTAGTTCCATGGTTTCTCTTTTACATTCCCCTTCTTTATCCTGCCTTAATCCTAGCCGCGAAGCGCACGCAGGCTATCCCTAATTTAGCCATCAATGTTTCGTTCCAACAAAATCGAATACAAGTTGATAGCTATGGATTAGATTTGGAAGTTTTCCTAATTTTAGTGATTTCTATGCATTGTGCCGGGCGGTCTTCAGGAAGAACGATTTTCTGTTATCTACATTTTTCTAGGTCGGTGCATATGTTCAAATTTTTACGGTCGGAATTCTCTCTCGTTTTTTTTTAGTCGGCAGTTTCTCTCTGTCGGTAAACAAAGAGTGATTTTTTTGCTATTTATCGAGTGCTAGCAGTCGAAAGCCGAGAGTGATTCAGCCCTTTTGAGTTTATTATTCATGGTATTCACGAACTCCTTTTCTCATCCGTCTGGAGTTTCAATTAAATAATGTAATTATTTGTCAGCCTTGCCTGTTTTTTCTGTTTCTATTTTGCAAAAAAGTTCATCATCATCTGAGTTTGAATTGGAACAATAAGGTGGCATGGCATGGCCACATCAGATTTTTTTAAACTGCGATCCTTTCGCTCCTTTGCCTCGAATCTTCATCCCTCTTCAAAATATCCCGCTTCTTCTCTCCCCTCTTTCGCCCCTCACTCCGCTACCCCTCCCCTCCTCTGCCTCCGAACCGTTGACCCCCTTTCTCTTTCCATCCATCAGCTGATTCCGACTCGTTTTGCTCTTTTGGACTCGTTTTTAGAAGCTACGGATCTCCGAGAAGAAAAAGGGAGTAGAAGAAAGTACAGGACGTGTGCGTGTTTGTGCGTGCCTTTGTTTGATAGAGTGTTTATCCGTTCGAGGGTGTGTGTGCGAGGAACCAAAAGTCTCATTCCCCCCTCTTGCTCCGCCTCATTCTCTTTCGCTATTCCCTTTTCGTGCCCATTCCACCTCTCACCTCCAATTCTCTCTCCACTCTCTCCCTCACACCCCCTCTCCATCCGATAGTTACAGCATCAGTTCGAAGAGCACCAATCTTGCTGAAGGCGTCCGAAGACACGGTCGAGAGCTCCTCGAGGTTGTACTCCCTTAACACCTCGTGGAAAATTCCAGTCTGTCTGCTAGTCTGACGTTGCTTTTTCGTTGTAAGTTTGTTCGTGTTTCTCTCGCAAATTTCCTTCCATCTGCTGGAATGGTTTTTGTCGTGTTTAGAGAGGTTTGTTTGTTTTGAAAGTAAATAACGAAGTTGGATTTTTCGTTTCGTCTCAGTCTTCGCCTGCTCGTGTATCGGGAAAACCTTTGAGCTATAGAGGAGAAAGTTATTTTTTTTGGGTGCTATCTGCTCTCACAGTCGGGGGCGTGCTTTACTGCTCAGTGGCTTCGAGGAATCTGGACGTGAGACTTGGACTTGCATCTCTCGAGTTAAGTCGCACTTAAAAGGATACGCTGGACGATGAACTTTAAACCTGGGGAAGTTATTGATGCCGCTCTCGCGGTTATTTAGTCTTTCAGCGCTCGCTGCTCATTTTTCCCTGTTTTGAACGCATCGTTTGTCAATCTCGTGATTTTTTTTAGAAATGACCGAGGTTTTTCAACTTCGACCCTTAACCGGCGTGGAAAAAAACGTCTCTTCTCAATTAGCTTGACCTCCGCAATCCGTGCCGAATATTGAAACGGAGTCCTTGAAGAGAAGATATGGACAAGTACCGGTCTATCTTTGTGACCCCCCCCCCCCCTCCCGAGTTTGTGTGCGCTTATTATAGCCGCGTGCAATCATTGGTGATCCTCCATAGTTCGTCGCCGTGAAGATAACGTAGGTGTACACAAGCGCGCACAATCTTCCAGTAAACGTTTCACAAACTGTTTGTCGAAGGGGGTCATGCTCTCGATTTGCGCTTGTTACGTTAATCTCCAGCTGATAAGTTGTCTCGATAAATACGGCAAATTCTGCGCCCCTGATAATGGAGTCCGCCGCTCGGGTTATTTCCGAGAGTGATTTCAGGACTCGTGTCTTTTCAAGGTCAATGTCGGCGCGTATTCGCGCTAAACCTCCGTCAAACACGCATGACTTAGTGCGGGTTGCGCTATTCAACCTGGAAGGTTAACAAGTGTTACGCTTAAAGGGTTGAATAATACTTAAAGGAGGGAAATATTTTTGCGCTCAATGCTTCGTGAATAGGCAATTTTATGTCATGGTGACTTTTTTAAAACTTTCGCGGTCATCTGAAACTTGTGTTTTAATTCAGCAGCTTCTTAATCAAATGTAAGACTCGTATACAGTGATATTAACGTTTTGTTGCATTTTTTGTTAATTTTATTTTTTGTAATGTGTATTCATTCAAGCTTTTTTAATTGTCTTAAACGGTAAAAATAATTCAGTGGAATTTTCATTATTTTCATTGAAAATAATTGGTCTTTAATAAGTTTATTAAACTTACGAATTTTTTGTTTTGTTTTGGATTTTGATATTCTTACTATTTTTAATATTGAGTGCACTTGAATGGAATGAGATTGTTGCCATCCGTATTCTATTTCTCAATTTCACCGTCTTAGTCCTTCATATGCCTTGTATTGATAATATGCTCATGTTTTTATCTCGATGTTCTGTGCCTTGGAGCATATCTCTTTTCAAGATTTTAAGCACAGATTTTCATATTCTGTCTTCGTTCACAAAGTTAAATACTTGGCGAGTGGTTTTTCATCTATCATGACTTTATCTTTTGGATTTTATTTTCCACATTTGAACACACACACATTGTATGTCTCTGATCGTACACGTCTTTGTCTTCATTTCTCTCTATTTGTCTCCTACTTTTTTTTCTCATTCTTTCATTGTCTATTTTCACCATTACTTTCACTTCTCCTATACCATATTTTGACAGTTTAATTCTCCGTTTATCACCGTTGCCAGGTTGTGACCGTCACAAATCACAAAGGATTCCGCGGGGATTTACAGTCCTCGTTTCTTAGTCGTACTCTCACTCGCTCGCTCTCTCTCTCTCTGTCCCTCTCCCTCCCTCCCTCTCTCTCTCCGTAATGACATCTCCAATGCATTCTTTCGAATTCGAGGATCGTTTTGGGTTTTTGTTATTCTGAGTCTAGAAAATCTCTTTGCTGTATCTACTACCATAAGGGCGAACTCGGGATTTTTAAAAAATATCTCTGAAATGCAATTGGAAACGTGTGCATTATTTCATTCGCCACGCGGATCATAAAATATTTCAGTTTTTTTCTTTCCCGCCATCCCCAATTCTCTCGTCACCCTCTTTGAAGCCAGTAATATTTTTCTGCGTCACATAAACATGTTTTATAAAATGTGCTTCAATTTTTCTGGTTTTTACGTGCGTTTTGTTTTAATTGTCAGCTCCTTAAAATCCGAATTCAGCTTCAATCAAGCGTAGGCCATGAAAACCTCCTGTCTTAAGTATTTTGTGTTTTTCGTGGCACTTGGCACATTCATTTTAACTCCAAGCAAAACAAAAGTAGGCCGATATTATATTATAAATATTTCGTGACTTTCTTTAGCAAACTGGCTATGGCCGTAACATATTTCGTTAATTTTCCTCTTAATAATCTACTTTTCGTATGGTACAACTCTAAATGCATTCTTCCGGATAGTATTTTTCTGATTCTGAATTCTCTTTGCTTTCAAACTGAACCATTGCGGTATGTATTTATTTGGCATTAGCTAAATAAAAAGAGGCTATAGACTGAATGGATAGTTATGGCAAATGATCGCTCCTTATGCGAGATTTGAAAACGATTTGGTAGTGGTATGACGCAAAGTTATTTTCGAATCAATTTAGGCCAGTTGATTCCTTCGCAAATTGCATTACTCGACCTTAATGCAGCGGCCACGCCAAGACGCTATCTGCATAATTAAGCGAGGTCCATATGTTCCGATCGTATCTCTCCTCGCATTTACATTTACTGGGTCATTGTTTCCGCCCCCGTCTCTCTCTCTCTCTCTGTCTCTTTGTAAATATTCAAAGCAATAGCTTGGTACCCGAGACGAAACTTGATCATCAAAACGAACGCGGGTGCAATCACGCCCTCACAACCTCCTCGCGACCGTGAACTCTCGCTTCTTTCGGCAAATGGGACCGTCACGAAGGGCGCGCGCGAATTTTCCATGGATTTCACAGCGTCGAGTTTATTCGACACGTCTTTGCATATTTTCTGTATTTTTTTCAACCTACGGCCTCCGTCAAGGTCGACTTCTCCTCGACGTTCTTGTATTCCGCGAGATATCCGGGTTAACTTTTTAGTTCCGATCCTCTCCGCGAGGGTGTTAAGCGCCACCCAATCGTTCGCACGTGGAATAAGTAGTAAATGCTCGCACGGAATGCAGCAGGTGGCCATGTCAGAAAGGGAAAGAGAAATGCGTGGGCGGCGTTTAGTGTTTTTGGGTATTAGTGTGAGGAGTGGAATGGAGGGCGAGAGATGGAGTGAAGGAAAAGGGAGAAAGAGAGAGAGAGAGGGAGGTGATGGGGAGAGGTGCAGGATGGAATCGATAGATGAGTCGAGATAGAGAATAGAGCAAGAATCGGCAACCGAATCGAAAAAAATTCTGTATGTAACCCAACGCAAGAAGAGCCGCAGTTCAGATGAAAAGGGCGGCTCTTATCAAAGTGCATATTTCACGGCATTCATATCAGTAGACGTGAACTTTCGGTAATAGGTGTCGAGAGCAAATTTGAAGTTCTGGAGGCGCTTTATGTGGGAAAAGAAGTCGGGTTATGGAGCCGCATTTTAAGCCCTTAAAGAGACGCAGGTTGCCGACCCCTGAGATAGACTGTCTCATCTTCCATGTTCATTAGTAGAGAGAGAGAGAGGGGGAAGATGAGGTGAGAGGAGGAGAATGTGGAGGCTTGTTGATGATGAGGTAAAGGAAGAGAGAAGGAAGTAGTGCTTAGGACGCTGGCTACTACTCGTCTGCTACTCGAAAGGGCAGCGAGGACGAATCCTGCGAAAGCAGGGTTTTTCCTGGTCGCCCGGCTCCCGGTTTGTGTGTTTTGAGGCGACCGCGCAAAGTCAGGAACGTCCTTCGGAAGGGACGTTAAGCCGTTGGCCCCCTTCGTGCTCTTCGTTAAGAGTAGGCTAATGCCGGCACCAGGTTTCCCTCCTCCCTTGTGAGTGTGTTCGGTGTGGAGGGAGCTATAGCTATAATAATTCAAGAGGTTGATTAGCCAAAAATATACACAAACAGAGAAGTAATAGAGGAGAGGGAGAGAGGAGAAAGAGGCATAGGAACCTTAGAAAAAGAATATAGTGGGATAGAGAAGAAAATAAAGAATATTAGAAGGAAGGAGGTGAATGAGGTTTAGGGGAGGAGATAGGAAAGGGTAGAATGGGAGAAGGAGATGGAGGAGTGGAGTGGCGATGCGAGGAGGAGGGATGAAGTGTGTGAGAGAAGGGGTAGAGATAGAGAGGGAGAAGGAATGGATGCTCATGTGGAACGAGGGTGACACCACCTCCGAGGGAACCGCGAGGCTGTTTTCGCGTCGAACAGGTTGTCTCCAACCTCACATGTCCTATCTGCCCTTCTGACACCGAACCCGTCGTCCTCGGAGGACATGCCGCTTATGCGCGCGTTCTCATAGGAGCTCGGAGGAAAAAAGGACTCGGTAGAACGATCGAGGTGTTCCCGTCTGCCGCCCTACCGAAACCTCCGGCCACCCTCATTCCAATCTTCCCTTCCCCGAACCCACTTGCCGGAATAACGGATTTCTCTCCCTCTATCTGATTCTCCAGGCTCCCAAGATTCCGTTCTTCTTTTCCTGGTGAGGAAGACAATATCCTTCTGAGAAATATAAGGCATTCTCGACTAAACTATCGAGTCGGTTGGCAAGTATGAAGGCATTGGGGTTATGCTTCCCGATTTTCCTCGATCTGCCATCTTGAGAGTGTTAGTTACGTTTTAGAATTTAAATAACAGTGAGAGAAGAATAAAAGAAACTCAGGTTTACGGGAAGAAGTTCTGAAACACAACAGCGTGTGTCGGGTTCGTTGTTCTTTCCAGCGCTGTGGGGACTCACGAGAGACGTACACCCAGCGCTCGCGAATAAGGTAGATCGCGTTTTGTTTTTCGATGTTGCAACCGCGATATCGCGTTTCCCCGGAGATATTTTCGTTTCGTCGTTTTCCATCCCTTGCGCTTTTAAACAGGATCGCCCCTTTCCTCGCATCACGGCGGCTCGTGTCCTGTTTTTCATCCTTTTTTCTCCCCTTGCATCCCTTGCCAGTATCTTTTTCTCTAAGGTAGAGAGAGAGAGGCGGCGCGCGTTCTCTTTGTGTCGCCGTGTCCTACTCGCATTATTCGCGGGAAGAAAAACAGCTATTTTCGACGCCGCTCTCATCTCTTTTCCTCCATCCTCCCACATGATCATCCGTTCTCTCGCCCTCTCTTCCTCCCCTCTCTTTCATTCCACCCCTCTCCTCCCCTTCCCCTCGCCGTATCCCTCCTTAATACGCCCCCTCTCCCACACTCGAGTGAGAGAGAGTCCTTGACGAAGTGCTGCGTAATCTCTTCAATGCGACGGCATTCTCTCTCTGCTGGCGAATGAGTTGTTAGCCGTAGAGGCGTTAGCCGATAGCGAAGGTCGTGTTCTCCAGCCATCGATTCATCAATCAGTCCGCGTCTGTCTTGTTCGCTGAGGGGGTGGTCGAAGTACTCTACTGCCGCCGTTGTAGTTTAGGAGGCACGGAGATAAGAGGAGTAAATCGCCGGTTTCCTTAAAATCGTGCGCGTTGGGATCGTTTTCGGCCCGGGTCCGTCTTCAGCCGAGGGCCTCTCGTCTCGTTCGGCTCGTAGGACAAGTTTTCCGCCATGTCGGCTCTTCCTACTTTATTTCTCACGTGGAATAAGTGAAGTTGCTTTCCAAGGTGTGTGTGTGTGTGAGTGATAGCGTGCGCGTTTGTGTGCTTGTCAGGAGGCGGCGGTGGAAAGTGTCCCCTTCGGTATCGCTCTCAAAACGAAAGGGGATGGCGGGAACGGGGCGGGGTTATAGTGGGGGGAAAGGGGATATTTTCGGGAGAAATTTCTCTATAATCTTGTCGCCTTTCTAGAAAGTGTCAGTATCTAAATAGTCGTGTGGTAGATTTCGTGTGGCGAGTGTCTCGTGTTGGATGCGTCGGGGAAAGCTTATGTTTTTCCTCAGTGCTTGTCGGTTGGAAAATAGTACTTTGTGTGACGCTTATGCCGGTAATCGTGAGGAAATCGTCGCTATATTTTTTTCGGCGCGCTCGGTGTTGTTATCGTTGTAACTGGACGGTGAGCTAATCGTTTATGTTGCCACGCCTTCTTTGGATTATCGGTTGGTCTCAATCACGAAATTTTTGGTGTCGCAATTTTAAGTTTTCGCATCTGCAGGCATTCAAAGGTAATGGAAAACGGCCGGGTCGTAATGGTTCCATTAAAGTGAAAGGCCACTTGCGCGGAAATTTATCACTACAAATGTAAGATCTGTTCTTTTTACTATAGTTCCGTTAGTTTCTTAAATTTAAAAATAATATTGTCATGGTTTCAGTTCTCTCAGTGTTTGATGTCTACCGATCAATTAGTTAAAGAATTATCGAGCTCGTCTAAAGGCAGAAAACAAATTCAAGAGTAAGAACTTCGATTTAATTAAATTGTAAGAGTAAATGCGTATCTCGTGTATGGTATTGGAGATACCTAAGATAAGTAGGTACTCACTCTTTCAATTTTTTTATATTGAAATGCTTATTCTTGAATTTGTCTTCCGACCAGTTCGTGTTCCTTTGTTTTCACCCGCGTTTGTTTGTTGGGCAAAGAATGGGTTTACCGCCGTCGTAATTATCACCATGTTGTTTTCTCTCTTCAGTGATGTTTTGGCGCTGTCCTTCAATCCTTGCCGCCGTGGCTGCAGTTTTGTGTTGAAGAAAGTGCAGCAGGTCACTCTCGAACTAAATACGCCAAGCGGTGTGGAATGGCCGTCTATCACTCCAAGTCGTGACAAAACGTTATTGACCTAAAAACATCTCCCATTCGAAAAAAAAAGTGATATTCAAATTCTCCTCTCCCACTCCCTTCCTCCTCCTCCTCCCTTCGAAGCAGAAGGAAAACAAATCTCCGCTCGTAATCTCTAAATGGTTTATTTTCCCTGGCCTGTCTAACCCTCCCACCTCTTCCATTTAACAAATCTTGACCCCCATCTCGCGATATAACGCGGGTACATTCCTTCATCCATCTTGCGACCGGCATCTCTCACGCGAACGAGAGCATACAAGCCTCCCCCGCCTACTAATTTCAGCCGCACTCGAGGGCTCTAGAATAAAAAGAAAGACTCGCGATCGCTACCATAAAACTTCCCGCCATGGATTCGACGGTGGACGAAAAGGACACAACTTTGAGCGGTGTGAAAGCCGAAACCAAGATGGCGGCCCAAAGGGCCATGTGGCGCCTTCAGCGCCACGCTTCCGAAGGCCTCCTGTTCCTGAAGCGCAGGAGGAGGATAAGGCTCCGTCGCTTCAGGGTGCGTTTCCGGTGCGTCCCGGAAGTGCTGGAGTTCCTTCCGCAAGAAGAGGAGTGGTCCGACGTCGAGGATGAGGGCGGCAAAGATAAGAAGCCGAAAGGGTGGACTAGATTGAAGGGGAGAAGGGGCAGCGGGGTTAGGTATAAGGCGTGTTCCTGGGACCCTGACGAGATACTGTTGGACGAGGAAGAGATGCAACCTCCCATGCTGCTGTGCATCCTCTGCCTGTTGGCGATCGCTCTCGCAGCTGCTTACCAGTGGATACCACGCCCGTCTTTTTTCGCTTGACTGTTGGCGGTTTCGTATAGGTGTGAATAATCGACGTGCCGTCATTCTTTTTTTTTTGAGAAAGAATGCGAACATTTTTCTGCAAGAGGTGGATTTGCGCATAAGCACGTGTTCCTGTTCAAACAGAGTGGAAAGGAATTCCCGGTTTAAGTGCCTTTTTATATATGTATGTGTGTAACAATGTTCCATGTAACTTGTGTGGGATCGTTCACTCCTCGTCTGTTTCATCTACAACCCATGGACCACAAATGAAATTGTATTTTTCGTCCATTTCTTTTTTTACCTTTGTAGCACAGAACCCCTTCCGTCGAAATGCGAGTGAAGTCCGCAAGTGTTGCGTAAGGGCATCATCGCAAATCGATCGATTTTATGGTTTTCTGAGGGTGATAACTCTCTTTTGTTACGAAAGGTCCCGACTTTTTGGACCGAGCGGCGGTGTCTGCCTAAAAAAAAAACAAAACCACCCAAAAAAGGGAGCGCCCCCAATTCGTGATTTTTATGCCCCTATAGGGGTGGCGGAGTGGCGCAATTACCGAGCGCCCTAGAAAAAAACGGCTTTAAATCTTCCTCCCCCTCTTTTCGCTAATGTCATTGGATCGCCTACTTAAATAGTCGCGTGCGCGTACTTGTCAAACTTGGAGTTCGACCGCCATTATTGAACTTCAACGAGCCGAGCAACCCCTTCGTTTTTCTCCTTTCAAAAGAAAGTCGTTTTCACGGATAAAAAATTCCTTTTCGCAGAGAAAAATAGAGGGATTTTCAGGTCATGAGGCAGGAGCTAGGGAGAATCGAAAGAACTAAGATATTTAAAAAATAATTTTTGCGAGATTACGCAGGTATGTTATATTTGAGTGTTTGTTGAGAGAGGATTTAATGAATTGATAAACTCAATGCATTTTGAGGAATGGTGTTCAAATCAGCGTGAAATTGTTGCAGCATTTAGGGTCGAGAATATTTCAGCTAAATACGTAAGAATAATTTTAAAAAGTTTTGTATTTGGAATCCTTTTCGCTTCATCGTCGAGCCCTCCGATAATATTCGTGGTTAATGATTTTGTTTTCTTAGCGATCTTTAATTCTCTAAAAAATTACAGCTCTTATTTTATTCAGCTATTAAAACTCGAGGCACTTTAACAGTTAAAAAAAAATCATTTCATTCATTTAAGAACACTTTCTGTGTGTTCTCAGTCACGTATTATGGCGTGAGCGACTAGTTTATTTTTTAAGGAGTTCATCTATGTGTTTTTTTTTTCAAGGCAAGGCCTGCCTGCCTTATCCTATTCCGTTTCGTTTTTTTGCATTCCGTCTCCAGGCGACCGCGACCGTGATACCACCCGCAGCTCGCTCGTTCGAAACATCCATGCGCCGACTCGGTCCTTTTCAATGGCGAGGGAAATTGCGACATTCATTTTTGCACGCCACGCACAGGCTTCTCGGAAGCATCCAAGAGTTGGGAAATTTTTTGGATGCTCTTTGACTCGCAGTGATGGCATCGAGATTACGGCAAATGAACTGTGTTCTCCGCGGGGTAATGTAAGCGTGCCGGGTGCAAGAAAAATTTCCGCATCGCAAAGATTGGTTTAGCAACCAAGATATGTACGTACTGTATATATAGCCATTATTCATTTTATATTCCTTCGTTTCGGTTTTTGTGTTTCGTCTCACCATGTTTAATTTATGAATTCCTGTTTTATTTTTCCTTTTTTTTTGTCCGGGAGTTCCGGAAGAAAATAGTCATCTTTGCTTGTTTTTTTGTGTTTAACGATGTGTAATGCACCAGTGATGCAACTGAAGTTCACGTTGGATAATAAAGTGTTTAGTAACCTCTCGTATTGTCAATGAAACGCTGTCCCTAGATTCTCTTACAAAACAATAACGTCGAATAATTGTTAACATAAACTACCGTCTTGGTATGTTCTGAATTAATTTATTCGCAATAATGCTATTGCGTCATCAAAAACTATTCAAAACTCAATTTTTAACCTTACCTGTTAAACTCCTTTTCAGCATTTGTTATCTCTCAGCGACGAATGTTTTTTTCTATTCATTACAAATGCGTTGGCCCTGTTTTCACTATTGCTAAGATATTTTCATAAAAATTAAATATTAGGATTTTTAAAATCTCAAGGAACAGTTAATAAAATTGATTTTTAATATTCCTCTCCGAATATACAATGATTATTCTCGAAGGATCTACACACCTCAGAATTTTTAAATCCCAAGCAGCTTTTATGCAATTTCTTGTTTAATTAAAATTAAAAAAACGCGACTACCTAAATAGATGTAACCTACGTATTGTCAGTAATTATTTCTCAATGCTACAACATTTGAAAATATTTCGTTACGGCAATGGGTCATAAGAGACTTTAAATATATTTTAAAAATTAAGCAAAACGTTTGTTACTGTCATTAAAGTTCCTCTTGTACTACACAAGTACATGAATTACAGAGATAGGCGTAGATGCTTAGAAATCGCGGGGACCAATACTGTACGTTTCTGTCCATGTCTTCGGGTCATGCCCATGCCATACAATTGCGGTTGAACCGTGCGGGCCGACCGCCGCTAACGGAATATTCTCAATCTAATGATGTGCGCGGTTCAGCCGTATCCAGTCCGTTCCCAGCCTCCCGCGTTTCGATCCACACTAAACGATACTTAACTGAATTTAAGCTTGCGATTTCAATAAGTGTTCGGACCGTGTAGAAGCAATGAGCATTTCCTTTATGTAAAAAAATGTTTCATAAAAAAACATTCATAAATGAACTTTTTGAGGAGATGGTATATTTGGAAAATGTCATCTCCCAGCTGCAGCAAAAGGTATGAAAAGTTGAAAGCATTGGAAGAAGTCTCAGTGAAATAGTCCATAGCACGCTCTCTCCGTGTTAATAGGGTGATTCCACCGTCTTCTCTTCCTTTACCCAACGCATAAGTCAAGCGTATAAACTCGATGTGCGAAGGGAAATCCAAACTACTGATTCCATTGTGCATTTATAAAATTTGCGGTCGACCCTCGCGGTCCAATTGCAAGCGTGGCGCCGGCCTAAAGAATGGAATGGAACTTGGGTTAATCTGCCCGCAGCGGCAGGATACTTTCTTGAAAGAATCGTTAACGGAATTCCCTTCACGTACCATTGTGAGTGCCGAGGCAAATGGGTCAAGCGGAGGCAGCGACTGCGCTGGTGGCGGTGAAGCCAAGTGTCCCAAAAACCCGCATCTCTTCTCTTTTAATGGAAAATAAAACACGCGTAAAGCGATACTCGTTTCTTTTATGTCGTAGGGAAGATGTAGCACTCGGAATTTAATATCAGTCGTCATTCGGAACTTCTAAAAAAGCATGTAGAATTTTTTCCCGTCCCAAAAAAGAAAACCAATGAATTAATTCCCGTCAAACGGCTAAATTTATTGAGGAAATCAATAACGCTGTGAATGCTAGGACGCGCTACCTTTTCACTCCTCATTTTTTTTACCTTTCCCAGTTCCTAGTCAAAAACTTTTAATAGTGATAAAAACCCAGTGAACTGTATTGTTTAATAACACTGATTAGATACCAGTCTGATGATTGTACAATTTTTCGTTCGTTTTTTAAAACTAGTTTTAGTTATTTATTTTCGGGAATAATTTTGAAACGAGAAAAAATTCTGCTATGACCGGGAATCGAACCCGAATCTTCCACTTGCCGGACGGATATTCCACCACCGAACTATTTATTGTGTCAGATTAATTCTCTCGTTTCTGAATGCGAGTGTTTCATATTTATTCCCAACTTAACAGCTAATGCCTGTCTGCTTAGGATCTGATGATCATTTATTTACATCAATTTTTATTTATTTTTCTTTTGAAAAGTAGAGGCCTGTACATCCAATCTGTTTTCAGCCTTAATTTCAATTATAACCAGTGCGGGAAGAATTGACATATATTAAAGTGAAAAGATACGTGCTATAAAATATGCAGTGCGTAGCGTAATAAGAAAATTATAACCCTCTCCAAAATTATGCAAGTTTCACCGTTAAAACTTTTATCTTCGTTTATTATCATCCACTACTACCTCGATTTCTCTCTTTTTACTATTTCCGCCCCGCTCACTCCCCTCTCACATCTTATCTATCTCCATCTTTACGTCGATCTATCTGTTCCTCCCTCCACCGCTCTCGCCTTTTTCTCCCAATTACACTCTCTCTCTTCCCATCGCAGCTTTCCTTGTTTTGTTCCTGCCTTGTATTGCATTTCTCTTTCCGTCTTACTTTGTCTTCCCCTTTCTTTGTCTTTATCGCTCTATTTCTCCCAGCCTATCATTCTATTTTCTCTCTCTCTTTCTCGTCCTCGGGATGTGAATGGATAGGATGGGTCCGATAGTACTTTAGGTTCATCTAAAATCGATTTTATTTCTTTTGAGAGTGCCGGTAGAAGATGGAGATTAGCGAGGAAATAATTGCACTGATATATAGGGCCAGTAGTGTATCTAGGGTATGGCGAAGGTGGTATTTGCCATAGGCGCCGCCTGCAAAAAGAGCCAAACGTTCCATCAAAACGTGACAAAAGTTTTTTCCGAAAAATAACTATTAATCTATATTAATAAAAGTCAGTGTGCCTGTCTGAGTGTGCGGACATTTTTCGAAAACCAAGAAACTCAGTGACTTTAAACTTTGTTCACTTACTAATGGGGCCATGAGGATGTGCACCTCGGGGCCAGAATTTGGATTTTTTGGGAAGGGGAAAGTGGAGGGGGGTGCCATTTCCCATAAGATAACACAAAAGAATCGATTTTTCGACTTACAGGCTTTTACTCTTTTGCAAATTAAAATTATAAATAATTTATCAACGATCTTCGGACATGGACCGTTTTAAAGAAAAATAAATAATGTTTCTTATTCTTGTCGTCACATTTTATCTACGATACAAAATCGCTCGAGTTCTACGTTTAAATCATATTTATTGGAAAAATTTTAGCTTTTTAATCATCTGCTGCCTTGCCGACCATGTCAAAGTTAAATCTCGAGATTTTATTATCCCCTTTATCCTTATACTATATGCGTAAGGAATGCGTTCTTTGAATGCTTTAATACGCGAGAGGAGAGAGAGAGGTAGAAAGAAAGAAGGCGAGAGCCAGAGAAGGACAAAATTATGTGTTCCATAAATTAAAAGTAATTTTGGGCGTATAAGAATCGTATAGCGTAATGTATTTCTTTCTCATACAATTTCTATTAGCCCAAAACTATTTTTACTCTCTGGAACACTCAGTTACGTGAGTTTTATATTTATTGTTTACTTTTTAGTACCTTTATATTTTGGTTTCATTAATTCTTATTTCAATTTAAACTTAATACTTAAATCACGTGTACAAGTCATGTTTTCTGGAAAATTACGCTAGTTGAATGCTAAAATGTTAAATTTATATGTAATAAAATGCTAATATACTCTATAATAACTCAGAAAATAATAATATCCTACACAACTAAGGCGTTTCCTAAAATTTTCCCGCATGCGTCATATCTCTCACGCACATCTCTGTATAGGGCACATTCTAAAATTATGTCGCCCGTTGGGCAATGATGACGGAAAGTTTATTTATCTCGCTTTTGAAATGGGCGTGATTTTGTTTGACATAACATAGTATGGCATTGTTTTCCAAACTGAGTTCCGAGGCACTCTGTGGTGCCACAGCGAATAAATCAGATTTTGGAGAATTTGATAGATCATTAGGGCAATAATCTCTCCTCCTACGAATTTATATAAATCCTTCTTTCAAGGTGGAGGTGCCGCGAAACTGTTTGTCTTTGGAAGGATGCTGCGCCTGCAAAACGCTTCGGAACCGCTTCACTTTGTGAAATGTGTCGCAACTCATAATGAATGAAGTTTATATAACTTCCCAGGTCTTAATGATGCATTGTAAATATACAGCCGCATTGGTGGTGTCATTCAGCTGTGCTAATCAATTCTATTTTTAGTGCTTTTCGTCAATTCTGAAAAGCATTATTGTGTTCGTGATGTCCGTCCGCCCGTACGCATATATCAGGGAAGAATTGGCAGAGCCGATTTCAACCAAATTTGGTACATGGAATACTCACATAAATTAATCACGAAATGGCATATTTCGACCGGATCCATTCAGAAAGGGTGCCACAATTGCAAAGTTAAACTTTTCGGTAATTATGAATTTGGAAAGAATTGGGAGAACCGATTTCTACGAAATTTTGTACGAAGAAGGCGTGCAACATAAAAAAGCAAAATAAAGATTTATAGTACATATAGATATAGAAAGCAGGGCTGCCACAATACAATAATTAAAATAATTCTTTTAACACGTATTTGTGTTGAACATTCTGCATCAATTTTAGCCAAATTTAATACTTATAATATAAACATATATAAAACCCATATTATTATATTTAGACTGAATCAGCTAAACAGAACAGAATTGGATGAACCGATTTCAACCAAATTTGGTACATAGAATCTTCACATAAATATAGAAACAAAATGGCACATTTCGACCAGATCGACTCAGCAGAGGTGCCACAACTGCAAAATTAATCTTTTCAGTAATAATTAATTTGGAAGGAATAAACCGAACTGATTTCTACGAAATAAAGTATGAAGAAGGTGTGCAGCATTAAAAAAACAAAATCAATATTTTTAATGTAGATATAGAAATCAGGACTGCCACAATACAAGTAATAAAAAAATTCTTTTACAGGTATTTGTGTTGAATTGTTCATATCAATTTTAACCAAATTTAAAATTTTAATGTACACATATATGAAAAAACATAATAGCATATTTGAACCGGATCAACCAAACAGGGGTGCCACACTTACAAATTAAATTCTATCCGTAATTACGGATTTGGAAGGAATTGCCTGAACGCATTTCAACTAAATTCTGTATATAAGATTTGTACAACATATCATCATGAAATAAAGATGTATAAAGCGGAGATAAAGAGCAGGGCTATCACAATAAAAGTAAAATTATATTTTTACACGTATTTATAGAGAACTGGCAGCATGAATTTTAATTCAATATGGTACATATAATCTTCATATAAATAAATAACCAAAACCACATTTCAACCGGATCGACTAAACAGGGCTACCACGATATCAAGGTAAGATTTTTTCTGGAAAAATGAGTTGAGAAGTTTTTAGCTGAACTTATTTCAGAAAGAAATTTCGCGGGCGAGTATAGAATGGCAAAATGAAATGAATATGTTTCGAGCGTACCAAAAAAGCAGGGCTACCACCGTATAATGGAAAATAATTTCTTGATTTCAAACACATATATTAATATATGATTACATTACGGCGAATTTGACGAAAAGCACCTATGTACGGGAAGCCCGTGCGCATCTCTACTTGTTTTTATTTTACTCGATTTAATCACTATAATATCATTTAAATGTGCTTAAATAGGTTGATTTTGGTCTTTCTATGAACATACTTACTCGAAGAATAATTGTTATGTTCATTGACTGAACCTTAAAATTGAATAACGTAATGTTTGTCACCACATATACAAATTGTGTGTAGAAATGAAATCTGCGCGGCCTGCAGTAAAAGTATCTATTTGACACTATTAGGCAAATTTTTATTGCGAGGTTGCAATTTCATCTTCTATGTCAACTTTGGAATGGAAGATGTGAAACTGCTGTACGAGAAACATTTAAAATAATCCATAATTGTTTGTAGTTTTCACTAAGCTTATAAAACCTACGTTGAATTTTATTTTTAATTTAAGCAAGTGGTTCTGGAGAGAATTAATCCTACTTTCCTTTCAATACAATTTTAATATATAAAATTCAAGACCAACAAAAACCAAAAACAAAATTCTCTTTTGTTTACAGATTCGGTATGGTTACTGACAACAATATGTAGTATTCATATTTCTCGCCCCGATTCCGATAGGCATGAATCGACCTAAGTGTCGATTGTTACCTCGATAGCTATGAATCGAAATACGGCTGGAATGTTCACTCGCCTATGCTCCAGCCGAATTCGACAAATATAATCACCATAGCAACAAATCGAAAAAATGGCGAAAGTCTTTGAGATAAAAATCAAACAAATGCGATCAAAAATCAAAATTGTGCGATGAGAATAAGAATCTTCACTTTTTATTTCCACTAGAACAGTACAAATCCCACTCCGATGTCATAATTCTAAAATATTTTAAAATGCAAAAGAAAAAACTCTCTGCACTACGGATTTTAGATTAACCGTGTAAATTAAATGGGGAAGGAACTCACATGGGATCGAGCTCGGGACCTGTAAATCCGGAATGTAAAATGTGGCCCGGAGATAGTCTCCGAGAGCACCAGCCATACACCATGTTTCATGAAAAGACGTTAGTTGGGGACACACGGACAGCGAGGCGGTCTCATAAGACTACTTTCCATTTTTTGGAAAGGAGGTTAAAAATACTTGACCAGTCAGTATTCTTTCTTGTAAATGCTCAAGAGTTCGACTCTTTGATTGAAGGAGCTCATCCGGCGTCTGTTTACTTAGCACTTAACAACAACCTTGCGGATATTACAGGCGATCACTACACGGCCTATTATGCTTACAGACAAACATTTTTGGTATTTTTTTCGGTCACTTTAGTTTTCTTTTACAGAAATATTCATTTCGACAGATTATGTAGTCCGAGATGTCTTAATCTACTTCTTTTTCCGTGAGTTTCAATATTTCTTTTTTTTATTGGTATAACAACATCACGAATTCTGGATTCTGTAAAGTGTCAAACCTTATGGTTTTTTAGTAGGTTACCGCGTTTTGATTCCCTAGAGTTGCCTCACGTCTCTACTTAGTAAGGGAAGTCCTCGGTCAGTTTTTCTTTTCGTGAGTTTTAATCCTACGATACAGTTACAGGCATACCTCGCTTTGCGCGACTCCGTTTTAAGTGGATTCGTTATGGCGCGAGGCAGGCCCACGCCTATCAGAAGTTAGAAAAAAATACAAAGGTGGTAGACTATTGAGGCGACCTAATCATAAATGTATTAGAAATTCCATTTTTTTACAGACTCGTTGATGTTAGTAATATCGTCTATGGATCTTCATTTAGGATCAAGATGCGATACTATAAAAGAAATCCCGAGGACGGCACACCGTTTTCGTCTCTCGGTCGACGGCCATTTTGGCGTTATTATCTTTTTAAAGAAAGGCGACTTTTCGAATAAAATTTCCTCGCCGATTTATTTAAGATTTCATTCATACAGGAAATAATGACATTTTCGCACCGGAACATAAAGAAGTTTTTAGTTCTCTATACCATTTGATAATTAGCGACGAAGACAAGTTACTGAAAAAATATAAAGATTTGCCTCTGGCGTTGGTGGATAAAAGCCGATAAGAAGCAGATTTTTCAGGCCATCGGCGTATTTTTATTAATATTACACTTTAAGTTTTCGCTTCCACGGAACCTCTTTGACATAAAGACCCCGTTTTGCGCGAATTTCATTTAGCGCGTAATTTTCAGGAACCTATCTATCGCGTAGCGCGAAGTATTGCTGTATTATTATCTTTTAAGAATGCTGACTTCTTGAGGGTAGCATCGCATTGTTAAGATGCTGTATTTTTCTGATTTACATGCAGGTACGCGATGCAATATGGAAGTAAGCGTTTAATTGCAAAGGAAACCTTAGCTTATACACTTATACATGAAGAGAAAACTAACATCTCAACTTTATCGAGGCAAAAAGGTGTTACTTATCTAAGTACATTTACTTTGAATTAAAACTAGGAAAGCCTCGTGGTTTGCTCTGCGTCATAGTATTCTTCTTCTTCTTCACAGTTTTCATGTCTCATTCACTTAACTGAATCGCCATTCTGAACTTCTGTGATATGATTCTTGAGGTCTTTCAAGCATGCTTGTATTGGTCTACTTTAAAAAAATCCTTTTTGAGGAATACTGCTAATTTCTCTCGATCCAAAAAATTATATGGAATATCTAATGGCTGCAGTTTTTTATCGTGCTGTTTATGAGGAAACGCGTTTAAAATGAAAATAATTGCAGAAAGGTCGCGGTGATCTGTAAATCAGTTGGTGTATTTCATTTGCTCCCAATTGTAAATGAAATTTTGTTACGCAAGGGATACGTGGCAAAAACTTCGCCATGAGAAGTGAAATTTTCCATTTCTTCTGCATAGTTCCTATAATTTACTCTTGAATGAATACGGACTTGTTACAAAAGAAGAATATAACGATTTAATGTAAAGCAATCATTGACTTGGGAAGATTAGAAAATTATGACATGTTTTTATCGAGTCTGCTGGTAATGCGGATTAAAAATAACAGCTCATTCACACCCCTTTGTTCTGGAGGCTTTTCTTATATGTACTCGCAAAAAATTTATTTGCGTCGAGTCACACGCGTCACCATATGAAACAAGTGACATTATAAAAAATTATTTTTTATAAACATCTTTTATATGTATGAGAAAAAGGAGACTACGGCGAATAATTGAGAAATTACGACAACTCCTTACCGTACGGTTTGGAGTTGTTGTAATTTCTCATCTTTTATATGGATTATAACTATATATGAATTGTCTATATCAGGGGTGCAAAAACTTTTCATGCCGCGCCCCAATTTTTGTTCAAAATACACGCCCCCTAGTTTGCGCACCCCTGGTCTATATGATACTATACACTGTGCGTAATTTCGTTAATTCAGCAAAAATGGGGTTTTCCCTGACGACAAAAGTATTTCACAACAATAACGTAAACATTTCGCGTAAGATACAAATTCGTGCCTCAAATCCAGTCGTATTTGAACACCGACGGAAGGGAAATGAATTTTCATTCTTTTAGGCGTTCTTCGGTTCGAGTCCCAAGGTGGTGCGATTATTTCAAGTAACTAGTAGAGAGCCCAAACGTCAAAAAAATATCACAATAAACGAAGAACGAACGGAAAAGAAGAATCAAACGTCGGGGGAGAGTGGCGAAATGAGGAAAAATGAATAATAACAAAGATAAAACAGTGAAGATGAATAAAAATGATAAAATCAGTAATAAACAAAACAAAGAGAAAAAGAATAGTCAAACGTCGATAGAGTGCGACAAACCATTTAGTAACAATGCCTTAGAACAAAAAGATACATTTTCCACCTCATTGTTTTCTCCCTCACTTTCATCCTTCTTCCCATTCTCTCCCCCTTCTTCCCATTCTCTCCCCCTTCTTCCCATTCTCTCCCTCTCTCTGTTCCATCCTCATATTATCTATCCCTCTCTCTTCCTTCAATTCTCTCTTCCTCCCATTCTCTCTTCCTCTCTCTTCATTCCTCACATTCTCTCTCCCTCTCTCTTCCCTCCCACTCTCTCCCTAGCATTCTCTCTCCCGCTCTCTTCCTCCCATTCTCTCTCCCTTTCTCCCATCTCTCTCCCGTCCTCCCATCTCTCTCCCTTCCTCCCATCTCTCTCCCTTCCTCCCACCTCTCTCCCTTTCTCCCCATCTATCTCCCTTTCTCCCCATCTATCTCCCTTTCTCCCCATCTCTCTCCCTTTCTCCCCATCTCTCTCCCTTTCTCCCCATCTCTCTCCCGTCCTCCCATCTCTCTCCCTTTCTCCCCATCTATCTCCCTTTCTCCCCATCTATCTCCCTTTCTCCCCATCTCTCTCCCTTTCTCCCCATCTCTCTCCCTTTCTCCCTATTCTCTCTCCCTTTCTCCCCATCTCTCTCCCGTCCTCCCATCTCTCTCCCTTTCTCCCTATTCTCTCTCCCTTTCTCCCCATCTCTCTCCCTTTCTCCCCATCTCTCTCCCTTTCTCCCTATTCTCTCTCCCTTTCTCCCCATCTCTCTCCCGTCCTCCCATCTCTCTCCCTTTCTCCCTATTCTCTCTCCCGTCCTCCCATCTCTCTCCCTTCCTCCCATCTCTCTCCCTTCCTCCCACCTCTCTCCCTTTCTCCCCATCTATCTCCCTTTCTCCCCATCTCTCTCCCTTTCTCCCCATCTCTCTCCCTTTCTCCCCATCTCTCTCCCTTTCTCCCTATTCTCTCTCCCTTTCTCCCCATCTCTCTCCCGTCCTCCCATCTCTCTCCCTTTCTCCCTATTCTCTCTCCCGTCCTCCCATCTCTCTCCCTTCCTCCCATCTCTCTCCCTTCCTCCCACCTCTCTCCCTTTCTCCCCATCTATCTCCCTTTCTCCCCATCTCTCTCCCTTTCTCCCCATCTCTCTCCCTTTCTCCCCATCTCTCTCCCTTTCTCCCTATTCTCTCTCCCTTTCTCCCCATCTCTCTCCCGTCCTCCCTATTCTCTCTCCCGTCCTCCCATCTCTCTCCCTTCCTCCCATCTCTCTCCCTTCCTCCCACCTCTCTCCCTTTCTCCCCATCTATCTCCCTTTCTCCCCATCTCTCTCCCTTTCTCCCCATCTCTCTCCCTTTCTCCCCATCTCTCTCCCTTTCTCCCTATTCTCTCTCCCTTTCTCCCCATCTCTCTCCCGTCCTCCCATCTCTCTCCCTCGCTATCTTTCTTCCCATTCTCTATCCGTCTTTTTTTTCCTTTCCATTTCTAGTATTTCAACATTTGAAACCGAAGCTTAATATGCCATCTCTTATTTACATGGATAATTAACTGACCTTGAATTCATATCAATGTCATAGGCTTACGATAATGGGTTTGGCAACAATATCGGTCGCCATGGAAAGGATATCTTTTCATTAAAAAAAACTCAAGATTTTTTAGTTCAATTTCGGAAAAATTCGATCCATTTTGAAATTTCACCGCAGGAAAATAAGAATTCATTATTTTCTTCGTCCTCAAGCTAAAATCCTGACTTTGTATAATGATTTTTAGTAATTTTAATGTACAAATGAAATATATTCTACACTCAACTCCTTGTTTTAAAGGTGGAAAATGAAAACAATGTATAAAAAATAAATAAATAGGTCAAATGAATCGGTTTAAGAATCAACCGTCCACCATATACTCCTTATTGCTGTTAAAATGGCACACTCCACTTGTCTATACTTTATGTAGTTTCTGAGTTATGGATACATACATATACTTGACTAGACACAGCCTTAGACACTCAATTATATATATAGTTACTCTATCTCCATCCCTGAAGAAGGGCATAGGCCCGATAAGCTTTCGTTTTTTCTGTGTGCGTGTTTATTTACCTGTGTCTCTTTGACGCCCCCCGCAGCCTGCCAACTTGGTCCTCAACTTGGTGTCCGCTGGGCTTCCTTCAACACCTTGTTGCCACCATCATCACTACCTTTCCTTTTCCTTAAGTTTAATAGAGTATATATATATAAGTGTGTGTGTGATTTTGAAACGTTAAACAAAAATATTCATGTTATTCTTGAACGAAACGAAGCTCACCTTGTGGTTACTTCCGCCAGAACGGAACGGAAAGGAATACATTTTCCTGCCGCTAGAGGTCGGGGCTAGAAGTAATAAATTTACTGCTCCAAACACAGTCCTGGCATAGAAATGGGGCCGTTATATTACACGAACATTATCCGAAGTCCTATTTAAAATTCGGACTCTTTCAAATATGTAAGAATGGTTAAAATAGTTTTTGTCATTTTTGAGGTATTCGATAGTCTCGAGTTGAATAGTTTTGTATTTTCGTCGCGGTAAGTTAATATACATTTTTAAAAGTTAATTGAAAGTTTTATAGGGGGTGCCGGTGGTGTAGTGGTTAGAACGCTGGCTGCTACTCGCCCGATGCTTGAAAAAGTAATCGGGTACGAATCCTGCGCAAGTAGGATTTTTCCAAGGTCGCCCGGTCCTCTGTTTGAGGAGACCGCGCAAATTCAGCTGTTCCGTCCTTCCCGTCCCTGGTGTTCTTCGTAAGAGCAGGCAAATGCCGGCACCGGGTTTCCCTCCTCTCTCCCCGGTTATTCATTGCATTACCTCTGAGATACCCATTTGTGCTGTAAGAGAGGCGAATTGACTGGGCATACAAAGTTTTATAGATTCTTTCTCAGTAAATTTTGTAATTGTATTTTTTTAATTATAACCAAAGAATTATTTGCCACTTATGGTTAGCTTTATTTGGTTATAATGACTGGCGTGTATGTCCCAACTACAACATTTATTTACCCTTATTTTTTTACGCCCCAGGCTGCTTGAAAATTACACCCCCTCCCTCCCCCCCTAGTGAAAATTTACGGTACACAACTTTATCTCTCAAAATTAGTTTATTTAAAATGCAGAGTTAAATAAAATATATTTCATAAAATAAAACGTTACACTTAAAAGTTCAATTGTCATTTGTCGCGCATTTAAGTTTGCTGCGACCTAGCCGGGGTGCCTTGCTCTTTGTCCCGGCTTGGACTATTCCACATCCTTTTTATTCGGATCAAATTTACCCATGTAGGTCAATAAAAAACATATTTTAGCTATCGCATATCTTTGTAATCGTTATTGCTGTATACTGTTTGGCGCTGATCGCTTATCTGCGAAATAGCCTTTCTTACTGTGATAATAGATAAACGAACAGTGAAAGCACTCTTTCCACTTGGTTTATCTCAATGTTAAAGGAAAATATTCTTTCAGTGGTGTCATTGGGTAAACTACTCGCTAAATGGAAAATATCTTCATTCTCTCTATCTCGCATCTCCACTCTTTTTATCGATAAGTTACATCGATGAATCATAACGAAACGAAGAAATTTAAAAAATATCTGATCGATTAGTCAAGTTACGATAAGAACAATTGCAAATCTCCTTTTGAAATTGTTTTGACTCTCAAGCAAATTCGGAGTAGAGTTGAATTTCCTATGAAATTACTACTGTAATTCTCCATAGATGGCAGTACCCGTCGATGTAACATATGGCGCTGAGTAATTTAAAATAATCGCTTAATTTATGAAATATTCCGATGCAACTATTCAATCTTAGTAGGATTTCTTTCTTTTCCAGCGAATGTAATGAACTATATATTTGAACCTTTTGAATAACTCACAATCTTCGCCTATTTGACAATCAATCACATTCACATATGTTCTTAACTTCATACGTTTAATATTAGCTAATTTTTAGCTAATTTTTATCTAATGTTATATTTTTATTGTTCATTCAAATTGATGTTTGATGATAAGTAAGAATTGATAGAAAGGTATATCATAAGTCTCCATTTTGTTGCTTTTAAACTGGGGTTCATAAATGAGTATGTTTAAATGCCAAAAAATAAGTCAAAAATTAAATTCATTCATTTAGAAATTTAAAAAAATCACGTAAATTACGATTCTTTTCCGAGTTATTCGTTTTATAATTTCCAAATACTGAGACTAATCCAGTATATTTTTACTTTCTCCATATAGGTAGTATGAGAAAGTATTGTTTTCATGAAAAAAAATCGAATTCGAGATTTCAACTGTAATACATGTTTTAAGGTTCCCTGAACATGTTCTGACTAGTTTCGCGATGATGTCTGTCGGTCTGTATGTGATAGATTTTTGTGGGCGCTCTAACTCAAAACTATTAATCAGGTCAACGCAAAATTTTATATTTCACATTTATATAAAAGTCAGAAGAACTAATTCGTTTTTGGTAAAAATCGCTCAACCGGAAAGTGGGTGTTCACTCTTGTCACTTATCCGTTATTTTGAAATATTTGCTTTAATATTTGATAAATGTAAAAATGTATTGGAATATAAGTTGTAGGAAATTTAATTTTCGTCAACCTTTGTTTGATAAATTTTTCCGTATAATGCATTGTTTAAGAGATATCTTATATTTTTAGCTGCCACCACCACGCCACCTACCGAAGACTTGACGCTTAGTTACGTCTTAGTAACGCTCCTTTTTCTTTTCTTAATTGTCAACCGGAAGTAAATATTGACAACGATCCCAGAGCTAACAACATGTAATTTGCCATATAAATATGGAGAAAGTCATGTGTTCCCCACATCAGTTTATTTTTACTACAAGATGGTTTTGGAAATAAATATTATTTAAAGTACTAGCGTAATTGCCCGTCAAATATGACGGGTAAGTGCAGATTATATATTAAAATTAAGGTACTACCCATTCTTCCTCCCTTTCTCTCTTCTTCCCTCCCATTCTCTTCCCTCCCTCTCCCCATATTCTCTTCCCTCCCTATACCCCTATTCTCTCGCTCTCCCTCCTATTCTTCCTCTCCCTCCTATTTTTCCTTTCTACCTCCTATTTTCCCTCTCTTTCTTCTTCCCATTCTCCATCCCTCTTTCCCTCCTACTCTTCACCCTCACTTCTTCCCATTCTCCCTCTATCTTCCTCCCATTCTCCATTTCTCCCTCCTTCTCATCCCCCCTCAAAAATGTAGCTATCTCTCTCAGCGTGATATACGTAAATACAAATCTGACATACAAAAAGAATATTTATTTGTTAAGCATTGCGCTAAACAACTGTAGCTCGCCAAAATTGTTTCAACTCTCTGGAACATACTATAATGTGAATTATATATTTTTTTAATTTTCAGTCCACATAAAATTTTGTTTCATTAAATTAAAATGTATAAATTTTATTCGGAGGAAATGCAATATGTCTCACCTCAAAATAGCGCCAAAAACGAACATTTATTTCTTAAATTGCCATTTCAACCCTAAATAAACAAATTCTGATTAGCTCATTGTATAAATTTCTGCCAAATTTCAATTTTCTACATCCTTGATCGAGTTATTTGCGTTTTAATAGCTTGACACTCAGACCAACGGACGGAAAACATAGCCTTTCGTTATTATTTGTGTGTGTCTCTTTCTCTCCCTATTTCCCAAACCGTCCTCAAGTCCTCCATTCTTCTACCTAACTTCAGTAACCTGTCGCCTAATCCTTCATTCCGTACATTTTTTACATGCTTGGTTTGTTTATTATAACGTCTAGAACGTTCCTCAGATTTTCGTACCGTTTCTATTTAAATAAGTATTTAATTTAGCTCATTATTACGATTTTTAATCCTTTCGAATAATATTTCAGCTTTTTAGATATTCCTTCTCGTAAATAACGCAACGAATGTTGTTTACGTTGCTTGCTATGAATATCATTTACCTATTCTTCCGTCTTTCTCTTCTTCTCATATTAAAAACCTTCAAGGAGCGCTTAAACCTATAAGAGTTGAGACAACAATAGAATTTCGGGGTTTAACAATGTAATTGGTTGGCAAGACAGCACCCCGTTAAAACGGTAAGATTTCCTCAAAATATGGGAATTAAACGTTTAACATGAGGAAATTCGAACTGTAGGCGAAAAACAATTAACAGAATAAAAAACTTTGTGATCATCTCTTTAGAATGGTCGAAATTCAAATGTAGTAGGTCAAGTTTTTCTAATTTAAATTTCCAAAAGAAGAAAAGCCTGTATGTCAAAAAGTCGATTTTTACGTGTTATCTTATGGAAAATGCTAATCATCCTCTGGATTCGAACTCTGGATGTCACAGCATTTTTATATCTGAATAGATTATCTGCCCAATTTCAAGTTTATATCTGGATATTTGATGGAGTTATTCACGTATTAAGAGCGTAAAATGTTTTGTGACGTCATAACTTACGCCATGACCGTTATACACAGAAGCATCTGCCCTTTTATATTAGTAAACTTTTGATATTTTGTCACGTTTTTAGGTGTTCTTTACCAGCGAAGCGGTAATAGCGGAACGCCTCATGGGCACGTCTGGCCCGTCCGCCCGTCGAAACTTTCACCTCCTGAACCGCTGGATGGATTTCAATTTAATTAGGTATGAGTGATCTTTATTAAAATTTGTTGCCCAATTGTGATTTTCAACTGAATCCGTCAATTAGAACTTCACTTTACATAATTACTTCAATAAATTTGTACTCGTATCTCGTTAAATGGCATCCGTCAAGCAACAATGAAATATCAACCTTTTCTCTCCCTAGCTCTTATATGATCTGTAAGGTATAGATTAAAAAGTTATTCGGATAGAGAACATTTACTACAAGATGGTCCAGAGACCACATAATTACGAGTTATGGTTTCGGAGATAAAAATTTGAGAAAATCCCGAGCAAAACATCGTATATTTTGTTTACATCGATAGTGAAGACGGTTCTCTCAGCAAACAATAAAATACATTTAATACAAGATAGTCCCCGAGATTGTTTCGGGGATAAAAATTCGAGAATCACCTAATCGTTCGATACCGTTCCATACGTATTTCCCATTAAGAACGCCTTTGAAATCTGTGTGAATTCCATTTATGGAGTATACTTTTCCATCTTGTTTAAATTCTTTACAATTAAGATACAAAGTCGAGATATGCACCGTACCGTGGATGAAAGAATGAAGTTTATTTTTCTTGAAGACATCATTCAAATCCATTCTTAATTTGCGTAAAAATTCGATTTTAATCATAAAGTTATGAAAAGTTTTTTGTTTTTCAACAATGAAAAATATTAACTACCATAGCAACGAATCCAACGCCTTTCAATGGGAATTGATTTTCCATACTTCAAGAGCAATGATTTTATGCTTAGACTGCATTATAATCCATCAAAATTCATTCCAATTTAAACTCGATCCCGACCAGACAAAAATTGACAGCTTCCAATGCGGCCCGCCGAAGGATTCGCTGCCACCGTTGCGGCCCGCTATGTAAGAGGGTTGACACCACTGGACCAGTCGATAGTCAGTGAACAATCTATTAGTGGACTGTTTTCAATCGCTTTGCGCCCATCACTAGTACATCCACTCCAACTACTGTAAGACATATCATCCGGCTCCTGTTAAAATGTTCGCGCGATGAAAATTGCGTCCAAAAGTTAAAAACAATCCTGTCTGTCCATCGATCGAAATAATACAATTAAAATTTCGTCCGTGATTTGTTTTGCGAAGTGACGGCAACGCCGTTCGTTGATTTTTTTGCGAATACATAAAATGATATCTACGGCAAAGTAAAAATCCCCCGTTATTTTTTGCGTCACGGAAAGATGCACGTAGAAAACTTGACAAAAATAAAACATTAATGTTATGCTCGGTCTTCTCATACTCATGAACAACAGTCTATGAGTTCCGAGTTACGGAGGACCGTCTTGTTTTTCAAGGAACTCGACTCCTTTTCACTCACTTCACTCTATGAGTTCCGAGTTACGGAGGACCGTCTTGTTTTTCAAGGAACTCGACTCCTCTTCACTCACAAGAAACTACGGTTTGACGAACATGTAAAAAAGATCAATTTAATGGCAGCAGGGAAAAGAGCTAGACTTTTTCCCATTTTTAATTCAACTGACGTGTCCAGGGAATTAAAAACACACGTATACAAAACGATAATCAGACCGACACTTATTTACGCAGCACCGGTATGGACCGGACTTATCATGCAGAAGTCCTGGAAAATATTAGAGATCGCGGAGAGAAAAATTTTAAAGCGTATAAGTAGGACATGGGGTCGGAAAATAGACTACCACGAAGTACTACATATAAAACCAATCAGGGAAGAGGCACAAAACCTGGCCATTACGTACAAAGCGACATTAGAATATAAAACAAATGACGTTCTCCGCGATCTCGCGATAAACAAAGTGTCGGTCTGGGATAAATATAAAAGGGCATTGGCATCCACAGGCGAAGAGGAGTGCGTCCCTCCAAAAAAGCGGCGGAAATGAATTTTTGATTTTTGACTAGCATGTTTTTAATACACGGGTGAGGTGCCTGTGCAACCCATGTTTATTTTATTGCATTACGACGTTGGGTAAAGCCACTCCTGGAAAGGCAACTCAGAAATATATATACCACGGGAGGGTATGAACCACACAGCCTCTTCACTCAAGCGTCGTGTGGAATACTAAACACGATTTTGTTGAATGCGCACAAATGTAGGCCACGGCCCGCTCCGATACAGCTGTAGTTAGTCAAATGAAGTTTGCGTTCCTCAATATTCGTGATGCCTCTTCCCACCCCGAGGCCTTTATTCTATTATAAACACTGGCGACGTGGAAAACGAATTCGATTCGCGAACCGGGAAATATATGTAGGTGTACTATAATACGGTTGGGGATAATTTCGTGCTCACGCGTCCCTTGAAGTTCTTACGGTGAAACAAAGCTTCGCGTATCCGTTTCGTGTATTCAGAGCCGAATCAATGAGTTAAGCTCGTGGACTTTTGAGATGACGTAGGTTAACTTCCACAGGGCATTCGAAATTTCTCGTTTACGACGCATCGCTTCGTTGATCTCTGATTTTAATAAGAACGCCGTTGATGACGGCTGTTGTATTGAAGTTGGAGTACGATTATGGTTTAGTAGAGTTTTTTGCGGAGGAGATACCTATTTCTCTGAATTGCTTATTGGAGTTCATTTAAAAAAAATGAAAATGAGGAGGACAATGTTTAACAATTCAATTCGGATTTCATGCGGCCCTGAGGGTTTTGATTCTATTAGGTATTTCTACTTTCTCATATACGTAGTATATTGAAAAAGTATTGTAATCGTGAAAAAATTCGGCTTCGAAATTTTAGGTACCCCTCAGTCCATAAAAGTCTGTCTGTATGTCGGTCTGTTCGCTGTTCTATAGCTCAAACTCGTGCATAAAATCAAATTATATCTCGTATTTGTGCAGTATATCATCTTTTGCAGACCTTTTTTTCATAAAAATGATATTGCACAAAAATAAAGGGTAGTTTGTTCCTGGCGATTTTTAGAAAATTTTGATATATTAAAAAATGGCTCCAGAGAATTTTATTAAAATCAATCCAATAGTAGAGCCTAATGTCAAAAATAATACTAATACTAATAATAATCTCTTAAAATCACTATATGGCGTCCAGTGAAATTATAATGTACGCTAAGCTACCTTACCTAAGCCCAATGACGTCACACCGCCGCGATCCACTCAAAATCTTACTACAGCCTATACGGCTTAATTAAATCGAATGATATCTCATATTTGTCGATATTATCATTCATAAAAAACATTCTGAAGAGATGAACGATATTTCGCAACAATTGAAGGTACTTTATTCTAGGATATTTTGAAACAAATTTCGATTTACTCAGAAATGGCTATAAGGATTTTGATTAAATCCATCCAATCGTACAGCCTGTTGTCACAAATAATGCTAGCTCCTACTTTTTGTTCATAATATTTTCCAGCTGTTTTGCTTAGCCATTAATCTTTCGATTTTTTCATCAGTAAATCATGGCACATTTATTCCATGGGTCTCAAAGTCAAATCATGCGTGAGCCGCATGACGGCACTAAACTGAAACCGAGGGCCGCATTAAGGCGGCGTATCAAATCGGCGGGCCGGATTCTCTATTATAAGGTGAAACATTTCTCCATGCACCAACTGCGTTGGGTGTTATAAATGGGAATGAAAAAAGCTGCGAATATAGTATTGATTTAATACGTTACTTAAAATTCTCAGATTTTTCATGAGGATACCTATCGATTCTGAAAATTTAATAGCAGGTATTGGAAATGATGAAATAGTCGTTCATAGTATACAATCGTTAATAATGTATTGACTTTTAAAGCAGTAATTTTCTATCGGTGTAAATGTTTTAATAGGGGTTAAATGTCCAGTCGGCTTCTCGTATTGCGCTTGATACGATGCATTATTGAGTGCATTATTATTGCCTAACATACGACGGAATTAGCTTGTTAAAAAAGCGGAAAATGTGACGTTTTTACAGGTTTTCACCCCGAGATCATAAGTAAAACATCCGAATTTGGTTTATGCCTTGGAAAAACGGTAAATCGTTTTCTATCGCTGAAGAATCTCGGAAGAAATACCGTAAAGAAGTCTCGCTGTCATTGCTCGTATATATTTATTTAAACCCGGATTTATAGGTAGGGACTATAAGAAAGGAACCTTTTTTCTCGGCGACGGGATTATATTTCTCACTTACCCGGATCAGTAGTCACATGTTCATTTTTTACACACACACACACACACACACACACACACACACTCACTCTCTCTCTCTCTCTCTGTCTCTTGCCTGCGAACATAAATTGTCTCAGTGCGATGTGAATGTAGTTGTAGTTGAAATTGACGGCAACTCGGACACTTAATTTCTCGAGAATCTTTTGTTAGCGGCCATTTTTTCAAGTTCGGTAAATTCCCAGTCTTAATCTGAATCTGGGATGTGTGCTTGCCATGCTCAAAACAGGGCGCCAAATTTTTCAAAATTATATATCTCACCATGTGAGCCCAACTGCGCATTTCAGCTACGTGATAGCCGATCTCGGTGCAAGAACTCTCTTAAACGACGTTTCTTCACGACGACACTCGAAAATCGCTATCGACGTCACTCGACACCCTCTGTAACGACAATTATAAAAACAATACTCATAATGAACAAATAAAATGAAAACTTTGTATTTTCCGCAGCTTTTAATATTCCATTACGACCCGAGTTTCGACGTGATACCTCATCTTACCTGAAGATGATGTATCACATCGATGCCCGCCTCTTATTCGAATGTTAAAAGCTGCAGAAAATACAAAGTTTTCGTTTTATTTGTTCATCATGGAACAGTTCCACAAGGTTACGCCCACCACCGTCAATTCTCATGAAATGCGAACAGCGTGCCAGTGGAAACCAGGTTTCCCTTGGCGACATTTCGCGCGAAAATTCGTTTTCGAGGGACATGAGCAAGTCGCTAAGCAAGATAAACTTGTAGTTAACCAATCCTTTATTCTAAAAAATGTCTTTTTCGTACTTTCATCTGCACTGCGGGACAGCAGCACTGCGACTGCCTTCTAGCTATGGCACTCCTCTTGCTTTAAATTCATAAGACTCAGAATCTGATTTTTATGTAATTTCTCACACGACTTTTCTATAATTTATTAACCGTCAGCCCTTCTTTCTCGATGAAACCACCCGGTGATAACCGCAAGACGTCCCAAGTTGCGTTTTCGCTATTGCACGTATGTACGTTGCTTTGCTCGTGATACACGTCCAGCATTCCGACAGTTGCGAACCCATCCCTATTCCTCCAATAAAAATATTATAAAACTGTCTCTACCAATGATCCGTTTAAAAATAGTCAATTTGGTATCCTTTCGCCAGCTGCGACTAAAATTAATGGCGAGCCAACACTCGCGGCGAGAATGAGAAAGGGTTTAAAATCTCCATCAGGATCAATTGTTGGCATTTAAAGTTGAGGATGGGCTATTCATGTTTTATTATCTGTCGTCGCGACGCGTCGTTTCGATGGAGTTCGAGAGATGGCAACACAATAGTGGTATAAAACTTTCCATTTCGACTGGTCGAAGAATTTAATGCATATGATGTATTTATTTAGTTTTTCAATGGCCGTAATCTCGGGTTTATGGCTCCGATCTTCCTTTTTTTTTAAGGTTGAGGGCTTGCGTTTTATGGCAACCTTCAACTTAGGCCTCTGTTACGTGTTTAGCGAGTTTCGCGAGAAGGGTCCATACGATTCATTTGTGAAATCTCAAGTAGCGAGCGCTCGGCATTTCTTCTCAGAAATATTTACTGCGGATGAGAAAAATTCTGCTCGTTTGGTATTATTTTTTTCACTGTCTCGTCGATTGGATATTCAATATCTTTTCGGATGCTTCAAAATGTTGCTATTCCTTTCGGTGCTTTTTTCTAAAAAACCCCTATCTAATCCGTTTGTCTGTTCGTCTGTGTGGGCAATATCTTTGGTATACTGCAACCTGGGCACGCCACATTTTCAAGATAGGTCTACCTATATAAAACCTAGACATGGTAAACATCTGGTGGATCTAGAATTAGACGCTGGAGAGTTATATAGAAAAAACGGGCTTATGTAATTTGCTCTGCTATTCTTCTTCTTGTTATAGGATAGCAAGCAAATACGGCGTTCCTCGGTCATAACGCTGTCGATTATACTGCAGACTCAGATACACCATTGATGATCCTTCGGCATTCGGCATTTAATTCGTCAAAATAGAATCCGTCTTCCCTTTATAAAATCTCTAATTCTTAAGTGGCGTCTTAAGCAGGCTGCACACCCATGTATCATTAGTTGTCTGCATGTTGTAAAATAGACAACAATTCAATTAAAAATACTTCGTCAAAATAGAATCCGTCTTCCCTTTATAAAATCTCTAATTCTTCAGTGGCGTCTTAAGCAGGTTGCACACCCATGTATCATTAGTTGTCTGCATGCTGTAAAATAGACAACATTTCAATTAAAAATACTTTTGCAGAAAGCGATTTATCTAAAAAAGATGCGACTGTTCATTGATTTCAATATTGCTTTGTATCTTGTGGCTCTAGAACAGAGGTGGGCAACCTACGGCCAATAGGCCGTATGCTGCCCACGAAGCATGGATGAAAAAACGACTCGTAAAATTTAGCACATAAATTCATATTCTTTGTAAAATTATGGTTATAAAAGCTTTCATTTTGAAATTCCAATCCTGTAGTCCTTGTTTGGACTTTATTTTCAATCATATGATATCTAAGAATGTCTAGGAAATTTCCGATTTAAACTCTAATCCGGCCAGCCGAGGCATTGGGAAGTTATTACGCTGCTCGCCAAAGTGTTTGCAACCACCGGTGTAGTCCACCGTGTAGAAATGGTTGCCCATCCCTGCTCTAAAAGTTAAAAAACTATTATGTCAATTGGACTGTGCATTCTTGTTACACAGCGGGAGGTCTTATTACGCGGGTCGCTGCACCTCTGCCGAAATCCGCTGTTTAAACGAGGAGCACTTTATATCTGTCAGATACAAGTACAATTTACCACGCTCTAGTATGTACGCTTTCTCAAAACCAATCCTATCAATCATAATTTTGGAAGGCTTGCACTTATCGAGTCGTGTCCTGAGACATGCCATGAATGCTAGAGTTTGCCATTGAATAACAAGAATAAACAAGATTCATAGCGCTTGAGTTATGCATGATGTGACTATCCGTACTGCTTTATTCAGTACTGTACTGATTTTGAAAATGCTGAACTAAATATCTTTCTTTGCTGATTTTTGCACTAATTTACAAATTTTACAAATTCTTATTTCATATATATATATATATATATATATATATATATATATATATATATATATATATATATATATATATATATATATGGTCACTCTCAGTTACTCTATCGCTGAAGAAGGGCATAGGCCCGATAAGCTTGCGTGTTTTTTGTGTTCGTGTGTTTAACGTGTCTCTTCGACGCCCCCAGCAGCCTGCCAACTTGGTCCCCGACTTGGTAAGTGTCCGCTGGGCTTCCTTCAACACCTTGTTGCCACCCTCATCACTACCTTTTCATTTTCTTAAGTTAATATATATATATATATATATATATATATATATATATATATATATATATATATATATATATATATATATATATATGATTCGATCGATTTGCTTACTTTCTCGATATTTTGAGACCTCGATTTCTGTAGCTGTTATTTTATACAGTTTTTCCAAAATTATAAAAATGTTTACTGATTTACTTAAATTTAATCATATTAGAATATCCGTAAAACATATAAAAAATTTTCTAACTTGTGAAGTTGATGCTCCAACTCAAAAGGCTTGTAGTGATTTTCCTCAGTTATTCAAATAGTAATCACAATTTTCTTCTTTTTATGCACTTGAACTGATTTGGGCTATAAAAAAATTGGCCACTTGATGCATAAAATGTATTTAATAAATCACAGCCGCAGTTTGCCTCACGTGTACCGCAACTTATTGGATATTTTGTGTTTATGTTTTGCCATGAATATACTTTTCCTGAAAATTTTCTGCGAAATATTAGTAGACTTCAGCAGTTTTGCCGTCTCAATTTTGTACAACTGTTAATTCATTTCGACATTTTTTTGTTTTATAAACCAGTCGTCGGCAACTTTTTTTGATGTCGGGTCAATTAAAGTTTTGGGGAAATGCGATAGATCAATTAAAAAATTTGAACGAAAGAAAAATCGAACCTGGATGTTTATATAAGCTATATATAGTAATTGAATTACCCTTTTATTTTCAAAACATAAACCCATCTGAACATGTTTACCTTTGTGGGTCACCCAAATCGTGATGGCGTGTCACTCATTGACACGCGGATCATAGGTTGCCGACCACTGTTATAAACTATGATTATATTTTATCCCTCTAACTTTTATTATATTCTAAAGGTTTACTAAGGGCTTCTGCTTGATTACATTCATTATCTGGTATATTTGTATTAAAAATTCACTATATATAGATAATAAGACGAGTGTGTTTTCTAATCTTGTAATCTAAATATTTCTGTTTTAATACACGATTCATATCCTTTAGACAAATTACTTATCGAAAATTCATACTTTAGTAACTCTTTCCGAAGTCAGTAATTGAGAATTTTATGGCTGGGAATTTTAAAGCTGTTTTTCTTTAATGTATTATACTAGTAATCGGTGCTTGCATATTGCAAGCATTGGTAAAATTTCGCAAACATTTTGTAGAAAATTCTATATGGAAAAAAAACAAAAAATTTCCAATTGTTTAAACAAATTTACAAGAATTGTTTATTTCCGAATGTGCTACAGAGCTGAAATTTTTCTCAAAGGTAGAATTTGTAAAAAAAATTAAATTGGGAATATAGAAATGTTGATATTTTTTTGTTTGGCTGTTAAAAATTCTTAACATTTAAACAAATAGATAAATATTTAGGCACTACGGGGCGAGCTAGGGAGCTGAATTTTTAATGTTATTTAGAGCTTAGTGCAAATGCACAAATAAATATTTTATACACTTTTAGTTAAATTTAATTAGAAGGAATTCAATTTATAACACTTTTCTAGATAAAAATTGATAAAACGTATTGAAATAAACCTCGATATTAGATATCGCTTTTTAAGAAATATAAACGTCGATGTTTATATTTCTGGCTAATCAACCTTTTGGATTATTATAGCCAAAATATAAATGTCGAAAACTAAAATGCCTAATTAAATGTATAATAATAAACGTTGATGTACGTCATGGATTTTTAGGGAAAATAAACAATGGTAGTGGTCGCTGTTTCAGAAATATTAACGTAGAAAACTACCAAGCCTAGGAAAATGTAGATATTGGTCGCCGATTATTTATATATATATATGGATGTCAACAAGGTGTTGGGATGAGGAAAGCTTCACGTTTGTGATGTTTCTGTGTTTTTGTGTTATTTTACGTGTGTCGCTTCGACATCCCCGGGGCCTCGCCAACCTGAAGTCGTCTGATTGGTGAGTGCTCACTGGGTTTCCTCATCCCAACACCTTGTTGACATCCATATATCTATTTTACCTTTCCTTTTCCGTAAGTTGTTATATATATATATATATATATATATATATATATATATATATATATACATACACATATATATGTATGTATGTGTGTCTTGGATCAGATAAAATGTTAATTATACATATATATATATATATATATATATATATATATATATATATATATATATATTATAATATATGGATGATATGGATTACAACTTTGTAGTATGATTTTCTTGTATTTAATTTTTGTTTTGTTTATTGAATTTTAGGATGGAATAATCTTTGATTAAACGAGTTATAATTACCATAGCCGAATTTCTGCATTTATATTCAGTGGCGTAAATAAGTTCACCCGTCGTAACAGCAGATAAAAGGAATTTTATAAATCCCGCTTTTGCATTCCTTCGTCCCGTTAGTTCCGACGTTCGCCGTTGTGTATCAAGTGCGCTCTTTTCGACTGCTGGCTGCGATCGATGAGGGTCGAAACGGAAGCTTAGTTACCCGATTGCTTTGCTAGGTGAAATACAGGGATTCAAATTCGTCTTACTTCAGTTGTTAAGTTGATGATTTCCTTATTCACAGGATAAATAATCATTGTAAATTGCATGCCGTACAAATATCAAGAAAAGTTACGATTTACAAATTCATAAAGATGTCTAGGCTGCGAAATTTGGTTTCTGTTTCATTTACATATTTTTTGTGAGATTACATGGCAGAAAAAACTTTTAATGCTGTATTAATCTAATTAATTGATTTAGCGAATATTATAAATAATATTGTATAGGTTAATTTGTTTTATTAAAGAAACTTGATCGAGTACAATGCGTTTTGATATTTCTACATACATACATACTATATTTTCATTGGTTATAGGGTTATCATATGATTAATGAATACAATCGAATAGAATAAATTCAAAATCTCGTTATTTTATTGTTTGCAGAAAGATAACCATTTGAAAATATTGCTAGTAATTATAGCAAATGAAAGACAAACCATTACATTTTTTCTAATTGCCACACCTAAGAATATTGCTCTAAGTTGAATGCATTAATTTCGATATTTATAGTGAGCAACGATTTGCGTTACTTCGTTATTTATTATTTAATTCAAGCAAAATTTAACCTTGCTTATTTTTCGCTGTATTGTACAACTGCTATGCTGTAAATTTCGTAAAACCAAACAACTTTACGCGTTGGGTAAAAAATATAACCACTGACGAAAAATGAGAACAGTGAGTAATTACGTTTTTATAAAATTTCAGAATTTGGCCTTTTCTGTTAGAGGGCGCATAATTTCTGCAATACATGCTGCATTGCCATCTATGAAAAAAATAGAAACCTTGTAATCAGATTATTGATTTTTATATTATTTATTCATATTTAAGTACAGGGTTTTGATACTGGGCCGACGATGTGTGTGCCGTGACTCCGTGAAAGTTTTAAACTTTTTCCAATCCCTTATTTTTCGAATATACTAAATTCGACGAATTTTATTTTCTGTTTATAGGAATTTGTATGAGAACAAGGATTTTTATTGATATTCTCGAAAAACTTACTGTAAATACATTGTTTTCAGTTGTGGATTCAGCTCAATTTGGGTGATTTCATGAATATGTACGCGTAATAAAATCACTTGAAAGTTTCCTAAAGGTGCATTTGGGTAGTGGCGTGAACGTGCAGCGGCTGCTCGGTTGGACCACGTCCGTAATCCTTCGTATTTCCTTGTTTATCGAATTTCTTTCACTTTGTTTCGATTTCTTTTGCTTTGAGAGTGTGAGAAAGCGAACGAAATATTTGGATTCCGATGTGGTATCATAACGCGTTTAAAATGCAATCGTGCTAAAAGATTGGCATTTAAATAAAGAAAGCATTTAGTTCCCTGTCGTTTTTGACACATTTTAACTGGTTATATGCATTGAGTGCTCAGATTTTCCTCATGAGCCACGCGATCCAGTATTGGGTCGCGACCCGTGCATTGGAAAAGACTGCCCTAGACGGCCAGCGAACAAAATTAATTTATACATCGCCCAGCAGTAAAAACGCGAGGAATGAGCGAACAGTTTCGATTATCCATGCGCGACACGCTAATTGAAACAATGGATACGCGTCTCGACTAGGCGTCACAGTGTAAAACGCAAGAAGGCTTTTGCTCTTACGTGAAGAGATTACCAAAAAATGAAAGGATAGCATTCTGTCGGGCGTGTACCCTACCTCCCAAAAACGCTCTTGCCCTACCTCTCTGCAAGGGCTGAGAAAATCGAAGGTGCAGCGCAAGGGAGTGTCCCTTCCTTCCTCGCCCCCTCCCGCCACACTTCCTCGCTGCACCCCCGCCGCCGCCACGCCCCCCTTCCCTCTCGCTTCCCTCTTATTCCACACATGCTTCACTTTCCCTTTCTGCTCACAATCCTCCCTCGCCAAACTTCGCCTCTCACTTTTCGCTTTCAATTCGCTCCTTTTCTTTTTCCCCCTTTAATCTTCCTTCCCTTGTTCGTTTTGATTTCGCTCTCTCTTTCTCTCCCTGTCTCCTTTCCCTTTTAATTCGAATGGTTTCCTTCTTTTTTAGGCTTTGCCTTCTCATCTGTATGTGCATACATTCCCGGATCTTCTCCCGCCATGCCTGGTTCCCGGAGCTGTCCTGGAATTCCTTCGTGACGCCTTCTTTTTACACCTATTGTCTCTTTAATGTTGCCTTTAGAATTTCAGCAGTTGGCTTTTCATTCAAGTTATTTTTACTCGGCATCGCTCTCTCTTGAGAAATGCGTATGTAAGCAGCAAATCCTTCTTATATTGGATACCTTTACTTCGGAACTTTTAGATTTCTTTATAGAGAAATCCTGTAAAGTCCATTAATACTGCAAATTCAATTGTAACGTAGCAAACATTTCGTTGTAACGAAAATAAGGCGACGTTTTAAGTGAGAGCCATGAATCCTAATGGAAATTAATTTAGGGAGGGAAAGAATTGAAAGCGTGACAGTCGATAGCGACGCAGTTTCCATACAGAAATGCACCTCACCACCAAGCCTCTTACTTCCATTCCATTCCGACCCTGCATTATATTGGAAAGAAAGCTTCTCACTTAAAACGATCACTCACGGAAGTAATACTGTCTCTTTCTCTCTTCCCTTTTTCCTGCGGTGTTTTCTTATCTGACGCTCTCTTCCACTGTTCCTTTTCTTTCAAACCGTCTCTTCCTCTTTCTCTCTCTCTCTCCTCCCATCTCTCTTTCAGTTCCTCCTCCCCACCCCCTCCCTTTCTACCTCGTCAAGTCGATATTTCTATGCGTTTCCATTTTACAGTTTCTAAGGCGAAAAGGATCTTCATATTTCCTCCTCCTGTGGGGATTTTCCTCTTTTGGGGAAAAGCCGAGAGTAAAAAAAAAGTTTGGGAATAAACATGCCTCGCCCATTCCACACAGACTTCTTCTCTTCTCTTTTTTCCCTTCCGCCTCATCCCTCGTACTTCTCTTTCGTCTTCCTTCCCTCTCGTCATCTTATTTCATCTGTTTTTCGTCTTTTCCATTTTCCCCTTCGCCCCGACTCAATCCTCTCTGCAGAATTTTTAGTTCCCCTTCTTCCATCCGCTTTCCATTTATTCTCTCCGCATCTTCTTCCCTCCTCGACATTCCCTCTCTTATTTCATCCTTGCTACGCTGACTTCCCATTCAATTTCTTTTTACACCTGCCTCTAGTCTGTCGTATTTTCTCATTTTCGCTACATCCCTCTTTATCTCTCCTTATTCTCCTTCCTTCCTTCGTTGGAACTTTTCGGGTTTCACCTTCTCCGTAGAAGTGCACCGTAAATGTCAAGATGAGAGAGTTCCGAGAGTATTGAAAAACACTGCGAAATGAAAGAGTGGATGAGAGAGAGAGAAAGAAGTGAGGGGTGGGTGAAAAATAGGAATGGAGGGATTGAGGTGAGAGAGAGAGGTAAGGACAGAGGAGTACATAGAGAGGAGGGAGATAGAAGAAAGGAGAGTGAGAGAGAGGAAGAGAGTGGGACAGAAGATAGAGGACAACAAAAAAAGGAGAGACAAAGGACGAGGGAGTGAGGGTGGGAGATAAAGAAAGGGGAAGAAAGACCAAGCGGTGGAAGAGAGGAGAGATGTAGAAATGGGAGAGGGATAATATAGAATGGAATATATATAGAGAAGTTTTGGAATTGAAACATGTTAAGGAAATGTTCGAGGGAGTGGGTCTTCTTCGCATGGAGGGGTTTCATAGAAGTTGGTGGGATTACTTTGGCCAAAGAGGGAGCCGCAAAAGATCTCCATGAGAATATGGAAGAAGTTGAAAGAAGCTCTCTTCGCGTTCTCTCACGAAGGAGGATAACGACAAACCGAACTCATTATAGACGTTCATGTCTCTTTCCTTTCACTCGAACATTTTAATGTCTTCGTAAAGTTCTAAGAGTTAAAAGACGTCAATCCATTTCGAATGAGATGGCATGGGGAGGGGTAACTTCATTAAAGGTTGCTTTGATGTCTTGATTTGTTTAGCCTGTGGGTTGTTTCATTTCGTCCACTTGCCACTTGAAGAAATATGCCCGAATTTTTCCTCATTTTTAATATCTGAATATTTTTATCAGTATGAAATATGAACTTTTTAAAAAGGAGTCAAGATGTTTGATTCTTCCACCTTACTTTCAATCACTTTCTTAGCAAATCCATTCTTGCCGAAATACAATTTTTCTTTAAAGCGTGAACGAAAACTATCGCACATAAGTCAAATCAACTTCCGAAAGTGATTTAATTGGTAAAATATTTCGTACGAAATGTATGGCTTTATTTGGAACTATCTCACAAATGTCTTTGAAAGTTAATGCCTACTCCTAAAATATACCAAAATCGTATTTTCTGAATGAAAACATCTCATTGTTTTATGGCTTATTAGATCTTTGTTTACGCTACAGTTATATATTTATATAGTGTATCGGTTTATTTACACGATTTAAATTAGTATTAATGATGAAATGGTAATAAATAATTATATTTTTGCAAAAGCCTTCATTCTTGTTGACAATAAAGTTAACTGAAAATTAACTTGAGTAGTTTGCACCATTCCAAAATACATTCCTGGTAAATAATGAATCAAAATATTAAATATAAATGGAACCCTGATGTTCTCAAATTAAGAAAAATTCCTTTTCTTTTACCTCACTCGAAAATATGGAGATCGTAGGGCACGCCAGGCAACAACTCATCATTAGGAGCCACTTGATGCGCCGTGTTGCAGTTACCGCAGTTCCTTCCGCAGTGAACAGATGGCAGAAGTGACTATTGGAGATCACGCTGACTTCACGAGTGTTCTGATAACGACGATACCAGCGGAAACTTCACGAACTACAACAGCTATAGATATCATTATCGTTTTCAAGTTATTTTTTTAGTTTTCCTAAAATATTAACGAGATTATTTCTGGTCGATAAATGTTTAAAAATAAAAAATAATGAATGTAAATATTCCTATTGAATTAACGTATCCTAATGCTCAAACTGCATATGCACAAGTTTCAATACTATTTACAGATCGAGACCAACGTAGACTTTGGAAAAAAGACTAGATATTATTGAAAATAGGTTTATTTAATGTATATTATCTCACGTAATTATCATGCACTCTGTGCTTTAGATTATTTCACTGTCATGGAAGTCGTATTTATGGGATATGTTGAGTGAAATGATGTCTATGAGTTACACTTTATGTAAATTATCTTTGATGCAATCACAATTTCTATAATTTGAACATTTTAATAATTAAAAGATATTTTCCAATAATTCCATCATTTAACTTAGGCCTAGAAAATCCGCGCGTTGGATTTCATCATGTAGTTGAGGAGTTAATTTTTGGGAAATTCGGATATTAAATAAGTAACGGTTTAACGCTTTTTATTTGTGAAGTTGATTTTTCTGTGGCTTATTGTTCTAAAATTTAATGCGTATCATTCCAGTTTATTTTTAGAATTGTGGAAGAAATTAATCTCACTGATAATTAATTACATTCTTTCCCAATTATTCGAAATAAAACCGAGATCTAGAAATTAAACTGTGCAATCTAATCAATATATTTTTTGTTTAGTCGAGATACATTTTACAAAGGAAATTCCCTATCTACGTTTATAAGTTGTTTATCTCAAATTTTTGATTGCTCATGCTTTTCATGTCAGTATACAATTCTTTAAGATTAAATTATTTAAGTCGACTCAACAGTAGTCGGAACTTTTTTGCCTTGTCTCTGATTAGGTTGTAATTAATGTGTGCACGTATGCGCATGTATTGCAAATAATGATTTTAATTGTTTCATATTTGAGGAATTAAATAGTGATATAATATAAATATTTTATACACTTTATATACTTTTAGACAATCCAAGGAATAAATTTCCTAAACATTTTAAATTTCAAGTTGATTTTTCATTTCTAGCTCATATTTTAGACAGCTTATTAAAAAGAAATCGAAAAATCATAACTTTTACTAATATTTTCTCGTAGTAGCAATTTAATGATTCCACATCGGCAGGATTTTTACGTGTCGCAATGGCTGAGCCGTCGGCAGAGATTTGTGTAGCTTTGTGTATATATGGAGGTGACAGTTCTGGCTTGCATTGCGTATTAATTTGCCTTTGCGGGGGGAAAAGTGACCACGTCTCATCGTTATTAGAGTACCCTGATGCGTCGTGACGCCATCTACACCCCCTTCTTCGAGGCTCACGTCACGTTGGACCAACTCGTCAGTTTTCATGCGACCACTCCTGACATCTTATTAATTTCGCCCATCCAATCGGCACATGCACGCTCACTTCCGCTCGCACGCGAACAACACTGCGCCCTCTTCCCCTCCATGTCCAGTGTCGCAATGAGAGAACCAGGTGGTCGGTGAGGGGTATACAAAGAGAGAGTGAGAGTGACAAAGAGAGAGAGAGAAAATGTGTAATGAGCGCCTGACTCACTCTTTTCGCCGATAATTGCCTAGTCCCATTCGCGTTTAACTGCAAACGATTGGTCATTCAGACTTCGCACCCTGTCGCTAAGGTTTAGAAAGGGTTATTTTTACTTTAGGACAGGGGTGGGTAAACCACGGCCCGCGGGCCACATGTGGCCCGCGATGCCGTTATGAAAGCGGACCGTAATATAAAATACGGATAATTTCATATTTGTAGCAAAAAAATATGGCTCGAAAACCTTTCCAGTGATGTTATTGGGATAACATATTATTTTTATTGATTGAAGGAATTGATCCGAAGATAAGTGTGCTTGTAATAATTTGGAAACAAGAAAAATTCTGCCATGACCGGGATTATTATATAAACATTTATTTCGGCGTAATTTCCACTCGCAAAAATATGCACTGACGTAGTAATTATTATAATTATACAACTATTCTAAGATAATAATCGAGTGGTATACGTACCATTGTTGATAATATTGAAGAGTAAAACAGTATTTATTTGTAAAAGATATTTTAAATGACGCGTTTATTAACCTCTCAGACGTAGATTACTTTATCGTGATAAATTTTCCGTTGCGATTGTCGCCATCTTTAGGTAGATAAACAATCTTGCGCGGATAAATAGTGAGGAATATTGCTTTCTAATAAATATTCCGATTAAGCGTGGCCGTTTAATTAAAAGCGCATTATCGATTCGTGCTCGAGCGTTTAACTTATTGCGATTCTCGGACGCTTTCCTGGTTGAATTCCTCCTATTACGAGAGAGCAGATAACGTAAACAAGCCTTTCATTTTTCTATTTTCTCCCGTGTGCGACTGATATTTTCCTAATCGAACGGCGAAAGGGAATGACTCACTCTCCGTTCCGTATCTTTTGTTGCTGTTGTTCTTTGGCATTGGCCTCGAAGGGGGCACGAGTCGTTTTTGCGCAATCGCTTGTTTATCGCGCCTCTTGGCCGTTAATAAGGAATGACACCAGCGCCAAAACCTCCGACGCGGCCGGGAAGCGAACCGCCGCGCCTGCGACAACTATTTTCGCGATTATGGCTCGAGCGAAAAACAAATCTTTGTGACGACAGCGAAACCCCGTATTATTCGTTTTTCATGCAATCTTGAGGGAACAAACAGGAAGTGCGCGCGCGTTCCTCACCCGCCGAAATTGTCGATCGTTAACTTATTATTTACGGTCTAAGCTCCAATCCCCGTCTGCGAATAAGGGTTGGTATCTTTATCACGCGATGCTCTCTTCGTCGGAGGAAGAGGCGGAGGGAATGAGGAATTCAACTACGGTTTAATTGTCTCTCTCTCTCTCGAAATACAGTAAAAACTCCGATTATCCGTGTGCCGATTAACCGTGCGGATAATCGACCGGGCGTTCTGAAGGTACTTTGAATTTTCACTCTTACATGAAAATTGAAGAAGTGTTATTGTGCATTATCGAGAATCCGCCGATATAGATTTACAATTTTCACCCGTTTTCCCTTTATTTTTGTTTTCCGTCTTTATTTAGGATAGATTCGTATAAACGAGGACTGTCTTAAATTCGCTGCTATGTTAATCTACTCTATGGACGAGTGAATGCTTTAATGACATATTTATCTTCCAATCCTCCCATTTTTATGTGTTCGCATGGCGATGATCTGTTGGTCAGAATAGTCACCGCCACAAACAAATTTTATTTTTGTTAATTCATTCTACCACAATCACAGTTTACGGTTTAAATTGATAGCTGTTTATTTGTGGCATGCAACCTATTCCTCCGTATATAAATTTGTGCAATATTTAACTGACGTTATGCCAAATTTTGCTTTTTAAAATGCAGACCATCCGTTTTCTTCAGTCATCCGGGACACCCAAATTCCAGTTAACACCAATAATCGGGATTTTTTCGCTTCACTCTCGCTCCCACCTCCCCACCTTCCCCCCTCCCCACCTTCCCCCCTCCCCACCTTCCCCCTCCCCACCTTCCTCCCCTTCCCCCTTCCCTCCCTCCCGCCTCCCCTTCCCTCCCCAGCTCCCCTTCCCTCCCCACCTCCCCTTCCCTCCCTACTTCCCCTTCCCTCCCCACCTCCCCTTCCCTCCCCACCTCCCCTTCCCTCCCCAGCTCCCCTTCCCTCCCCAGCTCCCCTTTCCTCCCCACCTCCCCTTCCCTCCCCACCTCCCCTTCCCTCTCCGCACCCCCTCCCCCTCTTCCCTCCCCGAATTCCCTCCCTCTCTTCCCTCCCCGCATCCCTCCTCCCCCTCTTCCCTCCCCAGACATATTAGCGTATAAACATTAACATTAATTAAATTCGTTTATTAAAAAATACATGCAGAATATAATGACAGAAAGAGATTTTGACACTGCTTTTAGTATTTTAAACTTGATAATGCTCTATTAATTTGTTTTTCCAATTTTTCTCTATCACTGATAAACTTTGAATTACAAATGGTATTTATAGTATGAGAATTCTTTGGAATGAATGACACATACCGAAACATTTCCTGTCAATATAAGTAATCAATTCGGGACGTCAACTTTGGGAAACCAGCCTGCATTAGTCCTGGCTTGGACTTCTTGTTTCCGCCAAATCTTGTCTTACCACCTGAGTGAAGAATGCAGATTCGATGCATTGCTGGTTGCCTTGATTTGTTGTTGTTCCAACTAGAGCGTCGTCTCCCAGCAAGTAGGCATTGTTCCCAGCAGTAATGTGGAAGTTTTAAGAATGCAATGCAATTCTACATGATACCCTGCAAGTCACCTTTTTGGTTGATGGCAGGGGATGCAGTGCACCAAAAGTCTCTAGTTTTCCTGTATTACCTTTTCCATATTATGCTCTTTTATCGTCCTAGGGGGAAACGATCCTCTATATCGCTTTGTCCTTAAATCGATCTCTCGAATCTTATCCTCGCTGCCCAGCCTTTCGGTATAGCCAGGGCCGCCGAGAGCAAGGACGTGTCCCGGGGAAAACAAACTTTTTGGCCCCCCCTTTTATTGTCTAAATTAAAAAATTGATCCGGGTTCCTGTGCAGATCCCGGGAAGCGGTCTGATTTGGGTACTTTTTCAGGAATAAAAAATCATTGAAGATTCCTTTCACAAATGGGAATGTGCTATTGGTAGGTGGTTTTTCGTCCCAGGCAATCATGGATCTCTAGCTAATACGCTCCACTGTTTATTCTGTTTCTCTATCTGAATCGTGCCAATTAATTAAGATTATCCTGTACTTATTTTTATCATTTATCTATTGTAAATTAAATCATTTTACAAGGTTCATAATTTTGCAAAAATATTTGTAATATATATTAAAATTGTTATTTTTAAAAGTACATACCGTCCTTACATTATAGACAATTTTTTAAATATAGGAAGAGAGGTGAAGTGTTTTTTGTGTTTAAATTGCGGTATTATTTGATAGTCAGCTTTTTATACTATTTATAATAATAGATAGGCGTTTTCAATGAGAAAAAGACAGAAATTCATATGTCAGTCATGTTTACATATTATTTTATTTTATGCCTAGTATTTGATAGAAGAATTTAAATCGGTTGTAATGATGATAAAGTTATAATTTTTAGTTCATTAATTTTTTTTCGAAAACTCGGGGTATTGGTGACCGCCTAGCTAACGTATCTCAAATTACCCCATGGTGTTTGCGACACATACCTTCGAATTAAGTTCCTTCAGGAGCATGACTCAGTTGTCGCATGACTAACGTTGTGACGGGCTCTGCTCTACTCCACCTGTGCAAACGTCATTGTGTGAACTTCTTAAAGGAAAATTGTCGATTTTGGAGTCATCCATCTCCCAAGCAAGCAGCTGCGAATTCTTTATATCTCGTTTCCCCCCCGGTACTTAGTCAAGTGACACAAATTTAGTTGTTGGAGAAAAATAATTCGTTCTTTGAAAAAATAGATTTATCGAATTTTCTTTAATCATTTTCCGAATATTTTTCACTAGTATCCTTGCCGTTATTTTCCAGTTGCATCAATATTTTATGCACCAAATTTACTCGATATTTCTTTCGAGTGATTGCGGATAATTTTGACAGGTGAGATTACGTTAAAATTGGCATTGAGACGGAACCGCGAGAACAGCCATCATTCGGATCTACTCTGGCATCAAGCGGAAGATAAGTCTGTTGGAAAACCTTGAAATGCGAGCCACCTAGCTAAATAAATATCGCTGCATCACTCACTAGCGGAAATTATTCGCTGCTGCGTTCGCAGCAAACCGCAGATAGTTGTATGACGTCGTTATTAGAACTGAGAGGTCATTCAAAAACGAATGCTATAAATATGCTTGACGCCCCTGTATTTTATAATTGAATTCGGTAATTAATTTTTACAGAGGAGTTATATTAATTTAATCGTAACGATTGCTTGTATTTTTATAGTAAAAATGTAACTTGAAGTAAGTACTTAAGAGCTTATGTATGTATTTCACTATTAAAGGATTTGAATACGGTACCTCTTGAGAATCACAAACTGAAAATTGTTAATAAAATTTTGTTGCATTGCACCCCTTGCCACCCATCACTTTGATGAATGTAGGTAACATGTCGATGTAGCCGTTTCTATTCTTTTGAATCAAGTCCAACGTATTTCTTTAGTCCAAAAAAACATTTGATATCGATTTTATATGTCACATTTGAAGAGTTAATTTCGATTTTTGAATTTACTGTGACCGACATCTCGAGCATGCAGACTCAGTCATTTGGAAAGACATAGAAACAAAATTAGAAAGGTATACTTAATATCGGAGCACACAGTTTCCAAATTCTTACTTTGCTTTTTGATTAATAATGCATAAAAATCATTGGCTTTACGATTGAACTCTAATCCCACATCAACAACAACTGTTGTAATAAATAAAGATTTAAAACACGGAGGTCCTCACTCTTAAGAAAGGTCAACTACCTAAAATGTCTCCTTCTTAGTAACTCGACGCATATCATTAGCGTAAATTCCATTTCGTCTGAGCCCTTTTTTGAAGGGAAATTTCAACTTCACCTATACGCACCAAAATGAAATTCTCTCAATAAATGCTTATTATTTATCTCCCGTTTTAAATCTCATGAAAATCAGAAAAATTATTTATGAGAGGAAAGATGTTAACGACCTTACGTGCCAACACTTCGTGTACTCGAGAGCAGATAACGCATCAAAAAAATAAACAGAATCGCTTTCCAACTCCCGCATCGGAAGTCGGTCGATCGTGGGTTTAGAAACGTTTTTCCTCCACGATTTCAGTCTTTTTAACAGCAAACTATTCCCTCGCAACTTTTTTTCCCTCTCTTCCCAAAAAATCCCGCTTTTTTCCATCATCCGAGCGGCCGTGGGTCCGGGGTCAGTCAGTGAGAGCTTTTTGAGCATCAACTCATGCCCCCTTTGAGCGTTCGCGCGATGTCCGAACGAGTAAACGCCCGTTATTTTTTTCCGGCGTCAGTTCTGGGAAGATTTATCCTCTTTTATTATTTTTTTCGAGTCCGCGCATGTTAACAGTTTTTCTATCTCGGCATTTTACACAAAACTTGGGCGAAAAAGATGGCTTTGGAGGAGATGGAGGTTACTTGAGGTCGCCATCGTATCGAAGCGTAAATAATGCTGGCAGTAGGTTTTTTTTTAAAATCTCTAGTTGCTTCACGGGCCAGCGCCTCGGCAATTTGAACTTTTTATTTTTTCATCGTCTCTCTTTCTTGGTCATGCCGTCCGTTTTATGGTTTCCCTGTAGTTAAAGCGATTTTGCCGGAGCCATAAATAATGAGATATCACAGTTCGGGTGATGATGTATATGTGCAACGGCAGAGAGAGAAAAAAAATTAATAGCGTATTTTTTCGGAGGAATGTATTTTAACCAAACGATCGAAAAACAGCTTTCTCGGTCGAATAGGAAATCGCCATCAATTACGTAAAAGTGCTGCATCTCATGCGTGCACTGAGGATACAGCAGAGAGTGACAGTTTGCCTCTGTATTTACTGTAAATTTTCTATCCTTTCAATGCTTCAAGTTTAAATTGCACTGTTGAATAAGAAAAAGGGCCAGTTATTTTCGTACATTTACTTCAGGACTGAACGATATCAAGGATCTTTTTTAATAGAACGATTATAGAGATCATAACAATGCGGGCATACCCAGCTTTGCGCGATCCCGTTTTAAGCGGATTCCTTATAGCGCGAGGCGAAATCCCGAGGACGGCACACCGTTTTCATCTTTCGATCGGCGTTATTATTTTTAAAGAATGGCGACTTTCCGAATAAAACCTCCTCGCTGATTTTTTTAGGAAATAATTACAATTTTGCCTGAACATTATGAAGTTTTCAATTTTCTATACCATTTTAAAATTACCGATTAAGATAAGTTATTGAAAAAATGTAAAGATTTGCATCTGACGTTGATTGATGGAAGCAGAAAATAAGCTGTTTTTTCGGGTTAACGGCACATTTTAATTAATATTACACTTTTACATAATAACTCCGTTTTGCACGAATTTCGCTTAGCGCGAAACTTTAAGGAACATATCTGTCGCGTATAGCGAGGTATTGCTGTATATTTAAGAAAATTGAGAGGTATAAAACATCCTTTACTCTACCGGGAATCGAATACTGGTCTCCGGGTAAATGCTTTAACCAAGCTATCAAGCCACCATAAGTCTCCATTCTCGAATTGGGATATTTAGGGAAAGGAATGGCTAGGCTAAGTAGTAAACCTTCAACGTTAAACGTCTTCACAATATATTTAACTCTGAAAGTGAGATTTTTAAAGAGAACCACTTGATAATTGCAGGATGTTATGTAGATGTACACGGAAGTCGCCAAAGCATGGGATGTCATGGTGCCATGCCTACATCGCATCAAATATCTGTTCAACCTTGTCAATTTTAGGAAAAAGGAACGTTTCTAGCAATCATATTCACGCAAATTATTTTCTTGTGCTCTGTGGTCTACTCCAGCGGAAACAACTAATATAGCACACGTTCTCAGTAAATTCGGCACTAATTAACTCTCTTTAGTATTCTTTTTTACTCCAATCTTCTGCATTTCATCGCCTGCCAACTCAATTTACTCAAAAGCTTTGGCGTATATTTCATGCGCATGACCTTCGTTTTTAACTACATTAAAGTCTGTTAAACGGTAAATAGTTATATTGTTGTTGTAGTATTTTCCCACCAAGATGAGATGCCACGTCAAGAAAATCCCTACGCGAAACTAAATGGATATCTCATTCGCGTGTTGTGCAAAGCAGGAGATGTGATTTTTGTTGAATTCCGTTTTCTTTGGCTTCTGTTTATTTAAGTTTCTTTTCTCCTAAAGCTCGTACCAAGCAGTTTCTACTTTCACAGTCTCTGATTTTTTCACTTCCGTTTGCGGAAGTGATTGTTGCGTTTATGCGTTTATCCAAGCCACATCGGAAACTAACCCATTCATATTAAACGGGAAAAAAATAAAAACGCGCGACCACTTCGCCACGTATCGTTAACCCGACGTTTCGTTTTTAGTCGACCAAGAAGCGTTTTTATGTAACAAGATCTTTTCAAATCGTTTCATTCGTTGAACCGAACGAAAAAAAATCTCCTGTACTTTCGCTGTTATCCTCGCGTAAATCATCAGTACGCCGACACTTGAAGGATTTCATCGCCTGGGAGAACTGCGGCGCTGGCGTCGGGGGGAATGCGCGATTTTCTTTTTATTCAAATAATCCGTCACCGTCCTTGTGATTGTTTACACGCACACATTTTTATACACACGCACATATACATACATATGATTTGGACGGATATCAAGTCGGTAAATTTCTCGTTTTCTCGCGATGCGAAATTGTTTTCGTCGATCACTTGGACTTCCGCAATTATAAATTGCTCTTTCGCGCGGTGTTTTTAATCTGTTTAGTCGGAAAAATGAAGAAATATGTTCATCACTGTTGCTGTCTCTCTGTAGTCGTTATTCGCAGGTATGTACAGACTTGAGTGATGTTTAAATTACGATTAATGCGATGCGTTCGAAGAAAAATGTAATTTATTTTATTATGGGATCTACCCGTGTATTTTTCATTCATTTTGTTATATGTCTCCTTGTCATATCTATCTATGAAGCGATTATGCATACAATACCCTAGCCCTGTTGTTTTTCTCGGATTCAATTATATGGTGATTTGCCTATATGTTTGTGAGTGCTGGGTCAAATATCAGCGTATGAATGGCGTTGTTTATTAAATACATTTATTTCGTGACATTTAAAGCTAAAATTAAACAACTTGAGGAATATTCACGCAATTCTGTAATCCGAAACTATGTCTATACATCAAAATAATACGTTAATAGCATTGCATAGGAGTTTGCGCTACTCTATTTATGCATTCATAGTACGCTTCAAAACCTAGCCGTTGCTGGGATGCATTCCTTTCCTTTGATTTGCATTATATAACATTCTTCGCATCGTAAAATGTTGCAGTCTAATGCGCCTTAAGAATAAACAAGCGATTGACATTTTAAATGCAAATTCACGGTTAAAAATTCTGCGCTTCAATTTCGAATTTCGCTTAAGTTTTGAGGTCAATTTTTTTCAAAATATTTCAGTTTTTTTTTATTTGAGGATTGCGGATCTTGCGAAAAACCCGAGCTTTTTATGGCGACCATAAATTAACCCGATCTGCTCGAAATAAAAATGACGCCGAAGGTGCGCGTCGGAAGACGCTATTGGAAAAACAAGGATGGGAAACCCCTCTTCGATTAAGAGCTAAATTAACAAGCGATTTGCTCTCCCGCGCGTAGCATCAATAGATATCTCTGAACTTTCCACCGTGAGTTATTAATGTAGAAGTCTCTTCTTCCTTAACGGAGTTGTTCTCACGCTTAAAAGTCGCGCAGAATCCTTATTTCACATCGGAGCCGTAATCTTATGAGACGAACGACATTTTTTGTTTCGTCTTCCATTGCCTGCCGAGTTATTGGGTGCGTTTTTTTATGTTGCCAAACAACGTTCCCGACTGGGCGTAATTTACTGCGAACGAGAAGGCTAATGGAGATGAGATAAAAACTATTGGCGGTTCTCCTCTTCTCTTTCTGTTACGCGTCTATTTCTCTCATTGCCATCCTACTTCCTCGTGTAAAAGCGTTCGAATTCCATCCGCTGTATCCTTCGATCCGTCTTACAGGAAAATAAATTATCGTTTTAACGGTTATGTATTACACTCCGAGTAGGTTATTCAATGCTCGCGTTTATTTCGTTGTATTTAGTGTAATAAATGTGGTTTTTTTTAAACTATCTACGTCTTTAAAAGCTTTTGGCGCCTTTAACATCATTTGAGGTTATTTTAACGTTTTACGAAATTTACTTTTTAAACATTGCCAGCCGTTGAGCGACAAGCCAGGAGGCAAGGAGAATAAAAGAGGATGGATTTTCTAAAAATATATTCGTCGATACGAGATGACAACAAGAGCGACGTCGGTTATTCCTGTCATTAAGTGTTATCCCGTATAACAATTGTATAGGATATTTTTAATTTGTTTCAATAAAAAGCTGTATTAGGGAGAACGTTTACAGCATTCTTAGGTCTAAAAAAATGCCTGCGAAACCGTAGCAATCGAGCATTATCAATGGTATAGTGTATATATTGTACCAGTGAGACTATTATAATTCAATTCGATCTGTTTTTTGTCAAAAGTTCTTGGGTCAATTGATTAAACTTTTTGTTATTATTTAAACTAATTATGTTGTAGTGGTAAGAAATGAAGTCGGTATGCACGCTTTTATTGATTTTTCACGTTTTTAATTTCACAATTTCCCGAGTTTTCCATATTTGATACAGATATTTAATTTAATATTGCCTAATAATGCGTTTATCACATTAGAAAGTGATTACTATATTACTGATTCTTTGGCCACTCCTGCACACACAACATAGGTATTTACGTAAACGATCATCAGGAAACCAAATGTTGACATTGTATTGGAATTCACCATAGGATTATCGAGCTCGTCTTGTGGCTGAAAATTTCAGGAATTAGCACTTAAAAATTAAAATAAGTTTAAAAGATACTTATCTGAGGTATCTCCAGTAGCCATAACCTTGTTGCGTATATTGGAGAAACTTGAGATGAGTACTTTTTTAATTTTTCGATTTTTAAGTGCTTAATTCTTGAATGTGATGAAACGATTGGGAGATTAAGGTTTCTCGGACTATCTCCCATTTTTAATACCAGATTAATACGATTTTTTGATTTGGCGCTATGTTCGATAAGATATTATTTCTATGTAATAATTTTCAGGATATATTCTAAGGCTTTCTCCGCCACTCATCTTCCCCTGACATGTTGGCTGCAGCTTTCTTCCGCACTTTCGCAAGGTAGAGATATTTTGACGTTTATTCGAACAACATCTGTTTTCAAGTAATAACACCGAAAACGACTATCTATTCTCGCGGATTCTTTACCGTTACTGTCAGCATTCGGAAGTGAAAACTCACGTTAACCGTGCTTACAAGGTCGGCTATACTTGTCTCGATGTTGTCCGGTTTTGAGAATTTTTGAAAATAGAAGGAGTGATCCCAATCTTCCTCATTTAGGACGCTTTCCATTCTTCCTTCCTTTCTTTCTTTCTCTGTCGTGGTCATTAAGTTTGCCTTTTTCGTAGACACGAATTCAGTTCCTCGACTTTTTCCTAGACGCCTTAATTTCCGCGTGCAGCGGTGCATCACTTATGAGGACCTTGGACAACCTTTTTTAGACAGTGACATGTTTGTGTAGCGTGACCGCCCGGTAGGGAGTCTGCACGTCTTCCTCCTCCTCGCCAGCAGCTCCAAAAGAGAGGTGGCGAGCGTGAGCGAAGTTTCCAAAAGGGGGAGCGTGAGGGGAGGAGGGGACGAAGAAAGGAAAGGATAAACACGTGGATTTAACCACCTGCCAAATGCTTCGAAGGAGTTTCGTGGGAAATGTATGCAAATGCCGATGTAAATGATACGTCACGGGTCGTGATTTTCATCGCGATGCTTTTTCTGTTTCGCGTGTAGTTTTTTTAGACGTCGAAGTGTTCTTTTTCCACCTTAGTGCTAGGTTTTTTATCTAAATGTTGAAACAATGACAGGGAGGAGGAAATTGTTTCTGCGCCCACTTTCTCATTAGCATCTTTGAGGAAGGGTGGATATTTTTTTTCACCTGTTTTGTGTCAATTGCGTGTGAATTGACCGAAACTAATTACTCGTCCCGAAACCGAAACGTTTGAACTCATATGTATTTTCTTCGGTTTTTTTAAGAGAGCTTTCGTAACACGGTGTTCTTAACTGCTCGATCCATTCCGAGGGAAAAGCGGACGTCATTGATAATTGATAGCTCGTGACCTTTCGATAGAAAAGAGAAGCCCCAATGATTTGAAATGAAATATTATGGTAATCTAACTTAGCAGTCCTTCAAAAAATAAGGTGGCCATAAATATTTTTAAAAAACATAATAGAGGGTTTATTTTAGAAAGTTGCAACATTTTGATTTTTTTGCACACTAAATTGGTCTTACACGCCCTTTTAAATGGCTCTTGAACTCAAATGTCTGCAAGAAGTTACTTTATAGCAGTGTTTCTCAACCAGTGAGACGCGAAGGTCTTTGAGGTGGGACTCGAAGTTTCGAAAATAAATACTATAATACTTTTTCTCAGTAAAATTATTTCAATACTTAATGTCCTTAACAAGTAGTTCTGGAAAGAAATAATCCGCCTACTTTCCTTTCAGTATAATTTTAATTTATCACAAGTAGGTGTGTACACAGGTACAGAAGTGCTTTTCGTCAAATTCGCCGCAGTATAATCGTATAGTAATGTATTTGCTTTGAAATCAGAAAATTATTATTTTTCCTCATATTGTGGTAGCCCTGCTTTTTTGATCCGTTCTAAACATATTCATCTCTTTTCCCCATTCTATACTCGCCGCCCTACAAACGAAATTTATTTGAAATCCGTTCCAAATTCATAGTTACAGAAAAATTCTGACTTTGATATTATGGTAGCCCTGTTTAGTCTACGCGGTTGAAATATGACATTTTTGTTATTTATTTATATGATGATTAAATATACTTAATTATAAGTATTAAATTTGGTTAAAATTGATGTGAACTGCGCAACACAGATACGTGTAAAAATATTTTTTATTCCTTTTATTGTGGCACCCCTACTTAATCGGTCCGCTCCAAATATGTCATGTTGGTAATTAATTTCTGTGAAGATTCTATGCACCAAATTTAGTTGGAATCGGCCCATTCATGAAGAAGATGTTTGGGGCACACACACTCACGGACACCTAGGCGATCTCATAAGACTACTTTCCATTTTTTAAGTAGGCCAAAAATGTACGCTAATGATCAATATAATGCCTAAAATTTGTTTAACCTAAAAATCCTCTTCTTGGAAAAGGTGGAGTTTTGTATTTCTCATGGTGGCACACGGTTTTTATTTCTGAAATAATGGTCGGTTGTAGGTAAGATGCATAAGATTGAAAAACGCCGCTCTGATAAAATATTTCAGTTTTTTATTTCTTTTGTAGTCCATTAATTTTTGCTAAATATACTACCACAAGTCATATTCCGAAATTAGAATCAATAGATAATCGTATATTTTTGTTCGAAACACGGTATGGAAAATAATCTTCAATGCTCCAAGTTTACTCTTCTTGGAGTTGGATTTACCGTTGGCTTGCGTTCGCAGTTGGCCTATTTAGGAGACAGCCCAGGGCCGCTTTTCGTCCATGGTCGGGTCGGGACCAGCAAAATAGACCAAGTTTAGAGGAAACACGACATTTGTCAAGCACAAGAAAAAAAGTGTCATCATCAAGTGACTCAGCTATTCATACACAATTTCCTCTTCCTTTTATATATATATATATATATATATATATATATATATATATATATATATATATATATATATATATATATATATATATAGCAGAATCAACCCCCCCCCCCCCTGTTCCTCTTTTTTTCTTCCACCCCCCGTCGTTGTCTGACGTTCCCTTATCGCACGACCACCCTCCCTCTATCTCTCCCTCCGACAATGAACCCCAACCAGGAAGCAATATCTCCCTCCCACTCCCTCTCTCCGCTTTTTGGCAGTGTGATTTGATTATGCTTCCTCTCCGAAGAGAGGGAGATGGAGTCTTCCCGGCGAATCATTCTTCCATATCAACACAACTATGTGTCACCTAAGTGGGTGGGAAGTAGGAAACTGGAAAGGGGGAAAAAGAGGTGTCTTCTTCCCACCCACACCCACCACTTCCCTTTTGCCATCATCTACCTCTTAACGGAACCACCCCCTCCACACCCCAGCAAGTCACCCCTCCCCCCCTGCATAAAACTCCCCCATCCGTGTCCCCTGCGTCTTTTCCTCGACTCCATTATCGACTCAGTGTCCCCCAATCAACGCCCTAACTTCTCTCCCCCCCTCCCCTTTCCCAGGGAATGCTGTATCAGCTCCTTCTCCGAATACCATTCTCAATTTCCCATCTTCCTTCCTCCTCACTCTATCCCGTTTCATCTCTTTCGGCAGCTATCTTCCGGCTCGCTCCTCCGTTTCTCTATCTCTCTCTCTCTATCTCCCCCTCTCTCTCTCTATCTTCCCCTCTCTCTATTCAACCGAAGATTGCCCAAGTTGTAATCTTCCGAGGAGGGCCGTCTATAACGTCCTAACGAGGATGGGTTTCCTTCCATCTCACTATCTCTATCTCTCTTCCTTATATGGATGTTAATGTATGTACATAATTATGTATTTATAAATGATTTTTTCTTTCTTTAAAATTATTGTTTTTCCTCGGAACTGTTTAGGAATTTTTAGGGTTTTCTTACACCTCTCTTCGTAGGTGTTTTCCGCAGTGGGACATTTTTTTCTGTTGTAAAACATAGCTGATACACAGTTTTTTTCGACCAACAAAACTAACAATATTCTTTGGTAATACTCTATGATCTATTAACCAATATATAATTAATTTGTAATCAATATGTATTTTATTGTAATTCCTATATAATTAATTTATTTTTAATATGTAAATATGGTAATTATATCACAAAATAGTTAAATGTAAGAAGGGACTATATAGTCTCAATTTCGCCCTAAATAAAGTCGTTTGTCTGTCTGTCTCTCGCCGGTTTTCGCTACTTATATCTTCTACCGATAAATGGAGATGTCTTCATACTATCCAGGTTCTTTTTGAGTTTACTTATGTATATGGTACCTGCAGGTGCGGATTTAGAGGGCGCGAGGCCCTTAGGCGATAGCGGCTTGCGAGGCCCCTAGTCGATAGTTGTTTGCAAGGCTCCTAGGTTATTGATAGTAGTTTGAGGGACGTGACTCGAGAATTACCAAAACGTGGCTAAATTTTATGGACGAAAACAGGCTATCATATTCTTAATCGATGTCAATTGCAGCTCAAAATTATTTGAGTGGAACCGTTAGAATTAATTATTTTTTTCCCATGGTACCCGTCAGGTGAGGTCTTTTCCAAATATGGGCACACGTGCCATAGGCTGGCGACTTCTGCTATATATAAATGGTTTTGATCAGATCGAGTATGAAATGATCTATTTCTTTATTAGTTAATCTACAGATTACCTAACTGCACTCCTTTAAAATGTCCAACAAAACGTTTCGCGTGGAGATGCCTGTGATATAGTGGTTTGGACGCTGACTGCTACTCGCCTGCTGCTCGAAAGGGCAGCGGGCACGAATCCGTCGAAAGTAGGATTTTTTTCCAAGGTAGCCCGGCCTCCTGTTTGTGTGGTTTTAGGAGACCACACAAAGTCAGCGTTCCGTCCTTCGGAAGGGACGTTAAGCCGTTGGCCCCCTTGGTGCTCTTCGTTAAGAGTAGGCTAATGCCGGCACCGGTTTTCCCTCCTCCCTTGTGATTGCGTTTGGCGTGGGAGTTATGGCTATAATAATCCAAGAGGTTGATCAGCCAAAATTCACGTGTTTTCACATTTCAAAAAATGTACTATGTAACTAAAGTGGGTTTGGTTGTTTTTATCGCAGTTATTTAATTAGCTGTGTATTTTATCTTAAGAAGATATCTCGATTCCTTTTCTCTTTATCCTTTGTACGTATACTGCAGTATTATGCTTGCAGCAGTTTTCCACTATGGCCCTGAAGTATTTGATGCAATAGGCTACCATTATAATGGATATATTTTTTAACGGGAGTCCGTCATATACCTATAATCTGCAATCTGAGTAATAAACAGAATAACTAGTTTAAGTCTGTAACCCTATCACGGTTCAAATCATCCTATGACCTATTGAACTACCAGGTAATCAACATTAACGAAGCTCTATATTTACCAGTAACATGCATGACTGAAAGAGAGAGAAATTTTATTTTCTTATTTGTCCGGTAATTCTCTATGTGAATGTTTTAAAATAAAAATAGCGAACGAAGATTATTTTACGATTTGAAAATGTCTCGCTTTCTGTGTATCGGTGTTCAGTACAACGTTGTCTCGCGTTCGAGCGGTCTCCGTTAGAATCTCCTTCAACTTCGGAGTAATGGACTCATACCGACGTTTCGGTCGCCAGATCATAAATCTCTGAACGGGTAATGAAATCTCCGAATGCCTGCCGCCGTTCCTGAATTAAGGTGAAATAGACCAGTGTTTCTCAATCGGTGGGACGCGAAGGTCGTGTGGGTGGGTCGCGAAGTATCGAAAATAATTATTATAAAAATATTTCTCAACAGAATTATTGCAATAATTAATGCTTTAAAATTTTTCCATTAATGGTTGATATAATGCTAAAATGTATTTTGCGTAAAACCCCACCTATGAGGTTTTGTTTTTATCGTGGTTGGGCACGGATAATTTTGACATATACTAGGTGAGACGTAAGGTGCAAAAGGTTGAGAACCGCTGGAATATACAATCAAACAAAAAACATAGTGTATTAGGTATTTTTTCAATTTTTGGGTTCTTCAACTTTTATGTCTGTACCACGCAGTCCAACAATTCCTAATTAAATTCATTCATACTATACGAGTGATTCTCTTCTAATAGCAAGATATTTTATTTTGCCAATGCCACTTATGCCACTGGTAGTACGTATATATCGTACAGGGTGTTCATAACTCCGTACTTTCAAAAATTATTAACTCTTGAAGTACAGGTCATAGAGACATTCTGTAGATGGGATATGAAAGCGCATTTGTTTAGGTTTTGTATATTACGAATCCTGCAAACAACAAATAAAAGGATCGTTAATGTTTTTTCTTCGGACCTTGCAAATTATTAAAAATGGCGAAAGTAGAGGATAAGATTAACTTTGTGATATGGCTAGCTGAATTGAAATTCATAACAGCCTTGAGAAGAAAATTCACTGCCCAAAACGAAGAATTTGTTCTTATAGGAACTGTTATGCGCTTGAATTCTGCTACCCAAAGCTCAGAGTTGACCTTTTTCCTCTACTGTCGCCATTTTCAATCACTTTCAAGATCCAAAAAAGAAAAAAATTATTAATGATCCTTTCATTTGTCGTTTGCAGGATTAAAAATAAACAAAACCTAAGAAAATATGCTTTCATATCCCAATGATCTGTGCATCAAAAGTTATTAATTTTTGAAAGTGCACAGTGATTTTATGGACACCCTGTATTAGCGGAAAATGTGTAAAACAAATAGAAAAGCAAACAAGCTATCACAGAATAATATTATTTTCGTATAGTATAAAAAGAACCTAAGAACGGCTGACCCTAATGTTCCGTCTAAGTTCTGCTGTTGTTAATTCCTTTTTATCTCCATTCCACAATAAGTGTTCTTGCATATCAGCCAAGCGTGCGTGGACGAGCAGTCTCCTAAAAAATCTTATCTCCACCCCCTACAGCATCGCGCCACATTTTTCCCAGCGTTCGAAAGAGAGGTCAGAGTTAAAATATTCCATTAGGCGAAATGACGGGTGCTTTATGGTGTCATGGTTTGTCGGTTTGCCCCCGCGGGCGTGTCTTTGCCAGAGAGAGAGAATGAGAAATGGAATAGAACGAGAATAACGGGTCTTTTTCCGTGGAATCTCCGGGAAAATCGTGGAATCGAATTCCTCGCTTCCCAACACACACTCTTCCGAAGCTGTCAAGATATCTCTCGATTCTCGGTTTTGTATTTTTCCTCCGTTTCCATACTTTTTTAGGGACGTAGTTAATACGCTTCGGAAGAAACTTCGCTTGTCCCTTTCCCTCATTTGTTTCTCTCTCTCTCTCTCTCTCTCTCACGTCAATCGCAAAATATTAAGAAATTCTTCGCAAAAAAATCGCATCGTTATTCGCGTCTTCGCAGAAAATTCATTTGTTAAATCCAAATATTTTTTCGCCAGATCTGCTCTGGATTAAAAAGGGAAATTATCTTGATGGTTTGAGCAAGATGAGCTGTTCGTATTTCCGCGCGTCGAGGCTCGTCGCTTTTGGAACGCTAGTCTTAGTTTTTTCCGCAGCGTTTAAAGACGGAGTGTGAAAAAAACTTCCAAAGCGGTTTCGTACTCTTTTAATGGGCGTTTAATGTTCGCTGTTTTACCCAGGAATTCCGTTATAAATTGCTCATAATGGTCGAGATAAGGAAATAATAACGTGCGGGAACTAAAAGGAATTTTTGGGGGGAGTTACGAAACGGTCGATAAAAATTTATGCGAGTTTTAATTTTTTAATTTTGTGCGACTAAAAAAGAATGCAACTTGTATCTATTTATTGATCTCACTCAAATATATAACATTGACATTTTTGTGGCAATCTTTTTGTTGTTACCAGAAGTGAGAATGTTAAATTAAATCCATTTGAGGCACTGGTTTAAATGGATTCATTTAATTAGTTTCGCTTCGTTTAACGACTGTTTCTATGGTTTAATTTTTATTTTTTGTTCCTTGATGGATGTTAATTCTATTGTTTTTATACGCATATAATAAGTCGTCGTTAAGGTAGAGATTGAGACAGCTCAGCCTTTTCTCAGGCATTCAAAATTAGAAGACTTATTCTTTGCCCTGACATCCCTGACAAGCCGTTGAGGATAACTGACGCGAGTTTTATCAACTCGCTTGGAACAAACGCCATATATTTCCAAAAGAAAAGGTAAATTAAAGCCTTTTTTTCGTTTGCATACTCTGTGGCGATCTTTATCCGAAAACACCGGGATCCAAAGCGATAATCCCTTGATTTGTCGTCAGTAAAGGCAAAGGTTTTCAGTGGGTAATTATTGCTCGGCGAAACTCATCGTCGTTAATAATTTTAGGTTCACCAAAAATAATTAAAGCTTTGAAATTGGATTCGATATCGAGGTTATTTCTCCTTGATCTTGTAATGCTTAATATACTTAAAAAATAAATAAATGGTAATTGCTTCGAATCCAAGCCGACTCCGAAATTAAAAATAATACATATATATATTCCCGTCCCGTCGTGACTTTCGGGTCGGGCGGAAAGAAAGGCCCCTTCTTTTTTTAACGTCCTTATTCCGTGTACATATGTTAATGCGTTTAAAGGGCCTCCTTTTTTCCCTGGTGGGCGTGGGTGAATTTCGAATACAATGGCGGTAAAACATTTTTTTCATGGACGCGCGTCTCTTCCTCTCTCTTTCTCTCTCTCTCTCTCTCTTACGCAAGAGTGAGGGAGGATGAGAGTGGAGAACTTTTTATTTTATTATTCCGAGATATCCATCTCGAAGGTGACGGAGGTAGGAAAGGGGTAAAGGGTAGGATGGGGTCAAAGGGGGGAGGGGGGTTAAGGCGTGTATGAATGTGTGTGATGCGCTATGCGATGCGTGGCTGCCTCTTAGCCGCGCGGGTATATAGAGGGCGACACGAGAGATCCAGGCGGGAGATAAAAGGAGGCCGCCTACTTCTCCACCCTCTTCTAACCTCTCCTCCTCCAGCCTCTTCCCCATCCCGCTCTAACCTCCCCTCCTCCCCCTTCCCTCGTGCACACCCGCGGTTACCTCTGACACCATCGGCGTATGACGATTGCTACACGCATGAAATACTCACTCTGTGCGTCGCTAAGAGCGTTTACAGCCGTGACCGACAATTTACTTACCCGAACTCGCCGGCGGGACCAAAAGTGGACAAGAATGATTTGTATTTTCAGGGCGTATCAAGGACTTTTTCGAAAAAAATCTAAAAAGGATTTATGTCGGAATGCATGGGTGAGGACTCGGAAAAAATAAATAAAACGAAATACCATTCCGCGTCCCAAGGCTCGCCAACAGGCTTGGAAAAGGCGTTATGGTTTTTTTAAGTTTTCTGCCGGGCGTATCGAGGAATTATGCATATTTTTTCGGGATTTATGGAAAAGGCGATGGGAGAAGAAGGTTGGTCCCATTATCGCGCTCGTCGAGAATAGGGTTCATTTTTAGGGCGTAACTAGTCTTTGTTTGATTTATTAGAAAGGGGGGTGGGTTTTTTCTCACAGCAGTCCGCAGGAAGCCATTTTCTGTAACGAAGACCAAAAGATGCCCTTTCATGAGAATAGATACAAATAATTTATTTACGGCAAACAGGTTTCACCAATTAGGTGTGCTTTTCCGTGCCCGCGGCAGGGTTCGAACCGTTGACCTGGGTAATGATGGTCGGATACTCGACCTGCCACCGGTTGTGGAGCCAGTTAGATGAGTTTCCTCTCCTCCACCTTTTGGTAAAAATTACACGGGAATGTAACGCTTATTAAAAGACAATCAAATGCTCTTGGAGGTTTTAATTGCGGTTGGGGTTATTCAGTATTGTTCTCAAGAGTGAGTTTATCGTAGCGAATAAATTTATTAATTCTCTAAAAGCGTGAGAAATACGATGTGTTGTAACTCGGTGTTTAAGAACATTTGTTTCTTCATTAATGGTTTTAAACTTTTGCCATCTCATTTTGTTAAATTATACGTTAGAGGAAAACAGCAGAACAAGAAAAATTATCCCTAATAATTCTCATTTTTTGTAAATTTTTCGCATAACCTTCCTTACCTTACCTACGAGTGATTATCTTCCATTGAAATTCATGCATGTTTCTAGTGGTGCAGCCAGGAATTTACTCTCTTATTTTTCTTTGATAATTTCCAATAATAACTCACAAACATCGTTATAAAATTTTAAAGATATCTATTTTGAAGTTAAAGTCGAATTAATGCTAAATCAGTCGCAGCTGAAATTATTTGCGATATTGGGGGAGGGAGGGGGACTTTCTCCCCCTCCATCTTGGCTGCGCCACTGCATGGTTCACTCAAGCGTTTTGTGACTGACGGAGTCACTTATTTTATGGACAACCAGTTGCGACTTTCTGCCTATAGCAACAACAAAAGCAAATATTTGAACTGAAATAAAAATATATCCCGATAGCAGTAAATGATGTTCAACCCGATATTGGAGCCATTTAGGACTACTACATATACGGAAAAAAATTTCATCATATGAGACAAAAGCTTATAAGTGTAAACTGGTTCTTAGACAATAAACACTTTTCTGCGAAGTATTTATCGCCTGCAAAAAACTAGGTCACCATTTGTTATGGCTGGAAACAAATCTTTGCTCGGCAACAAATGTCAGGTTAACGATCCCAGGTGGAATTATCCTTGAATTTTGTGGTCTGTGAGCCGCTAAAAAAAATCCATGTCTAACGGGTTTATTTTAATCTATCCTCTCCTATTTGGTTAACACCACGCGAAATACTGCCGTCCTCGTCCTCCTAAAGGTGCACACAATCTCATAAGGTTTTTCTAGCATTTCGAAAGTTGGCACCGCTTACACATAGAAAGGAGCACAATCCCGTGTCTATGGCAACCCTTTCCAGAAGTGCTTCCGCCGCATGGCCTGCCACCTACTGGCCCACCCATCCACCCTCCCGTCAAAGGCTCCCACCTCTTCACCTTCCCCCCTATCTCGTCCACTCTCCCTCTTTCTCCCACCCTCTCTCCCCTCTCTATCTCCCTTTCTCTCTCCCACCTCTATCTTTCCCTTCCCCCTCTATCTCTCTCCCTCCCTCCCGTTCTCCCTCCCTCCCGTTCTCCCTCCATCCCGCTCTCCCTCCCTCCCGCTTTCCCTCCCTCCCGCTCTCCCTCCCTCCCGCTCTCCTCCCTCCCGCTCTCCTCCCTACCGCTCTCCTTCCCTCCCGCTCTCCCTCCCTCCCGCTCTCCCCCCCTCCCGCTCTTCCTCCCTCCCGCTCTCTCTCTCTCCCGCTCTCTCTCTCTCCCGCTCTCTCTCCATCCCGCTCTCTCTCCCTCCCACTCTCCCATTCTCTCCACTCCTCTCCATCCCTATTTCACTCTCTCCATCCCTCTCTCTCTCCATCCCTTCCTACTCCCTCTCTCTTCTTACTCACCTCCTCTCTCTCTCCCTACTCCCTCTCTCTCCCTACTCACCCCCTCTCCCTACTCCCTCTCTCTCTCCCCACTCCCTCTCTCTCCCTACTCCCTCTCTCCCTATTTCACTCTCTCCCTATTTCACTCTCTCCCTTCCACTCTCTCTCCCTTCCTCTCTCCGTCGATCTCTCCCTCCCTCTCTCCATTCCTCTCTAAATTCCTCTCTTCCTCTCTCTCACTCCCTCCCCCATCTCTCTCCTCCCTCTCTTTCTCTCCCTCTTTCTCATTCGCTGTCTTTGTCATCCTCTCTCTCTCTACTCATCGTGTTGACCATCTTCCTCATTTACCCTCTCGCCCTATTAAGTCTTTCCGGAGGTGATGTTCTCTACCGACGCACACCAGTTAGACCGAGGTCATTTCGTTCAGGTTTGGCAGCCCACCCCTAATTTCTTTTCCAGTCATATATATATTTAAAAAAATCCTTATCCCCTCCCGTGAAAAAATAACGAATATGAGAGCGAAGCAATTATCCCTAATTATAGCTCGAAATTCAGGAAGTACTCTCAGAAAATGCTTCCTAAGCCGGAAGAAGAGGATAGGAAGAGGTAAGCTAACATAACCTGTATAGAATTCCCGAGGGGGTATTGGCATCCTAGGGCAAGTGGATTTTATTCTTCAGAGGAATGGGCGAATTTTTTGCCTATTCAATTGTGGGATAAATTTTTTTGCACCGAGAAAATACCAAAGTTTAATGCGCTGTTAACCTAGAGGAACAAATGGATCTCGACTTAATTTAGGATTATTTTGACCAAGGGTCTCATGAAAGGCGACCTGTTAACTCGTTTAATGAGGCCTTCTCATTTGTTTGATTCTATCCTAAGTATGCGGAAGGAATGGCGGAAAAGAGTCGATCGTGGTTAGACAAAGCGATACGGAGCAATTTTCAAATGTTTGAATATTCATGAGTTTTATACAATAGTTTGAGTTTTGTTATCAAAATAATATTACATGGCCGTTCAAGTGTAGAAGTTTCTGTAAAATACTCAACGCTGATTATCGCTTTAAATGGCATGCGACCCCCTTTGTATTTCAAAATTACCTTTCAGTTTCTGTTATGGTTTGACAGCCCTGTTCTAGAAACTTATTTGAAAAGGGGTGAATTCGAAAACTATTTTATGAGTTTATCTTTACTAGTATCGGATAAGTTTTTCGGCAAGTCTGAAAGTTAGGGAAGGTCATCAACTCCAGTGAGAGACTGAGAAAAAGATTGAAGAACAGCAGCCGACAGAATTGGATGTAAATCGAACTGAATCCATTTTTTAAACAAATTCATTGCGAGGAAAATTGATTTTTTCTGAGACGGTCTCATTATTTTTCGGCTTCTGTAAAAAAATTAATTATGCCGAGGAAAGAAGATCTGTTTGAACCTGCGTGAAGTTAATTATTCTCCATTTAAAGTGAAATCGACCTATTTCTTAATAACATAAAAAATATGCTTACGAAATAAATTTAAAATTCATGACTTTCCTTCTGCAGCATTGGTATATGAAATATTACACATGAAATATATATTACGGCGATTTAGCGAAGCACAAGTTGTGTGGATGGTCAGAATTAAGATAGTTACTGTGCATATACTTCCATATGGAGTAAATGCTTCGAATGGATAGATTGAAGGTCGAATTTCGTCATTACCTTCATCCATTATTTTATCAAGTAATGTGTTCAGCTTTTGTGGAACAAGTCATTTTATTAAAGATATCGTGTGATACGGAAGGAATTAGGAAGATAAACTTTTGATTTAAAAAGTTAAGAGGCAGAAAAATAATTTTTTATGTGATCATAGGTGACCGCGCGCTCATATTCTAAATTGTTAAGTACACTAAGCCAAAATATCCAGAATTATGGTTATTATGATTAAATTACACAACTGAGTGCTTTGACTTTTATCTCACCGTGTTAAATTTTGATTTTCTTAATTAGATACGCGCACGCGCTCACATGCATAAAATTTCTTTCGCGATTTTTTGCATGATTACAGTAAATTAGTATGTTTTAAAACATTCGAGTTCTCGTTTTTATAACGAAGTATCAAAGCTTACTCCCGTGATGGAACTAACCGTTTTGATCGCAATCGAACCTTTTGTTTCCTCTGACCGAAATATTATCGCGCAGAGTGAGAGAAAGAGGGCAATTAATGTTAAAAATGCGAAATTTTAATTTGGGAGTTTCTGCAATTATAATCCCATTTCTGGTGCGTCAATTTTTGTGCGACAGCACCTAAGAAAATTTAAAAAACCGTTAATGAATCCCTTTCTTCGAAGCCTTAGACGTGATCTAGAAGTTCCCAACAATGGGAAATTCTCTCTCTCGCGCGTTTATACAAACGATCTAACGATACGCTGATGCGTACCGATAGCGAGAAAAGGGGTACAAATCCTTAATTTTCTTTTTACTAATTTCTTTCCCGGGATTTTCTTTAAAAGCCCTATTCGTTAGTTCGGGACTTTTTTTATTCGTTAGTGCGAAGACGAGGAAACTGTACCGCTGATGGGTTATCTGGATGCCATCAGAGAGAGCAGCGATGAGGACGAGATTTTTTTATTTAGATCTTCGCTCGTCTAATTGCCAAATGCCGTAAGGAAGGAGTTGAATATGCAAATGGCGTCCGGGAAGAAGAGACGATTTTTCCCTCGGTATGGGAAGAGATTATGAGGCGGCGGGCTGTCTTGAAAAGGAAAGAGTTCCTTAAGTGGCCGGTCAGCCATCCGCCCGTGAACAGTTTCCAAGTTTCTCGCTCGTTCTTGTATGCGTGCGTGTTCGGGTATACTATTGTTCCTGCGGTGTCCTAAAACATGTTGCTCCTTTTCTCTTTCGCCCTTCCTTTCCTCGGCTGCTCCTATTTGCGGCTTTAAAACTTCCCGGATCATTAATCTGGGAATAATGAGATAATGAGGTCCATTCGAATGTCCGAAACTTCCGCGGTGTTGTTCGCTCGAGAACGCGTTCATCCTTTTTTTTAATCGTTGCCGGGAAACAGGTCTCTGTGAAGAGTTGTTTTTAAAAGTAAGCTTCCTGATTAATACAAACGCACGCATATGTATGGACGTGTATATATATTTAGGTGTGTATATATATATATATATATATATATATATATATATATATATATATATATATATATATATATGCACATCTAGAATGCCCAGGTATTTTGGGCAAACCCCGAAATATTTTTAGGAAATGTACTTTTTGGGACTTGCCCGGGCGATTTGCGATGTGACCAAGTCGTTCTGGTTTTCAGTCTTATGTCCCGGTATCTCGAACATGTTTTTCGGTACGTATATTTACCGATTTTGCTAATTGTAATGCATTACGCAGCAGTTCTCTCCAGCTTCAGTTCGTATTAAGTAATTTGAAGATAAAACTCGATCTACCAAATACGAATCAATACAAGAATAAAGCTACCAATCCAACCCAACCAAACCAGACTATAACCAACCAACTCCAAATCTACCGGATTAGGACAGTTCGGCGCGACCGTTTTGGCGCCGGGACGACTCGGTGCCGGGACGATTCGGCTCCGCGGGTTGGGTTAAGTGGTTGGGGTTTTGGTTCGTTCTATTTTCATATCCCGGTTTGAGTTTACTACTAAGAGTAGTTAGTAAGCTAATTTCAAGAGGAAACCCCGTAGTCGCGGAGACCTGCTAGGCGCGGGGCCCTGCTAGGCGCGGGACTCTGGGTTTCTGCCCTCCCAGCCCCTCTCCCCCTCCCCCCCTAAAGGCGATCCTGGCTTGGGTTACATTATTAAACCGCGCATTTACATTTTTTTATATCCGACGATTAAAATCAAATGTACGGAAACGATGAGAAATTCCTGGTTCTACTGTTTTCGCCGGCAATCGTTGAACAAAAAAATAATCTCGACTTACTGTCGAAGCAGCGTCGTTTTTTAAATTTTCCTGAGCGAGTTTTTTTCCTCTCAATTGATTCGCAAGTTAGATTATACATGTAACTCGTTCGTTCGTGTTCGGAGAAAGAACGCTAATTAGCGAGTCTTTTCGAAAAGAGAATGCCGTTTTTAAAATGCGGGAGTCGGGTTTTTGCTATCACATGAAAAATTGGAAGATGTTATCGATTTCTTGTCTCGTATTCGAATAATTTTTATAAAATCGGGAAATGAGTTGTGGATCTCACGTTTTAGCCTCGAACCCAGAAAATGATCTAGGTCAGGGGGTTTCGAAGTAAGGGGCTACCAAGAATTCGAAATGAGCCCCAGTGCACGGCAGGTCAAAGACATTTAGCCGATAAAATTCTCCCTCGCCCTGGTGGATATTTATTCCTCACCATGATGGGTAGTACTTGGAGGTTTTATTATAAATCTAAAAATGTCCTTATTTGCGTAAAACTGTATAAAATTTTTATTATTAGATTAAGGGGGAAAATATTTAAAATATCTGGCATCTAAGTGAGTTCTTCAGCGATATAAAATTACTCAATTTACAGGTAATTTTTGTTCAAAGAAAGACTGCGTTTTTTTGCAGTGAGCTTCTTGGAAAATTCTAACTTTACAGGCATTAATTCTTGTTTGTTGGCGCAAGACTTTAAAAATGCCTTTTGTGTCAAGGAGGGTAATTTCACTTTTCATGTAATGTATTCTCAGCATAATCTCGACAACATTTTTTGCGCAGAAAATAATTTCTATGGAAACAATTCTTGTCGATTCCTTTCCTCACATCTTAATCTGTAAAATAGCAAATGTCCATAGAATTATATATCCTTGGTTTATGCGCGTCAATCTTCGAAAAATAATCACCCATTATTAACCTCAAATGTAGAGCAAGGTGACCGATATAGTGAAATGGAGACGAATTTCCAGCGGAACGAAAAATATATTTTCGTTATTTCGAGAAAGGCAGTAATTTCTTTTTCCTAGTCTTTTCCTCGAATACGTTTATTAGCGATGCTGACTTGAAAACAGGTTAAAATGATAGTCTAAAAACCTTCGCGCCCTCACTGTTTTACAATATACCTCTCCTTCAGTTCCAGGAGTTGAATTTTATTTGGACAGGATGCCTAGTCACGGTTAACGCTAAAGGAATGAGACTTCAGAAAATCTCCCAATGGAATCGAAAGTTTCGAAGCGTGACGGACCCGTCGGAAATAATAAAAAATAGCGAAACCTTCGGAATCGGCTCGCACTTCCACTTCGTTGTCCTTCGGCTCTTTCTCCGTGCTTCGCTTGTGCGTCTTCAGATGTAGGCGAACGCGTTACTCCTCCCTAATCTCGTGCCAAGACGATCGCTAAAGCTTCGTTCGTCGGATTAGACGGCTGGACCAGCGGTGTTGAAACTGACGTCAGTATCGCTATAGCTACCATATCACCGCCCGAATTATGATTTTGACTTAATTGTGGAAGTAAGCTATTAAGTGGCGAAATCTTTGAAAGCTTTGATGTCTAGACTGAAACTTCCTTCCAGAATGAGCACTTAAGTATCAAAAATTGAGTATTTGTCATAGACATCACCAGGTTATAAAAACCTCCATGGTTTTTATAACGTTGCTTTTGATATTGGAGATACCTAAAACAAGCACTTTTCGTTTTTGTAATTGTTTTGTACTTAAACGTTATTATGAATTTTATTTTCAATCATAGAGTGGGGCCCGACAATTCTCTAGTGTGGTGACATTTTTGTTATATTGTCGAATTATTTTATTATTTTAGTCTGGTGGCAACATTTTTCATCTTTCCAACAAATCCTGAGATTTTTCTGTTCTCCCATTTCCCGTCAAATTAAGGGTGGTTACTATGCAGAAGTTGTGCATTAATTGTCCTTTAAAGGATATTCATTGGCGTATGAAGAATTTTTAATATCTATAATGTATAGCTTAGATTTGAAGTTTTTCGTAATTTGAATCGGGTGTATCCTGAGATTTTGGAGAAACGTGGATGGCTTGCGCCAAATTACGTCGAGTAATAGTTAAAAATTACATTTCCTTCTTAATGTCAAATTCTTTTACGTTTTTAGATCTAATGTATCTTCTAATGTCTGTACGATTAGAAACTAAAAACAGAAGAATCGGCTTAGCGTGAGAATATGAATGCTAAGAGGCAGAAGGTGGCTGGAGGTCAACTTGCAATTCATTTTTCCAACTCGGAGGCGTCCTTCTGACGCGGAACTAATTTTATATTCACTCCCGCAAGCGGGGTCTGCGCGCCTCTTCGCCTTCATTTGTCATATCCGTGACCAGGAAAAAAACGGGGCATCTTCGTCTCCTCGTTTGCCTCTTGCCTCTTCATCAACCGCCCGAAATGGAGTATCTCGTCATCCGCAGAAATCCCACGCCCATCTGCTGCCGTACTTCAAAAGCGTCGCGCGGTTCTTTTTCGGGTGGGGAGGATTTGTCGGCGTTCGCGTGTTTGAGTAAGTAATGCTCCAAGCGGCTACGGATGTTTATGCACGCAAACAGCGACCTCCTTATTAACTACAGTTTTTTAATACTTGTAATCTTGTAGCGTTTTTTCGAAAAATTGCTCACGCTACTAACTTTTCTTCCATTTTTCCTTGTTTGATTACATTAATTTTATTCAGTATCCACTGAGAACTCTTGTGTTTATGATGGATGTTATGCGGAATTAAAATAATTTTCGCATCCTGGAATCTTCGGCATAGATCGGTTTATTTGCGCCGGAGGCGCTGAATTCTAGAAAATTGAAAATATAGAAACGGCTTCTTGACGAAGATTTAATGCTAGGGGCTACTAGGAAAGTTATTTCGTCTGGTGCAAAATGATAACTCTCCTATTTTTCGTTTAAGTGTTGCACTACAAATACTTTTTGTGATATATGAACTCCTGCATATTTTTGTGCCCATTAATTGGTATTTCCTTCATTATTTCTTCCACTATTATTTTCATTTCGCGTCCTGTTACGGAATCATTCTCAGTGCTTGTCGAATAAATAAATAATTTCTTCGCATAATTTTCGGCTCTATATCCGCAAAGTTTATAATTTACATGGCAGCTTATTATAATTAAAAATAAAAAGTAATAAAAAGAAAATGAAAATGTTTTTTTTCGTGTTCTCGTATGTGGATTTAATCTATGAGTTAGATTCAACTCAGTTTTCTTCCTCTCGGTTTTTCTTGGTTTACTCTTAGTAGCCGCATTGCTTGAGTGAAATATTTCTTCCTGGAGAGCAATAGAGTCCTTCCGATGAAAATAATTGTGTCATTTAGGTCGTGGCCCTTGGGTCTACCTGCGAAATCTGAAATTTACCTTTAGAGTGAATGGAATTGAGAAGAAAGCACACAATAAAACGTTTAACTTTTCTAGCAGGGTAAGCCTCTGTGTCATTACAGAGAAAAGAGAACCTCTATTGAACTTATTACTGCAGTCTATCTCTTTTATCTCGTCTTCTTAATCTCTTTTCCATATGTAGTTAGGAAATCGAATGTCGCATATTCCCGCCACTGGATTCTTCCGAGTTGTATCCTTCTACAAGTGTCAATTTATCATTTGGACGGCACCCTTTCTTTTCCGTCGTCGCATGACCTAAACTACTTTACTCGATGAAATTTTTCCCATTCCGTGATGTAAGGGCTTCATCAAAAGACCCGTATAACCCGTATACATCCTCTCGCTGGCGTTTTTTTATGTCGAACGTTGCTTTATCACACCCAAATTCACTGACACGTCACATATTACTCCGACGTCACGACAGGATTAATTTTAACCGCTATATTCGAACACCACCTGCATGTAATTTTCCTATTAATTACAACTCAAAAAATCGCTCGCTTATTAATGAACTTGATAGGGAAGAATGTAAAATGTTCGAGACAGTCAAGAGTTTTGAATTACCTTTCTCTTAAAAAACTAATTTATGGAAGGGGAAGGATTAGATGCGTTTCAGAAACTAAGGAGCTTAGATTTTACGGTTTTTTAAGGCAACCAATGCTACTAGTTGTATCATTTATGGTTATCAGTTTTTTAGGTATCATTATTTTCAGCGAAAAAATGAGTCCGATATAGCTAGCTCATTTAATCATTTGCAGATCCAAATGCTTCAGTAAATATTTAAACACGCATACTTCCCGGACACGCGTATAGTTTGTTTAAGCATTTATTGACTTTCCTTTAGTATTCTTTCATTTTGACTTTAAGATAAGCACGTTAATGGCACAGATTTATTCTACGTGGTATTTAGATGTTTATACATTATGTTTTGGACTCCGTAGGTTGTAAATGGTGAAGTTCCGGTTCGCATTTCAAATTTGCCTGCTAACAACATTTCTCGATCCTTTGAACACGAAAATTGGAGCTTTTTATAATTAGCCCCCAATTATTGCATATCTTATTTATGGGTCAATTTAAGTTTTACATATTCTTCCAATGAATATATTTTTATTTTAACTGCAGAGTGCATCTCAGTTTCCTTAATGTTATCCATAGCCTCTCTTTTATTGTTTAATCAAGAACTTGTTTTCTGGAAATATTTACGAAACCAACGTTTTTGTATGTATAAATTTAGGGTTATTACTTTTAAAGAATGGAAGTTAAAAAAAAACTTACCTTTGTGGTAAATTTTCATCAAAATCACTTGATGTGAATCGAGGAGCTAAATCGGAGCTAATAGGGAATTAATTCAGCAGTGATTTGAATACACGCACTGCGCCGGTAATTTAATTTGTGGCAATAGGAAGCAGAGCAGAAAGGATTGTTTCTTTCTTTGAAGTTAATTGACTTTGCAGTAAAATCGAATTATATATAAAAACCATTTTGGCCATACAAAACATTTATGACTAAGTGAATAGCAAAATAAGCACTTTCAAATTTCAGGTACGCTTTAAGTTATGTTCCTCTTTTAAAAACGCTGTTTCGTATCTCCTTCTGCTGAAGTATTTCCTGCTATGAAGTAGAGATTCTTCAACACCGAACGGTAGCACGGTAGCTAGGAAACTTTAATTAAATGCCTTACTGATAAGTCGCGTCCTAGGAAACTTTAATTAAATGCCTTACTGATAAGTCGCGTCCTAGGAAACTTTAATTAAATGCCTTACTGATAAGTCGCGTCAGTGAATCTCGTTTTTCTTTCTTTCCAACAATTCTTTCCCAGATTGCGTGGAAAAAAATTATTTTTCTCGTGGCTATTTCTGTTTTGGGGTCTAGCAAGATTTACGCAGTTTTCTTCTTCTTATGGCTTTCGAGACCTTAACGAATGCTCGCCGGTTTCTATAAATTTTCCATCTCCAATAACCGTAATCTCGAAGGAGACATCTGCCGTAATTAACCCCCCAGAAGACGAAGAAACCGTACATCCTTTCCCTTCAGTTGGAGCCGAAATTCTGACCCCCCACCCCCTTGCCATCTCATCCCAGCAGACGCGAGTCGACCATAGTTAAGCCCATAGCAAAGCCTTCCGTTGCTTCCACACTATGTTATCGAGCGTAAGAAGAAAAGTTAAATAGAGGCTCTGTGGGGTCACTTTTACGAGTGGCCGGGGTCCTCCCGTTCTGGTCCATGCTTAGGTTGATGTATGGAAAGGGAGGAGGGGTATATGGTTTTCCACTTCCTCCTCCATCTCATCCAACCTACCAACCACGTTGTCCCACATAACCTGAAGCAGTCCCGATCTCCGCCAGATGTTCGGAGCGGATGGTCTCTTCGGAGAGGGAGAGGAAGGGAGTGGTTTGGAGAGGATGGAAGTGAGAAGAAGGTTAAGTGCAGGTTTCGGGTCCAGATCCATCCCTCTCTCACACACACGCACGTACTCCTTCCTAGTGATTTAAAGCTACCATTTGGCGAAGATTTAAAACTCTTGCATTGTTGGAAGCTTCTCTCATTCGTGGAATGTGCCGTGGGGGATTTTTGTACGCGGCGATTTTTTACGCCAAGGATGCAACGGGTCGGGTTGGGTGCGAAATGGAAGGATACGCGATTACCGGATTCGATGATAGAATTGTTGGCGCGGCTCTAAAAAAATCCTAGTTCGTCGAGAGCTTGTGGCATATGAGAGGGTGGAAAAAAAATACGTTCGTTTTTTTCGCCGCGGAAGATAAATCAATTTATAAGTCTGCACGTGTGGATGTTCAGTGACTTATTGTTTCCTGGTGCGGAAGATGTTTTTTTCGGGTAATTCTTTATGCTGTCATATTTGGGAGGAATCGGTGAATGGGTAAAAAGATCATTTTTGAAATATCGTCAATATAACTTAGACAGGGACAGACAGACAGACAAACGACTTTATTAGGGAGGGAAAAGGGCACCGAGTAACATAATCCAGAGCATTTTTTTATTGAAACAAATTCACATAGTCGATGCGATTAGAAAATTTATGAAGATGTGTGATAATGGATTCGTTTATTTGGTGGGTTTGAATGAGGAAGCCATTCGTGAATTTATCATTATAATTAAAGGCCAGTCGTTTTAGGATATTGGATACTTTAAAGGTTTTCCTTTTTTTCGGTTCATAGGTACTCTTTTCAAAGTGCAAGATAAAATAATTCAGTTTTCGGCGAAGGTTTCCGTGTCCAGGGTTAGCACTTCCATTCTAACCCATTTAATAAAGTTTAGTCATGAAGCCATGTATTCATTCTTTATGTCTTCACTACCACAGTTTTCTTTTCACGGTTCGGCGCTGATATTTGCTTGCGGGCCGAACCACTGAAGACGCTTTGGTCGCAGGAGTTACGTGTACCAAAGCACGAGCTAACATTCGTTTCTCGTTAAGTGCGCATTACAAACTTTGGGCTAGGATACTCTCAAGTATGTTACCCTGGAAACGTGTATCCTTTTACAGAGAATTTCACCCTTTCGCTAATTGGACCGTAAACAAAACTCGCCTGCAAGATCGTCTTGGTTACGGCGTCGCTTTAATTTGCAAGCGCGTGAACGCCCATATGAGTTTTTCTTCATAAAAACGCCGCAGCCTGATAAAATGATTCGTTTAAGGGATTGTAATAATACAGAGAGTGAGAGCCTTGCGGTATGTTGCCGACGATGCTTTATCACGAGGGGAGGAGTGGTGAGAGAGGGAGGAAGTAGAGAGAGAGGGAAGAAGGAGAGAGAGGGAAGAAGAAGAGAGAGAATGAGAAGGGAGGGAGAGAGAGGAGGAAGGAGGGAGAGAAAGAGGTGAGAGGAAGAGAGAGGAGGGAGGAAGGAGGGTGAGAGAGAGAGGTGGGGGGCGTTTCCGAGAACGTGTGAAGAGCGGAAGAAGAGGAACGCAAGCATAATACGCCGGATCGCTTTTACCGAGTCGGAGGAACAGAAGGGGATGGATACTGAATACTATGAGGCAGGAAGACGAGGTGGGAGTTTCGCCCCCTCCGCCGTGGTTTTTATGGGGCGTAGAAGAATGGAGGGATATGGACGTTTGCATAGGAAGGAAGATTGGAGAGGGGAAAGGAGGACTCTTCCTCCCTCTGTTCACTCCCGCTACCGCCTCATACGAGGTTGTTCCCTCCCTTCTCTCGCCCATTTACCGAATTTCTCTCTTCCCAGCTTCCTCTTCCATTTTCCCCGGATGCCTTGCAGGCGATTACGGCCCTCTGCCCGTCATTCTATACCCGCTCTTGCTTGATGGGAAGTGAGTGACTCATCTCAAGCATCTCTCTCTCCCTCTGTCTTTCCACATCCTACACAACGGTGGGGCACTAAACAAACCTCCCCTTGTCTTTATCCTCCACTCTTTCCTATGGTATAAAACCACCCTGTCTTCCCGGATCTGTGTATGTGTGGGAGGGGATATGGTGAGGGGGGGGGGGGGGGGTTGGAGGGGTGTGAGTTTTTATCTGCCGGGGTTGGTGAAGAGGGGTGGCGGAGGTTGAGAGAGGTTCAAGGAGGAAGGCATCGCTCGTTTCCTAAAGGCAGGGAGGAAAGGGATGAATTCGTTGTTTTTGTTTGTTTAATGCGTGTGTTTGTGAGGAAAAGGGAGGAAGTTCCCTTTGCGGTTCAATGTTTCGGTACGTACGAGAGAGAGAGAGAGAGTAGGGCTAGCGTAAGTTACTTCCAGTCGCTGATCTTCCATGATTTATCCAAGGGAAAATTAACTCTAAATTGGAAGGCGTGTTCTCCTTTGCGTTGTTGATATTGTCATCTAGCGAAATATGTTGGGGAAAACAATATATTGTCTTCTTGTCGTGGTTCAAGAATTGTTAAAATATAAATATGTTAAAATATTAATATATCTTTATTTCTTTAAAAGGTGTTGAAATTTACGGTCGCAGTAAAAGGATTGGTTTTAGGAAAAGTGGGGGTTAGATCGCACCCATCATTTGATTACAGCTGGAAACTCTACGGTTTATAGGATCAATTCAAACACAACTTGTATAAAAACATTTTTTCATTAAAAAGCGAATCACCTCAATTTCCATTGACTGGTTTTCACTTGGTAAGGTATGTACTAATTTATTTGAACCCAATGTCGTGCTGCGTATTTATAAACTGAATTTTAATTACTTTCGGTGAGCAGCGGTGCGGAAAGGAGGACGTGTGGGTACTAACGATACTTGTTTTGTGCTACATTGAGATGTTTCAACACCTTGGTAGAATGATGCCATTAAAAGGAAAACAAATTGACATCCATTGATGCACATTTGTTTTAATGGCTTCTTGTCTCTGATTGAATGTGCGATTTGTTTATTTTTTTTAACATCACCATAGAATTTTCTTCGTTTGTTTTTTATCTTGACGTCAATTATTAAATTCACTTATAAGTTATCTGAAAAACGAAGCAATATCGAATATCTAATATATCATATACCTTAATTGTATTTTAATAGAAAAACAGATTCACAAAAACGCTATCAGATGGCGGAAAAATATAATTAAGAACCTGACCACCAGGTTTTGAATTTGGAGAGAATTTGCAGAGGTCGTTATATAAATAAAACCTCGCGGTCACTAATTATAGCCAATTAAGCGACCCTATTAGCCGTGCTGAACATAACAAAGGCTCAATTAAGTTGTCTCTCATAACGCGAAAAGGATTATTTAATGAAATAATACGCAGCTGGATCCTCAGTGATCCTTTTGACCGAACAGTGCAGGGCCGTAGAAAACGTCCTAACGATAATCTTCTCCCTTCATTTTTTTAAGCCCTGTTTGTTCTATCGCCCATTTTCCCTCTTTCTCGCTCCTCTTATGAATAGATGTTGACGCAAATGATAGTTGGCGGCATGTTTTCTACACATATAAAAAGGGATTTCATCCATCAACAGCTCATTTTTTTCTTCCCAAGGACAAGCAGCATCCCGCTCTCTCTTTGTATACCGCCTCATTCTCACTCTATTCTCATTCTTCCATTCTTCCTCGTCTGTCTATTCTCCTCTGTTCAAATTTCTACGCAAACGTTCATCCTCAATTCTTCTCGCCGTATACTACGTATTCAGGAATCTTGGTTTTGGTTCCGTTTCCTTCCCATGCTTTTTTGTTCCATTTATGTTCGACCTGAACTCGTTCATCCATGGATTTCGCTTCTGACGAAGAGTTTTGCATGATCTGCGCCTCCACAGGATAGAGTGTATTTATCTCGCCATATCTATCTACTTGTACATTGATGTGCATTGGTGGGTTACGCTTTTCTTCTCATTCCTGATTAGAGAAAAATCATGGATTACTATCGGGAAAATACTTGATTCCCCGTGATATTTTAACAATAAATATTCTTCTATATATTATTGGTTTCGAGTTGGGAATGTAGTTAGTTGGGTCGTTGTCATTTAGGTTCGTTTGAAGAAACAGCAGCCCTTATTCCATAAAATTTGTTCACTTGAAAATTGAAAATAAATGTCATCAAAAATTATATTGGTACCGGGGCAGGACCACGAATGCTATGCCCTGGGCTCTTGGCCGCTTCACTATCGTTTAAAGGCGATGTCTAACTGATATCGCTTAAAATTAACAATGTGGTCGTATAAGGGATGCTGCTTAGCAACAAAGACACTCGGTATATGTGAAAATAGCGTTTCGAGTTTGGAGTGGTATTATTGTTTTTTTTAGGTGAACTGAACCAACATTTGATCACCTCTTTTAACGTATGTAGGTATGTTCACATGTTTTTACTACCTACATATGCATACGCGTATATGAGTGCCCTCATGTACACATCTATAACATTCTCCTTTATCATCTTCTCCAACCTCTGCTCCTTTTCCTCCAACTTCTCTTTCGTTTCCCATCTCTTTATCTAATCCTCTTACGACTCATATGTCTCTCGTCAACAATCTCTCTCACGATATATTTTGTCCCTTCCGAAATTCTTTTATGTCTCTTCTATATCCCCTTTCTTTCTCTTCCATCTCACTGCCTTTGCTTTCAAGCTTTACGAACCTCTCTCTCCCTCTTCCCTTTCCTATTCCTTCGTTCCAACTCCGCGTAATCTCCTTTTATCTATCACGCTCTTTCTTTCCTTCCTCTTTCCCCCTTCCTCTCTCTCCCCTTCCTCTCTCTCTCCTTCCTCTCTCTCTCTCTCCCCCTTCCTCTCTCTCTCCCCCTTCCTCTCTCTCTCCCCCTTCCTCTCTCTCTCCCCCCTCCCTCTCTCTCTCCCTTCCTCTCTCTCTCTCCCCCTCCCTCTATCTCCCATTCCTCTCTACCCCTTCCCCTCTCTCTCTCCCCCTTCCTCTCTCTCACCCCCCTTCCTCTCTCTCTCGCTCTCCTTTCTTCCTACCGCTCAGCTGTCTTTCCCTCACTACTATTCTGCTGAGAGTACAAAATGTCCCCGCATTTATAAACCCCTTCTCCTCCTAGGCAATCTTCTCATTCTCTCTCACGCCCTCTCACTTCCCTCTATTATCTATATATTTTTATGCTCTCGCTCTTCCTGTCTTTCCTTCCTTGTCCCTACTTCCTTTTTTACAATCCTCCTTTGTTATCTTCTTATCTATATAGTTATGCGTATTTTTTTCTCTTTTTAAGCATTATTCCTTCCAGTGGCATAATTGCAAATACTGGACCCCTCCCAGCGAAAATTTTGGACGGGCCCCCCCTCATACAAAAAAAATCATTTTACATTCGCTTCGGAAATGTTGATATGAATGGCAAAATGCAACATTTAACATATAGTTTCATTTACAAGTCATTAGGCATGTTCAATTAGGTGATTTTCTTGTAGCTATTTTTGAGTTCTTCTTCTAATTTTCTTTTCCTTGTCTTTTTCCATTCTAAATAGATACAAAAATAATGACTATGGTTGCAGGGTGCATTAATACGTAATTGATACACAAACTATTTTCTTATTTCTGAATATCCCGATTTTCCGGTTTTTATGAACGCATTTTCTTCCAAAATGCAGATGTGTACAGGGACGGATTTCCCATTAGTTAGGAATATGTCTGGGGACGTTCTAGTAATGCGATGATTATTGTTCATCTGTGTACATCTACATTGTATGTACCATGAAAGTCATTTTATTGGCGGATAGCAGGGATATGTTCATGTGGTAAAAAAAGTTTATATAAAGTTTGTTTATCACCTGTGAAACATCCTAACTTTTGCGTAATAAATGACATATATTTAAGTACGTATGGCTTAATACTTCATTTTTTACGGGAAACACGCATGTCGGGATCCTTTGAATAGGGACGTGTGAATTACAGATCCGGCGCTGCTAAGTAGCAATATAGAACTAAGAATGAATGAATGAGTACTTTATAATGCAGTATAAGGGAAGATATCCGCAAGATGTTCATGAAATGCTATGTATGGAGTATAGCTTTGTACGGGGCAGAAACATGGACGCTAAGGAAAGATGGCATCAAATACTTGGAAAGTTTTGAAATGTGGACTTTGAGAAGAATGCTGAAGTTAAAATGAACGGATAGGATGAAAAACGATGAAGTGCTACGAAGAGTATGAGAGAAGCGAATGATTATACAGACTATTAGAAAGAGGAAGGCAAACTGGGTCGGGCTTTCCTGAGGAGAGAGAGTATGATTAAAGACGTGTTAGAAGGAAAACTAGACGGAAAAGGGGAAAGAGGTAGGAAAAGGTTTCAGCTGATAGACGATTTGAAAGGGAAAGAGAGTATTCAAGATATGAAGAGGACAGCGGAAAAAAGGAGTATATGCAGAACCAGGTTTAACCATGACTAATCACGGACCTGTCTACGGACAGACTACCTATGGTGATGATGAATGCAGTAAGATAAAGACAATTGTATTTTTATACTTACCAAATTACTTTAACGTTTCTCTCCTCAAAGACACCGAGAAGTAATAGATTGTTTTGGTATGCTTCTCGGATTAACGTGTTCACACATCAACCGTTGCACTCCAACTAGATTCGAGCATACGTATTCACATTTACACTGCTGAGCTCAGCCTACTTCCCTATATTAGTTTCATGCTTAATAAATACAGTACAAAAGGCCCTATTGTCTTCCATATGGGTCTGAGGGATCAAGATGGATCTCGAGGAATAATGTTTAACTTCATAAGGCTCTGTTTACGGTGGGTGGAAAAAAAAAGAATTTTAGTAGTGACATAATAAACCAGCGGTTCCCAACCTTTTTCAGTTCGCGAACCCCTTGAGCTAACCTATTTCTCGTCGCGAACCCTTTGGATTAACCTTTTCTCTTCGCGAACCCTGTTTGAGTGGCAACAGTTTTGGCGGCGAACTCCTTTATAATGGAGAGTAAATTTTGCAAAAACAAATATTTTTGAACGCGTTTAATTAATGAAAAATTAAAATTTTATGTAGCGCATAGTATGTAAACGATCATAACAAAATCAGAATCTCTGATATTGTCATCAGTTTCTAGTTAGTACCCTGTAAAATTCAAATGTAACTCTTGAAACAAGAAAAAATTGAAAACAAAACCATGGAACTAATTTGAAAGAAACTAAAATATTGGTAAGAATTGTAGAACCAAAAAAGTGAAAAGACTCCATTACCAAATTTTTCTCGCGAACCCCCTCAGATTTATTTCGGGAGCCCCTATGGGTACGCGAACCACCGGTTGGGAAACAATGTAATAAACAATGCTGAGGCTGGCGTCGTGAGCTCCAAGGCCCTTTCGGGCCTCGGCTCTCTTCTCTTGGCTCCTCCTCCCTCGTCCTTTTATTCTACTTTACTCTTCTACTCTTAACCTCAATTACTGTTTAATTTGTCTCTTTTCTTTAATCGCGCACCACATTCTCATGAATGACCGATTACCGAATTGACGCAATTTCGTTTACAAGGAATTTTTAATACTTGTAACTTGGAATGTTTTTCGTGTTGCATTACGCTCCTAAATATGTACGGTATTTGATTGTCTTATTCCTAATAAAGTTTTCAATACATAGTACCCCTTTCCTTGGACTGTATACTTAATTCATACAATAACGTCAATTGAGGCTTATTTAATTGTATACTTTACTTTCTTCATTTTTGCTATTTTCATTTTCGTTTATTATAGTAAGTGTCAATAGGCATACAGGTCAACCGGAATAAACTCGATCCTGATGCACATGGGAGGGAGTTTACTGTACTTAGTAGTATTTTGTGATCGATTTCGTTTTATTATTTCTCAATGGATGTTTTTTATTGATTTTTCATTTCAGTGCTCTAATATAAAAGTCATCCTTATTTTTTTTACATTTTCTCTTTCAAAAATTTATTCTTCTTTAATCTATCTCCTATTCCTCCTCGCTTCCTATTTTTCCCTATCTCTCGATCCATCTTTTCCTTCATACCTCTCAACTCATAAACCCCTCAACGACCGTCCTCACTTTACTCTCTTCGCCTCCGAAACCTCCCCATAGCGACTCAGCAGCTCCACTCAAACTCTCTCTCTCTCGCACTCATCTCTTCCCCTCTTCTTTTCCATTTCCCTTCCGTCATCTTCTTCTTCTTCCTCCTCCTCCTCCTCCTACCAGTCGCAATCAGATCGAGCCTGTTCTCTCCCCTTTTACTACTTAACCAAACTCCCTCTTCCTCAGCTGCCTTCTCTCTTCACTCGTCCATATCATTTCGAACCGTATTACATATCTTTCCTCCCAACCCACTCCTCCTTTCAACGTTTGCCTCCTCCAACTTTCCTTCTTATTTCGTTTCATTTCCTTTATCTCTCTCACTCCACTCTTCCTTTTCTCCCCCTCCTTCATTCTTTGTCTCCCCCCCCCCCCCTTCTGCTTTTCTCGTACACCTTATCTCACCTCCGCTCCTCTTCCGTATTCCCGTCGTCGTTTTCCTCGCGTCCGTGGCCATTTCCTCTTCACGCACCGACACCCCTTCACTCGCCCTTCCTGTCGAACCGTTCGATATCTCTCTCTCTGCATCAAAAGCCTTCCCAAACTCCCCCACCTTGTCCATCCTCTCGCCACCTTCTATTTTCTCTCCCCTTTCCCACCTCTCCCTCTCTCTCTCTTTCTATTCCTTTCCGTGGCATTTTCCTCGTTTTCTCTCCTAGTTTCTTTTGCCCTTCTCCCTTCGTTGCCGTACTTTATTTGATGATCGTATTCGTTAGCTTTACAGCCATTATTGAGTTATGATGAGTACCTATACTAATTCATGCTAGAATAGATTGTATTTTTGATTTTCCTCTAAATGATAATTATTTATTAAAATAACGTGCTTTACGTTGTTATATCATGGTCAAATTCTAGTTAATTCTCAGAATAAATTATCTGCTGCCTGAAAGTGAGTTACAAACTTAGCCGATAGGAGACATGTGTCATAATCACAGCGCTTGTAATTTACATTCCTGTGATTTTTACTTTCTCATATACGTAGTATATTGAGAAAGTGTTGTTAACGTGAAAAAATTCGACTTCGAACTTTTGATGTAAATACACGTTTTAGGTGTCCCTGAATCCATAAAAGTGGTTTTCGCCATGCCGTCTGTGTCTGTCGGTCTGTTCGCTGTTCTAGGGCCCAAACGCGTATATAAAATCGAATGATATCTCGTATTTGTGCAATATATCATCTTTTGCAGGCCCTTTTTTCATAAAAATTCTTGGCGATTTTTTGAAAATTTTTATTTACTCAAAAATGGCCCCAGAGAATTTGATTAAAATCAATCCAATTGTAGGGTCTGATGTCACAAATAATAATACGTCAGCCATATGTCTAAAAAATCACTATATAGCGTCCAGTGACATTATAATGTACGCTAAGCTACCTTTCCCAAGCCCCCTGACGTCACGCCTCTGCCGCGATCCACTAAAAATCTTAATACAGCCTAAACGGTTGAACTAAATCGAATTATATATCATATTTGTGGATAATATCATTCATAATAGACACTATGAAGAGATAAACGATATTGCGCAAAAATTAAGGGTACTTTATTCTAGAATATTTTGAAACAAAAGACGATTTAATCAGAAATGGCTATAAGGATTTTGATTAAAATCCATCCAATCGTACAGCCTGATGTCACAAATAATACTAACTAAGCCACGTGTCCCAAAAAATTACTAAATATCGACCAGTGGCATTAAAATATACACTAAACTACGGTTAACTTTGATTTATAAACGTTTTTCTTTTATAAACGTACACAGTCGACCAACGTATATACGTATATGAGAAAGTTTGTGTAATGTATATTGCGCCGTTTATTTACATTTCTGTTGTACCCGAAATGAAAGATCAGAATGGAAAATTCAGTTAAGACGCGAGCGAATATGGTATAACCTATTTTTCGATTTTATAATGACGTTAGATTGTGTTTATTTAAACTCATACACTTAAAGTTGCATATCTCTTTCCCGCGTTTTTTTCTGGATTTTGTTTTTGTGAATATCTTCGAGCGGTGGTGTCAATTTCATTTGTTTAATTATCGTTAATTGATAAACAGCCCGGTTCTTTGCATCGAGAATGAGAGAATTAAATACAATCACAGGCAGGAACCGAACCCGCAACCTAACGTTGGAAAGCCGGTGTACTGGTAAAAAACTAACAGAGATATAAAAACATTTTTTGGGAATGTAACTTCTACCACTGAGTGAAACGGTCGTTCTCGGCGAACGCCCGAAACAACCGATATCTTTCCCAGTGCTCCAGTTTACGAGGGAAAGAACGGATTATCGAATCATGTGTCCGTTTCTGATGATCTGATAGTGCGGATTTATGCCCGCCGAAACTTTTTACGACTAAATTCTGCACGTCAAAAGCATCGCTCCCACGAAAGCAATCTTTCATCTTTCCCCCCTTTCTTTTTGCCCTTTCCCCTTCTTTGTTCTCTCTCACTCTCTTTTATCTCACGTCTCCGATTTTTAATCTCTTAAGTCTCATCTTTCTTTATCCTTATTTCTGCTCCAGTTTCTCGTATCTCCTTCTGGCATCTTACATCTCTTTCAGCCCAATCCCTTCTCTCTCTCACCCCCATTCTCTTATATCCGAATCTTGTACTTCTCGAAAAATCTTCCAACTTCATCCCCAGTTAACAACTCCTCGCCATATTTGGGGACATCTTTCTCCCTTCTCTCCCTCTCTCGCTCTCCCTCCCTCATTCTCTCCCTTATTCCCTCCCTCACCGTCCCTCTCCCTTCCTCCTTGTTCCTTCCTGTATTCCTCCATCTCTCTATATCTCTCTCTACCTCCTCTCTCTCTCCTCTCTCTCTCTCTCCCTCCTCCCTCTCTCTCTCCCTCCTCTCTCTCTCTCCCTCCTCTCTCTCTCCCTCCTCTCTATCCCTCCCTCTCTCTATCCCTCCCTCTCTCTATCCCTCTCTCTCTCTCTATTCCTCCCTCCTCTCTCTCTCTCTCCCTCTTCTCTCTCTCCCTCCCTCCCTCTCCCTCCTCTTTCTTCCTCCTCACTCTCCCTCCTCTCTCTCCCTCTCTCTCCGCCCCCTCTCTCCCTCCTTCCTCTCCCTCCTCTCTCTCCCTCCTCTCTCTCCCTCCTCTCTCTCCCTCCTCTCTCTCCCTCCTCTCTCTCCCTCCTCTCTCTCCCTCCTCTCTCTCCCTCCTCTCTCTCCGTCCTCTCTCTCCCTCCTCTCTCTTCTCTCTCTTCCTCCTCTCTCTCATCTCTCTCTCTCCTCTCTCTTCCTACTCTCTATCCTCCCTCCTCTCTCTCCCTCCTCTCTATCCTCCCTCCTCTCTAACCTTCCTCCTCTCTAACCTCCCTCCTCTCTAACCTCCCTCCTCTCTATCCTCACTCTTCTCTAACCTCCCTCCTCTCTATCCTCCCTCTTCTCTATCCTCCCTCTTCTCTATCCTCCCTCTTCTCTATCCTTCCTCTCTCCCAGGTCCCTCTCTCTCCTAGTTCCTTCTCTCCCCCAGTTCCTTCTCTCTCCCAGTTCCTTCTCTTTCCCAGTTCCATCCCTCACCCAATTCCCTCCCTCACTTCCCCCCTCTCCCTTTCCTTCCCTCCCGCCCTATCTCTCTGCCTCGCTTCTCTTCTGCATCCACCCCTTCATCGTTTCTAATCTCTCTCTTATTCTTCCCCCTCCCAATCCCGAGATACCGCCTATATAGCGCCTTTGTTTCTTGAAGGAATTTCATTTCCTCTCTTTCTGCCTTATTGCTTGCGATGATTCCGAGTCAAGCGTAAAGGGAGGCGGCTATGGTAACACTTAAAACTTCTCCCTCTCCGACTACGCACTCCCCAATTCTGTCGCAGATATGACCCCGGCACGTAACGCGGTAGTATCGGGAGGTCTTTCTTTGGGGAAAGGGGATCCGCAATAAAGTTCGCCTTTTATTTCCTGATCAGTATTTTACGGCCCGGCAGAGCGTGCCGGCTATCTCGGATTCAGTTGTCCAACCCTCCTCCCACCTCCCGCGGTTTTTTCTTTCATTCTGTTGCGTGTGTGCGACACGGTCGATCTCCGATAAATGGATCCTCGAGAGAAGAAAATGTTCAGAGCTGTAGTGACAGGACTCTGCGGCATGATTGGAATATCGAGGACTTACTTAAAATTCCAATGTGAATGTCAGATCAGCGTTTAACTTGTATCGTTTGCAGATGAGTTCAATGTGACATCAAAGAAGCAGAAAATAATATCGAAAAACAAATGGAGTCGATAAATTGTGAAATACGTAGGACCATCCTGGGGACAGAGTATTGGAAGAATTTCTGCAAGACCTTCACCAGGAAATTGTTTGCCTGATCGTTAATGATGGTCATGATATGCATTGAGAGAGGGAGAGTAAAAAATTCCATAGTTTCGTTACAAAAATGCAGCCTTTAAAGTAAGAGATTTATTGCAATTTCTTGAGCCTCGGCTATATAATGGAATTCAGCGCGGGAAGAATGGAACATGATAGAATTATCGTGGTCTCATTGTTAGGATATTCATTCCATTAAATCCTTAGAAATAAGTAACACACGGTACAAATGGAAGGGAAACGACCCCAACTTTCACTTGAAGGAATTTCAAACGCTTTACCTTAAATGCGCATGTTTATTTTGCCCTATGAACTTTTCGCTTGATAGTTTTTCCGTCTTGAATATCTAGTTCGCCGTAAATCTGCAATCCTATTGCCACCGTTTCTCAGCCGCAAATTCTTTTTCGACAATATTTTACGGAAAAGTGTTTTAGACGCAAGCCCCACGTTGAACTCACATATACCGCGTTAACAAAAGCAATAATCGAGAAAAATATCTGACCGTGCAAACTTTCCAGCTGTATCTCAAGGCAAAACTGCACCCATTTTTTCAAAATTCAAAGGGACTATTACTTTTAATATCGCACGTATTTCTGTTGTATGCTGTTAGATCATCTTTTTGCAAATTTTTCTCGTTGGTGCATATTTTACACTTGAAATCTCAATCAACGAGTTGCATTTAAGATTTAGAAGCTAAGATGTTCAAACCAGATGCAACTTTTTCCAAGTGAACCTAGGATGTATTCCACCGGGAAATTTCTCTTTTCTCCGGAAAAGATAAGTGGTTTGTCCGCCTCTTTATCTCTTTTCACGCTTAATTCGTCAAACCGCTTTTCGCCGCAACCTGCCTTTGCAAAAAAGGAAAAAGCGGATTGTAGATGAGGATTTGTCGCCTGGGGGAGAGAGCATCCGGCTAGTGGGAATTTCCTCCCTACCTCCCTTTCTATGTCCTACCTGCCAGATCCTATTTTCCCTCTCTCCTCCCTACTCCCACTCTGCATATTCTTTCACTTTCTCTTCTTCCGCTTTCCCCTTTCCAACTTCCTTTACATCAGGCATGTCAAACTAGGACATCTAACCGAAATTTTTTCGCTCCGGTTTTCGTTCCGGTTCATAAAAAACAAAAAAATTCGGTTCGGTTCCGGTTTCGCTCCAGTAACCACCATTGAACCGGTTCTAACCGGTTTTTTAAAAGCTCCGACTGATTTTTTTGAAGAAATTTCAAGGGAATTCCAAAATAATCTTTATTAATTAATGTTATTTTTTATATAAACCACATCTGTCTCCACTACTGCATGTGCAGAAGACCAAAATAGATATCGCGCATGCGCCCCCTCCCACCATTTAACGAACAGTAAAACATTTTATTAATTCCCTTCTTACATTTTTCGTTATTCAATTTGTAAACGGCTCCTTTTATACAACCCCGTCTAATACTGTTCTATTGAAATTTAAATTTTTTTCTTTTTAGCGCTTATAAAATCTATTAAAAATGTTATTATTAATTATTTTTGTATTTAATTTGACTCGTTATTCTTTCAAAAGTCAACATTTATTTGATTTTGCAATTCCAATGTGTATAAGCAGATGCTCTCTTTATCATAATCAATTTACTCCAATGGTACTCATGCACGTACTTAAACAGGTACTATAATATTTTAATGTAGAATGTAATTCATAGAGAGTTGTTCATAGAATGTGAATGTTCATGTTATTATTATATCCGAATTCAAATGTCTGATAACTATATACTTATAAATCAAATTTCCAAAATATGTTTTCATTTAAAATAAATAGAAACCTAACCCCCAATTTCGTATGAAGTGATAGTTTCGATTTACACGGTTTTCATTTACACCGATTTTTTAGAACCCGTCCCCCGTGTAAATCGAGGCATCCGTGTATTGAGATGCCCATAGAAAAATCCCACCGTTGAACCGACAGATATCATCACAAAGATGCATCTCTCCAAAGGCTTAGTAGCATGTATTCTCAAGAAAACCATTAGCCTTTGCCTTACTCAGTGTTGAAAAGTCAGCCTTTCAAAAAAGGCTCACATTCAAGGAAAAATCCTTCTTTCGCTCCCACTGTTTATGCGAACCGAGAAAACGGAACGAAATAAATAACGGATTTCGGTTTCGGTTCGGGTTCGGTTTCACTCCAGCTAAAATAACGTTTTTCTTTCGGTTTCGGTTTTTGGTTCCGGTTCGATGCCCTGTGTCAAACTGGCAGGCCGAATGTGGCCCTTTTTTAGCCTTGTTGCGAATTTTTATTTTAACAGTTAACAGAAACATTCGAGATTTTTTTATAAATGCCTTTGCGAATAGGAAACAAGATATTTTTCATAGTTCTATTGTCTAAATTATTGTTTTTAATGGCGAAATAAACGTCTGCTCATCTAGATGAAGTCAGTTCTTCCTACTACGGCCCTCATTAAACAACTGTAATCCTAAGGCTGCCCTTTTATAACATCCGTCGCTTTAATGCGGTCCTGATGCCTCTTCGAGTTTGACGTGCTTTACATTCTTCTCCGTCTCACTATTTCTTCATGCCCATCCTCTTTTTTTCCTCTCTTCCCATTCCTCCACTTATAGGTTCTCCCCTTCCCTCTAAATAATAAGGATAATTTGTTATCGCGAGTCCGGGTTATAACTAGATAGTTTCCGGAGCGTCTAGCTTAAATTATTAAGAATTTTTCATATCTCGAATGATTTAAAAAACAGATTTGTTATAACAAATCGAAAACAATTGATTCGTATAAATTGAATTTAATTTTTTCTGGACAAAATAACCATTGAATTTATTAAGTATTTCTGAAGGCTTAAGTGAAATTTTTGGGAACAAACATCCGTGTTATACAGGATCGCGTTGTAGCGTAGCTCTAGCGTACTTTCTATTCCTCTCTCATTGAATGTCATTTTTCCTTCTTCAGCATCCTATCTATTCCTCGTCCGCTATTTTCCACTCCTCTCAAGTCGATTCCTTGCCAATCTTTAAATCCTGCGTCTTAATTTTACGCCATTTTCTCTGAAATAGGAATAGACAATCACTTTCATCTTAATAAACAGAATCAATCAGAAAAGAGAGCTCCGGTAGAATAGCAAGAATAAGGTCGAGAAGCGAAGAAGCGACTTTTTTTTATATAGCTCTATCCCAATTGCCCCGCGAGAGACCCTCCTGCAGAATTTTGCGTTTCATTTCTCTTTCATCCCTTTCTATCGTGAATTTTACTGAGAGGATAATATTTTATTTTGCAATTGCATCTTAATTCTGAATACATAATTAATTCCTTTATTAAGTTTTTAGTTCGTTAGAGGATTATCGAGCTCGTCTTTATGAAAACATATGCAAGATTGATCGCTTAAATATAAAAAACTTGAAAAAAGTATTTATCTCCAATATCCACAATAAAATTAATAAACACCGAATGCGCATTTCTTCTACTGTGCAGCCGTCCTCAGTGGCAATTCACTGAAAGTAGATTTTAAAAGAGTCTTGTTGTGGCTATTGGAGATGCCTGAGATATGTACTTCTTCAACTTTTTTATATTTAAGCGCTTATCCTTGACATATTTGTATATGCCATGCAATTTCTGACATTTTTTTATCCACAGTAGTTTATAATATGCTTCAATAAGCTATTTAAAAAGCTGAATGTACATAAAAGTGGGCATGGTGACTGAAAGAGTTGATATTTTTAAGTGGCGTAATATAGTTTTCTCTCGTTTCGCTTTTCGCTCTTCCTGTAGCTTCAATGCCAAACGATTTCGAAGATCCGCCTGCAACTTGTTCGTTCGCCACAGATTAATTGCCGAACGGTCTTTTTCTTTCCGCCCTCGGGTAAAAAAAACACACGAGCTCTTTTTTCCGCTTTTACGTCCGTATATTATGCGGATGCGAAACTCGGGGATGGAATTCGCCTTTATGACCTCGGGAAAATCTTGTTTTGCGGATGAGAAGAGAGAGAGAGGGGCATCTTTTGTGTGAACGGGGCAGAGGTCACGGTGGTCGAGTTGTACAGGAGCAATTTATCGCGTTAAATTATTATTTTTTACTTCAGTATATTTTTTAATCCTTCTGAAATATTCGGATCTTGGTTTAGACAAAAATAGATTTTCTTAGAGGTGTGGATCCAGGACCTTAGGTTTTTAAATCAAACACTAAGCGTTACTGACAGGATTTTCTTCATTGGAAAATATCGGCAGCTATTAAAATTCCAGCTTTACCTAAGAATGCAGAGGCAGATTCAATCGGCCCTCCGACCTCTTGAATATTCCACTGCCGACGACCCTTTATTCAGAAAATTCCTACATCTGTCGGAATCTTTCTTTTTCCCTAACACTAGAGGCATAATCGTCGGGGCGGATTCGATGAATTATGCGTGGAATAGGTTTAATAATGCAGCCAATGTATGGCAGTTGGAACAATGAAGTATGGATTGGGGTACAATCGCTTCCTCCATCACAATTGCATCCTCCACTGCATTCTTAAATGAAGATGAAATTTTAATAGTTGTCAATATATTCTATCGCCGAAAACCCTGTTAGTTAGGATTATCATTAGATTTAAAAAACGTCAGAATGAACGTCTCCGCACAGGACTAATCTTAACGTGTATTATTTCTAAAATCCACCGGTAAAGCTAATAATGTTTGTATTTGTTGTGTATTATTGACGGAGGAATCGTGTTCATATTTAACATTTTGTTTTTTTTTCCCGTTTGGATTTTTACGTTTTTTAAAATCGAAATTCAATAGATGTAATTTGTCGCAATTTTTTAAAGTCATCGTAATTTATTCGACTCAGACGCTTCCCTAAACTGGCAAAAGTCCAATACAACAGAAGTGTTTAAGTTTTCCTATATCGTCGTTTTCGAACGACTCCACCAGTTAAATCAATCTCCCTCTCTGGCAATAGCCTATATTCGGAAAGGTTTAGGTGGCAACTCCTCGGGAACATATGGGAGCAATCGATGACTCAGAAGACGATAGCTGGAAAAGGGAGAATTTTAATTGGATTGACACTTCTCTTTCCATGTTTGCCACATGAATTAAAATATCTCTCTCCGGAGAGTTTTAAAAGAGGAGCACGGCTCTTCGGCCGCAGTCTTTCACTACCATAACCTTCTCAACGTAAAATATGATATTCCACTTCCTAGGCCTTCTCCCCCCCCCCCCCCCACAATCCTCCCCACTCCTCTCCCCCCTCCACCCCTCTGTACTCCTCGAAGCCTCCCCACGCTTCCATTTCTCTCAGCCTTACATTTCAATTTCTCTCCACACCCTCACACATCCTACCGCACCCCTCCGTAACATATAAACGGGGGGCTTGAAGGGGGATGGGGAGGATTATTCTCTGGCGCTTTCCAACCACCAGCATCTTTAAGTCTTCCGCCTCCCTCCATACTGGTCGAATTCCTCCATGAAAGCATTCCTTTTCCCTTGAGGAAGATATAGACCGAGGGTGTTCTATCCATTCGGCCTACTTTCACAAATCTTCCTCCATATCCCTTCATATCCACTACTATTCCCATATCCCCATGTACCCTCTCCCCCTCTCTCTCTATCACCACGTTTTCTTATTCCTGTCATCCCCCTCTCCCCCGTCCTCTTTCTATCTCTCTCTATCTCTGACCCCTCCCCCGCACTATACACTAAACTTAAAGATTGCACCCTTTCCCGCCCTTATCCCCTTTTTGTATTCCATTCGGGAGGGCTAAAACCCGTACTCTCAATCTCCCCTATTTCGCGCTACGAAAAAAAACTTGACGAAAACGGTCGCGTTGTTGTAATCTCCTTTTCCTCGGGGGATTTTTGGCCAATAGCGGGATAATCCCGTGCTTTCCCTCACACTCTCCCCGCTGTCTTCTCCCTTCCATTTTATATTTTGCGGTGGAAGGGACTTTATTGCGGTGATATGTGCCGGCTAACTAATGAAATTCTGGGAAAGTTATTTTATTAATCTTTTTTTTGGTAGTTTTTGGCGTAAGGGGGTATGATTGCGGTCCCGTTGTTTATTTGTCATTTGTTTCAGTAAGAATACGCGCGATGCAGTAATAACAAACTTTTATATTCCTTGACTCTGTCGGACGTAGACTTTCTGTTCTCATAGTAATTTATGCTGTCCTTGTAAATGACTCCGAACTCGGGCATTTTCTAAGGTTATAAATTCGAATTTTCTGAAATTTACGAATTTATGAATATTAGCATCATTCTACGATCTCATAAACAGTGTAGAATTGCTACCTCGATATTGTAACTGCGCAGTGTTTGAATATAAAGCAACTAGAACGAAAACTATTTTTTATTTGTAGGCCTAACCTTCAGAAAGGAACAAAAAAGTGTTATCTATTATTTTTACCAACTCCATAATTTCGCCATGCGCTTGTCTATGTGGAACCCATTATGGTTGATAGCGCATCGGCAATGCCCTTATAAGAATACGTTTATGTTTGTAAAGTGATGTTATTTATGATTTGATGTTTCTTGCCGGCAAATTGAAAGTGTAGATAGAACATAATCCTTTCGGATCAAAGTTCACAAGAAGGAGCCTTTAAATTCACGTCTACAGTTCATCTGAGATTAACCGAGAGCTACTGACTAAAGATAGTACATATAAAACTACTTATTGAAAACTGAGGATATATCGGTGATAAAAATGAATTCCAGCTGGACTTGGAACTCCTTTATTATTTTCGTTTTTGCGGATAACATCGTATTGCCGATGCTTGGACACTTGGGCATTTACCCTCTTATTAATTTGATTCCTATTCCATTAAACGACAACTTTATCCGTTTACGAAACTATTTTCCCGTGTTTATTCATGCGTAAGGCTCGAATCGGTTACGTCACAGTTTGCGACAATAGATCAATCAAATCCGGACGCATAAACAGCAGTTCCCTTGCATCGCCGTGCGGGCAAAACATAACACGGTAGTGTGAAAAATTATTTATACGTGAAAGGCTCGCGCGACTAAAGTGCACGCGAAGGCTTTTTCACGATGTTGACGTGACTCATTGTTGCAGTCACCATGGGTTTTTATCACTCTCTTCCTATCCGGTGATTTTCACAACTCGAGCCAATTATAGGCATAAAGAAAGCGTCCGTTTCAAGCGATTTTTTTGTATTCATTCGAAAAAAATGGGCATTCACTAGTTTATAGATAAATTCTTTAATGGCTTTACACGAATTTGAATGCAATTGGAGATTTTATTTTGGACAAAAAATTATGATATGATTTTCATGCTTCATCTTTTGAATGAATGTGGGCATGAGCCACGTTAACGTGAACGCATAATAAGGACACTTTTCTGTCTATATATTTTTCATTTTTGTACTATTTTTCGGCTAATTGATTAATGAACTCGATAAATTCATTTGCATCGGGCTTTTCCCTTTCAAAAAACAGTTGAAAAGTTTTAATTGTACATTTTTAAAACGTAATTATTAATTTTTAGCGTTTTTTAATCCTCTTATTCGTTCGGTATGTCCGTCTGTCTGACGCGATAACTACTCCTAAACGAAAGCAGATAGAGACTTCGTTTTTTCGCCCATCGATTTAGTATTCTGTCTAGTTGTGGAGATTTTATTGTGGAGGTTTTTGTGTCTGTCTGTCCGACACCCTTACTCCTAAACGAAAGCAGCTAGAGGCTGAATTTTTTCGCTAATCAATTCAGTATTCTGTCTCACTGTGCATTTTTTCTTTCGGATGTTCTAGTGGCCAGTAGAATGAGGGTTAAATAACTGAATGTGAATTTGCTTTTATAAAGTTCTGTTTCAAGAATTATTCTTCGCAATTTAATTAAATTATTTTTTATAATATTATTCCAGATTAATCATGCTAGTATACATAAATTTTAACATTCTGCATTAAACAATATAAAAAAACCACCATTTATTGTCTGCCTCAGCAACTCTTTCCTTGTTTACTGTAAAATTTGGCGCACAACATTTTTAGTGACATTGTCGTGATTGTCATAATTCGAAGTTTTTTTGGAACTCAAGAGTTTTTGATATAGATCTTTATGGTTTTAATATAGGTAATATAATAAGTTTTGCCTCTTGCTATTTTGATCTCTTATTGTGGTAAATTTATTGATAATCGTTTGTTTTGGAGACAAATTAATGAAATTGATTTTCTTTCTCTTGCATTTCAGCTTCCGCCGCTAGGAACCCACAACGAACAGGTATGTGTCACGTTTTTCCTTCTCAAACGCTCATTATACCCTAGGTTTTAAAAGCGATGACTCGCCTTTTAATAGTTAGTTGGAGCGAACGAAGCATTTATTTATCGCAGAGATTAAACTGATATCGGATGCGATTTATTATTGGCAAAAACATATCCCTTATCGACTAGGAAATCCTATGTGAATGCTATTCGCTACTTTTAATTCTAGTAAGGAATGAAATGCAGTTACCCAATTTTCTTTTATTCCTCCCAAACATTTTTCGGCTTACACGTAACATTATTACATCTACTGCATAGAGGCAATTTGCCATTAGGTAACCTCCTACAAAAGTTATTTTAGAGACGGTTTTATAGCTAGCAATCTCTTAAATGATTGGTCTCTGCTATTGTTACGGGTAGCATTGCATCACAAAACATTAATTTGGAATCGATAAATGATCAATCTGTGGATTGGATTGTGTGCAATCTATATCAGTGGTAATTTTTCGTAATTCTGAAAACAATTATAACTTTTCATGTACACGTCTGCTATGAAAAGATTACATTTTAGTTAGCCTTCTCAACCGCAGCGAAACTTCCAAGACACTTCAGTTCCAGTTCAGAAAAAAGAGGGCATACCCTCGATTTGTTTTGTTAAATTCCAGGAAGGATTTCGGCGTAATGCGTTTCGGCGTTCGTTAAAGCCACTTAATGAACGTCCTTTTCGCCGGGATGAGATACAACCGCCCTCAGTTCTTCAATTTTTTCCCTCCGACGTCGCCGGCGAAATTCAATCCGACTTCGTCCACCGAAAAGGCTCCGTCTTTTTATTCATTTTCCGTGCTCCATAAATTCTGGCGCGTTCGTTAGCGCGAGACGAAAGCTATCCGACTGGATATCGGCCCTCTTCTGTTATTTTTTTCCCGAGGGTTGTCCTCCCCCGCCTCGCGAATCTCATCTTCTTTGACCGTGACTCGATCCGGAGGAGTGAAAAAAATTCCGCCCCGAACCGACTCGATCCGGTTTGTCCAATGGCAACGAGGCTAAATGCAGAGTGTTCCAGAAGGGCCTCCGCCCACAAGCCCCTTCCCTCTCGTCACCCCTCCCTCCTGCATTAAGCTTAACCGTCCTCTCTACTCTCCCCCTTCCCATTCTTTCTATTAAACAAGCAGTCAACTAACCTTTCCCCTTCCACTTAAAACCTTTTCACAGAATCTCTTCCCCACTCTACATCTCTCTATCTCCCTCCTCCTTTTCCCGTCCCCTTCTCTACTTTCCCCTCCTTCCCTTTATTTCCCTCTCTTATCCTCTCTTTCCCTCTTTCATCCTCTCTTTCCCTCCCTTATCCTCTCTTTTCCTCCCTCATCCTCTCTTTCCCTCCCTCATCCTCTCTTTCCCTCCCTCATCCTCTCTTTCCCTCCTTCATCCTCTCTTTCCCTCCCTCATCCTCTCTTTCCCTCCTTCATCCTCTCTTTCCTTCCCTCCCAATCTCTCCTTTCTCTATCTTTATCCCTCTCTCTTTCCCCCCTCTATATACCTCTCTATCCTCCCTCTCCTTTCTCTTTCCTCTTCTCCATTCTCTTTCATCCTCTCCCTCCCGCTCTTCCCCTTTCTCTAAGTCCATCCCTATCTTTAGCTCCCTCCCCTCTCTCTCATTTTATTTACCTCTCTCCCTATCTCGCCTTATATTTCCCACTCTCTCTTTTCCTATTCCCTCTCTCTCTGTCCTCTCTATCCTCATCTCTCTCCTTTATTTCTCTTCCACTTGCATTTCTTTCTCTATTCTCCTCTCTCTTCCTCCCTCTCTCGCCCATACCCTTCTCTTCCTCCTAACTTCCACCCTCTCTATCTCCTCTCTCTGTCCCCCCTCCCTTCCTTCTCCCTCAAGCGTGGCCTACCTCTCCTACTGCCCTCCAAATCCACTCTCCCTTTCACTCCTTTCCACTAACCTTCTCCCTCCTTCCCTCCATCATCTCCCTTTCTGCCTCTCTCTCTCTCCCATCTTAATAAAAAAAATAACTCCGCTTCCTCATCACGCGCTATTCCGCTTTATTCGATTCACTTTACGTGAGTTTTGTGCCAAATGGACTCTCGGGAATATCGGTTCATGAAGGGCACCTCGCTTAGGAGGAAGATACGATCGTTTACGCCGGAGGCTACTCACGAAACGCATAAAAGCGGCGCTCGTGTGCGCGAATATCCCTCCGTTGAATTCGCGCATGCGTTGTAAATCGTGGCCGTATCTAACGACTTTGATTTCACTGTTTTTTCCCAACCGGTTTGCGGGTTAGCTACAAACTACTTCTAGGCGTCGTTAAAATTGCGTAAGGGGAGGAGGTGATGATAACCAACCCCACAGCGACGTACTCTTTATTCATATTTATGACGTAAACGTTTGCCAGTGACTCTTTATATGGGGTGGTAAGTACCGATCACAAGATCCCATAATGAAGAGTTAAGCGGAATATGTGACGTTCGATAAAAACGATGTTAAGTCGATAGAAACAATGGTATCGATTAGTACAGCTCGGTTATTCCGCTTAAACATATCATTAAGCATAGTATACACTAACTGTAGGAGTTTCATTAAAAGGGTTAAATTATAGGAAGAAATCTATTCATCGAGGTAATAAATCTTTGTCGGAAAATTACGAATGTAGGGGTTTATGAAAAATCCTAACTTGCGCCAACTTATTGCTTAGAAACTCTCCAGTTTTTGCGGCCATGGAATTAATTATGTTCTGATTCGTTGGCTGTTTTCGCTTTAAACAAACGCGCAACGTGCGATTTATTCGATCCCTTCCATTGTTTCGTTTGTTGCTGAACTTGGGACAAACTAACCGCCAAAATGGTGGATGGACTGCGTCCCGCGTTTGTCGTCAACCGGAAGAGGTCGTGTCTCCAGTCAGTGGCGGATTTAAGGGGGGTCGCACATGGCGCGCGCCAGGGGCCCCTTGGAGTATGGGGCCCCGCGACGTACGGCAGTTGAGATGCACGTCTTTTTTACGCGGACAGTAGCGCCAGGGGACCCCAAATCTTTAGCGCCAGGGGCCCCAGGAGGCGTAAATCCGCCACTGTCTCCAGTCCATGGAGTTCTCCAGACATCTCCTGGCTCGCCGCCTCGCATTACGAATGGCCAGCAACTCTTAACGATTTGATTCGTCCCCGCGTAGGCGGCGTTCGCGATGTTTCGCCAAATACGAAAAGGAATAAGTATCTCAATCGTGGGCTTAAATTAACGGTTTGTTTTGTTCCGGAATGTTAAACGTGGTGATATATTTCTTCAGGTGCGATGGTTTATGTCGTTTCACATTTATGAATGCAAAACGTTGAAACTAGGGGAAATATTTTCATATGGCGATTAAAATTCCACTGTGCGCTCAGACGTGCTATTTTTGTTTCGGCGGCATACAATTTCTATAAATTTATTTTTCTCTAACCACCGAGTAAATGGTTCAAGAGAGTCTTTATCAGGGCGACATTAAGACTAGAGAGACTCTTCTTCCATGTAACTCATGAAGTCCATTTTAAAATGATATCCCCAGTTAAGTTTAAAATTAATCAGTCTATTGTTATTTTAAAATACTTAAATAATTAAATGAAAAAATAAACTATTATCTTAGATATTACCAGTAGCCATAACAAGTTATGAAAAACCAGATCCGCATTTGGATATAATGCAGCCGTCTTGAATGGGGATTAGAGGACAGGAAGACTAAAAAATTTCGCGCATTGTCCCTTCCATATAAAAGATGTTACCAGGCCTGACGAGAGGGGGGAGGGCAGTGGGGGTCGCTGACCCGGGGTCCGAGGACCCTCATGGGGCCCGGAATCAAGGTTTGGGTACTATTATCCTAAATTCGCTTTATTAGAAAATTCACCATCTATAAGTAATTATTATGAATTTTAACAAAAAAAATTATTACGTAAGAATTGTAAATAAAATATGTATAGTGATGATGTATGCATTTACATTGCTGCTCGATGTCGGAATGGCATCCCGTTGAATACTCATACCGAATATGTGAAAGATAAATACAATTTATTACTTCATTTATTTTGTTGACTCGGTCGTCGCTGCGCCGCGGAAGCTTTGACATCCAAAAGCGTAAAATATAATATCCACAGCTGACCGGCTGGGAATGTATCGGGGAATGTCAGAAATCACGCTCTGGTTTTATTAAAGTCTGATGCACAATGCAACATTTTTGGCGAGAATATTGAAATCAGATGCAATGAGAAAACGTTGCTCCATTCGTTAAATTTCGGTTCTTGACATTTATTTAAATTAACAAAATGTCCATAATAGCATTATTTTTCCTACCTGCGGCACATGCTGTGTCTCATTTGATTTATTGTGAGATTAATGCTATTGCAGAAATATTTTAGTTTATATATATATATATATATATATATATATATATATATATATATATATATATATGTGAGTGTGCCTAACAGCCTAAATATCAGAATGCATAATAAAATGGAGCGACGTCATTAAATTTGCGTTTAATTTTGTTTTTGAAAGAAAAATATTCAGTATTGTGGTAAGAGAATATAAGGTTTACGTCAGTTGCCAAGACCTACAGAGAGAATTAAGTTCATGCATTGGGGCCCGGCAAGTTGTTTGTCCAGGGGCCCGTATTGGCTCTCTGCGCCCTTGGAGGGTGAAAATAGCTTAATTCACATCTGTTCCTGCATAGCGGAATATTTTCTCCTAACTGACGCAAAGGCGTGCGATTGTGTAATTATGTAGAAACTACCCTCGGCACTTAGCCGTCCACTCTCAAAAACACCATTCGCCCGTTGATATCACCTTACTGCTACGTGCCTGCAGTACAGGGCGGAGTTGTTCCTTCCATTCTCCGACCTTTTTATTTTTTCTCTCCCGCTCGTTTCTTCCGACCGCTCATGAATTTAACCCTCGTCATTGTTTTCGCGCAGGACACGCGCCTCGCGTGGGAGGCTCTTTTATGAGACGCTTATTATGCTAAAAGAGGCCCCGGGGGATGGGAGTAATTCTCCGGTGCTTTACTTCTACGCTCGCCTGTATGCTGCTGTTCCCATTGTGTTCTCGACGTGCATTCCTTTCCTTCAAAGAAAAAAAAGACGCGCGAGTATGATAGCAGGCGGGACCGGCTTGTCTGGGGGAAGGAAATGCATATGCAGGCAGAGTGGGAACAACTACGCTGCGGCAGGTTCTCGGGGAGCGACGGGAAGGGCCGACGTCGTAAATTACGTCTACAATTCTAATTGTGGATGTTTATGTAAATGCGTTTCGTCGAACGTTTTAATTCGAGGGTCATTTCGTGGATGAGGACTTTATGGGAACTTTGTCTGTCATAAAAGGATTAGGCTATAAAAAAGACACCGCTCGTTATCTAAAGTGTACGAATGGTCTGTAATGGAAACGTCAGTCAATCTGAATTTTCTATTTTGGTGTCGATTTTGCGCCCATATCGATATAAAATATTTTTTATAAATATTTCAATTGTCTATTATAACGTTTGCACATTTCAAATAAAGGTTAAGTTTAGGGTTGAATTTCTCACCTTACGCAGTCTGTAAATTATTCTCATAAAAATAAAATAATTTCGGTACCTATATAATCTGTTGAAATTATCTCTCAAATGAAATGTGAAAAAATTAAATTGTATCCCAATGTAAGATCCTCGTATCAGTTTCCTATCTTCGATATCACATCGAATCGAGTAATTATTATATTTCATTTTCCTTAGTGTACTGACTGTGATGTCGCAAATGAAATTCAACTTTGTATCTTCTACAGAAATGTATTACAACACGTTCGGTTTCGCTACGATCGTAGCATCATCAGATGTGATGTCTCTTAATCACGAAAGCAATGTCATCAAGACATAGCCAGTTTAATCCATTATTCCAAAAAAATTGCATCGTTTTTAAACATTTTACGAGGTCTTTGAAACCAAACGTCTTTAATAAATTGTTTGGCGCAAATGCATTTTACCATCATTTAGCAATATTTATAGAACATCGTTACGATTGCCCACGAAACCCTCCAGCTGAAATACTACAGTTACACACATATAAACTTCACTTTAAAAAAGCGAACTCGTAGTCCTTGAGCGCTTGAAAAGTCCTTTTGTTTAGGGAAATAAACACCGATCTGGTTGGAGCCGGATTCTCAGGGTCATCCCCATTCAACCGATTATACCCGCCGGATGGGAAAGTAAAGCGGGCAGACAAGATCTCGAATTTTGTACGCTCGAAAAACATCTTCTAGCGACAAGGGTGTCCAAAATTTAGCAACGATTTGTATTTCCCAAACTCCTAATTGATCCGATATTTTCTCGATTTTTTTTAAATTCTGAAATATTTTTCGCGTGCTTCGAAAATGCCGAAGTACTCGACGGAAAGATTTAATTCGAGATGCAAAAAAGGACGTTTATAGCTTCCCTTTCGTTCGAATTAATTTTTAATCGCATTTGCACAAAATGCCTTCGCAGCCTTGATGCTAATATAAATGTCCTTGGATGATACGATGCGCGGTCACGGACATGTTGGCGGATTCGACTTGTTAATTATTTTGATAAAGTAATCTTCCGAATTGTGGACCTAGGGTTATGGCTCATATTCTTGTTTACATTTGCAAAATAATAATATAAGCAATTTAACTTGTACTCAAATGTGAGCGAGGGAGCTCAGATTACTGTATCGAATGCTCTTTATACTTTCTTGATTGGCAAAATCGTTTCATGGCTGTAAAAATCACATATATCGTTCAGTTTAAGCTATAATAATTATCAAATATCGCGGTATTGTCAATTATAGAGGTTAATTAGTAGATTACAAGGGTATCTTGCTTACACAGCCGTTTTTAGGCTATGGGAACTATTCCAAATGTCAGTTGGTTTCCATTCATAGCTCAGCAAGTGTCTCTAAAATTAGGCAATATACAAGTGGATTAAATGGACTTCACATTTGAAAATTAATTCAATGTGAACACATACTTTGAGATGGAAGAGAATGCCGCGCGAATTAAATGAAGGATGTCTGTTAGAAAAAGTTTGAACAAAACGTGGGATCACTTGAAAGCAAACGGCACTTAAGATATGAACATGTTTACAGCTTTGAATAAATATTGTAGTGTGAGACTTAATACAACTACGTAAAACTTGGTAATAATGCAGTAATTCAGGAATTGAATTCGATGGAATAAAAAGTGAGGAAAGAATTACTGAGCAATTCGCATAAGACGCTTTTTTCGACAATTTAATAAAAGACTGTCTTTTGCTTTAAAAAAATCCGTTTATCAATTACATATTTCCTAATCTCTTGGCTAGAGGCTTATGATATCTGAACAGAGATTCATTAATTAAACTGTACATCGTAAGAATTAATTTTTCCGAAAATTGCATCAATTGCAGTATTGAGAAATAATATATCCATTTCAAATCTGGTTTTGAGCAATTCTTCCAACTCGTGCCCTTCAATTTCAACATGCTTATTCCAATCTGTAGCAATAAATAGCGTCATATCCATCGAAAAGATCCCAACTCTACATTCTACATGCATCTTGCATAGAACGAATACTACTTTCCGAGTTATTAGTAATTTTAAAACAAAACAAAAGTACGAACGTAAGGAAAGCGTCACCTCATTATTGAGGGATTTGAAATGGGTACCACTGGAGGATCGTAGATTGAACTCAAGGTTGCGGCTTCTGGAGAAATATAGATCAGAATGTCTAAAAGACGAGGTTGTAGGAATAATTGAAGCACCAACGTTTAGGAGGAACGTACTGTGACGATAAGATACGTGAGATCGATTGTAGGACGGACCGTTATCTAGGCTCGTTCTTTCCGAGATCAATACTAGATCACAATAGAAAATTTCAACCTGCGATAGACAATCTTTAGGTAGGTTTTGGTGCATTGCACCCCCTGCCACCCACCAATTAGGTGAATTGCAGGGTAACACGTAGATGTATCTTTTTACCCACCATTTACTCCCCGGTTAATGATGTTGGGTCCACCAGATTTTTACCATATGTAGTTCTAATGTAGAACTATCTATCCTGGGATTTTGGCGATTATAACATACCTCATTTTTGAGTTATTTTGTATACGGGCAGACGGACGGATGAACCGAATACATAAGCGATTTTTTTAGAAAAAAAAGCGCTAACAAAGCTGTTTTACATCCTAATTGCGTAGAAATTGTGAGCTAAATGGTATCGCTAGTTTATTTTACACCTAGGCAGGTATTTAAGTGTCAGGTTAATCCTCCTGAAAAGATGCAATCGGCGAAACTTTCTCAAAATGGTTATGCGACAGATTTTATTGAAATTTTTTGAATCCTGAATTAAGGCACGTAGACGAACACAGCCATAAAGGCGACTGATAAATATTTAATGCCCTTGGATCCCATCTAATAAACGTCTTTACAGTCAATACCCCGTTTAACGCTGGGGATGCGTTCCCGAAAACGAGAGCGCTAACTGAATCAGCGTTATGAGGGGTCATTTTAATATGGTGCTTATTGAGATGCGTTTCTAAAATCATAATTTATTACCTATTTTCAAAATATCAGTATAGCCGATCTTCTCTTCGACGCTCTAATGCTGTACCGTAAATAATTAAACCTTAAATGCGCAATGTAGCAGATCTGCAACATGCCAGAAATCCTACAATATAATGACTGTCGCAGCTTTTTTGTCATTTTCTCACACCGTAACAGATTCCACACACCCTCCCCTTAAATTCAGTGCCAATTACCGCCAATAACTGTCCAATTTCGTGAGATATGTAAACAAAACCATAGATTACTCTGCAGTCTGAGAACGTGATGTTTCTGCTGTGGTTCGTTTGACGACTTCGGCAATTGCTTTCAATTATTTTGACTGAAAATTTTCTGCTACATACCGAAAATGTGAAATCAAATCACGTCTTGTAATATTTTATTATATTTCCATAGCGTAACACTTAGTAAGTTAAAAACGTTAAATATGAAATTTGGTAATGTTCCGGTAAGTAGTTATTGAGTTCGAGCTTCCACAAAAACATATGGAGATAGTAAAAATTGGTTCGTGAACAAGGTGCGTTATAACGAATCAGCGTTGTACGAGACAGCGTTAAACGGGATATTACTCTATTCCGCGCCAAAACACGTTCTCTGGCCAAAGGGACTTCGGGTCGTATTGCGCGTTCGTCCCATTCGTGTGCTTCCGCATAAAGGACGCGGCTCAGAGCAGCTAGACGACAATGAAAGGGAATGGAGCAGTTTTCTTCGCACGTATTTCACCTCACGCACGCACCCCAGTTTCTCCCTTCAAGCATCTTCAATAGATATTCGCCACCGAACTCACGCGCACACCTCGGACTGTAAAAGAAAGAAACGAATTATTATTGCGCTAGGACCGGGAATGATGCAACCACGTGCGTCCGCGTTTCTCGAAACAGCCGTTGGCGTCGCATCCTTCGCCCGTTGATTTACGGTCAATACTTCTCTTCCTTTCATTCCTAACTATCATTTATTCCTCTCGCTGTCAACTCGGGAAGAAAAAGACACCGAGATCGGCTATGGAGATTTTTCTTCTGTAGAATGGATTCGGAGAAAGGGTTTTTTAGGGAGAGAGAGAGAGAGAAATAGACGCGGGAGAGAAGGGAAGGAGAAAACAAACATCCTGATTTTGAATGGTCCACTTCTTCTCCTTCCTTAGGGGCCACGTGTGACTGTGGCAATATCTTGAAAAGAATCGCGAAGACAAAAGAGCAGCGCTTCGAAACTTCGTCTTGAAGCGCTTCGAAATGCTATTTCGTCGTGCTCGGAGTTGCATCTGAAGTTATCTCGTTGCTAAAGCTTTGAACAAACTATTTAAAACTTACAAGCCTTCGCAGATGTACGAAATGGCGTATATTAGAGTAACATATGATAACATTTAAGTCGTCGTCTTACTTATTTTCATTTTCTCGATAGTATTTCTTTACGTTTTAACCTCAGGCGCTTAGGTTGTTCAACTTAAAAATAATATCGCGATCTTCCTATCTAATTAGTATAAAAAATCGTCGTAAAATTGATGGGTAATATTTAAAGCGAACATATTTCTTTTTCACAAGGCAATGCTACAAAAAAACGTCTTCACCGTACGCAAAATATATGGAACACTAAATTTACGATATTTTTAAGGATGTATTTACGACGAAAAATACTTGCCCGTTGTGCTCAGAACCTATTATTTATTGACGATAAATTAATTTTTTTGTCTGATTCGATCGATAAAAATTTCTTATTTCGTCACATTATTTAGGTCTTTTAGCCATCGGATTGCTACCGTTAAAAAAAGGGGAAAAAATCATTACCACTAACCGCTCTGGAGATAGCAAGTATGCACACTCAGATCTTATCTGGGAGAAATAATTCCACCTTTTCTTTCGGACTGTCTGGCAATACAAAAAAACTCTCGATCGTAGCTTTCCAGACGCCTATTAAACCACCTCCGACGTTTCGTGTTTTATCGTTGGATTCCCGTTCGTTTTCAATCCCTCTGCACCGTCATCCAGCGGCGGATCCAGAAAATATCTTTAAGGGGACGATATACCAGTTAAATACACGTTCTCACGGTACATAATTGAAAAGACATTCACATAAATTACTTTCTTTTTGATACAAAACAATTAAATAAAATAACATTATAATGAAATTACAATTTACAAGTTCTACTGGGTCGATTCGTAAATGTGAAGCTAATATTTTTTCGGTTCTGCTTCAGTTCTAGGGGGGGGGGGGGTCGTTCTCACCTCCCCGGGATCCACCACTGTTACGTCATTTAGCCCAATGGTGCCCAAACTACGGCTCGCGGTCACATCAGGCTCGCCGACTGTTTTCATCCGGCCCGCAATGAGTTTAACATTTAACGGTCACAATGATAATAGGAAATAGTTCGCCTTTATTTCTCGATTCCCATAAAAGATGAAGAACTTTAAAACCACGTAATAATGACCCCTAATTTCCTTCATTTATTCTTCGACTGTATTTTCGGCTGCAAGTGGCTCGCGACTAGTATGATTAATGGACTATAAGGCCTTCGAGCCTTAAAGTTCCAGGACCACGATTCTAGCCGGTTATTTACCTTTATGTATACGATCGGCCCCTTGTCATTCTTCCTCCTTTTCTCCATCTTTCCCAAATCACATTATGCGCTGCGAGAGCGGAAGAGAAACTTGAGTGTATTCTCTTGTATGTATTTTTTAGTTTAATGGCATGGAGAAGACGAATCGTTAAGATATCTTTGAGTGGGAATCGATAGGAAAAAAGAATGGAAGGAGTTTTAATCACTGTGTAATCAAGAGGGACCAAGTCCATCGGTCTGCCAATCGCGGGAGATGTCGATGAGTAATTAATGTTCTTTTTTTCCTTCGCCTCGGCACGGGCAGACGCGTGTCCGTCTGGCTCTTCGTGTTGTCTGATAATAATTCGGGAAGCGAATGGGAGAGATAGATAGAGAGAGAGAGAGGTTTGCTCGTAGAAATTCTAAAAAAGAACCGCTGGGGTATGGGGAAGTCGCGGGTTAGAGGAAGGAGTTCTAAGAGAAAGTTGCGTCGCCCAGTCTGAGACTTTCGCCTACGTGAAGGCGTTTTAACGTTCAATTATTTTTGTCCTTCAATTATTTTCGTCGTTCGTCGTCTTTCGTTCCGGTGACAGACGTTCCTTCTAAATGGGGCTCGTATGCTGTAAAAGGAGACTTTTCTAAGCGAAACAAATGCGCGAATTATATTTTAAAATGAGTCACGACAGGTGTTAACCCAGTTACCGGGCCGGGTAATTACGGAACACTTAGTGTGTCGAAGTTAGCAATAGCTAAAAAGAGTGCTTTTTATTTGATTTTATGTATTTCCTCAAAGAAAGGGCTCATTTTTTAAAACTACTGTCTATTTTAAGAAGAAAAAAATAGTTTTAATTCTGTATTGTCTATTCGGTAAGATAGAATTTGATGCACATTTTTACCTTATTTTTGTAAGATACATTTTTTGAAATAATATTTTACTAACATATGCTTATGAGCTCTTTGTTACCATTTAATTGGAAGCAAGTTATAAAATTAGAATATTTGTTAAGCAAATTTATCCTAGCTCAGTATTCTGATTAACATCAGAAACATGCCTTCGGCAGAAATGGCATAAAATTAAGCAATGAAAGTAATCACCATAAAAATGAAACTATTATTATATTAGATTAAGAATATAGTGTAGAAATACGGGCAACCATTTATACCACCATTTTTCCACCGGCATTCACTCACAGTCGTATTCACTGCTTAACCGCTTTGAATGCCTTTTAAATTTAAGTTAATATTCCATCGGCTATAATGATTCAAAGGTGGAGAGAAAAAATATTTTATATCACACAAGTGCCGTATTGTTGCAAGGGCGGATCCAGAGGGAGGGGGATAAAGGGGATAATTGCCCCCCTCCCAATATTTCAGAGCACCAAAACAATTAATAAAAAATAACCAGAGATTTTAATGTTTTCATTTTGTTGCACAAATTGATATCTATTTCCTTTTTACAAATCAATTAATATCTGTATGGTTTTGAAGATATTTTCAAGTAGTTTATTTTTTCATCTTTGATTACCTCCCCTAAGACTGAGGCCTGGATCCGCCCTTGTGTTGCATTAAATAACGGAGTCCATCGCCTCCTAGAGCGGATCGCAGAGGCGTTTGAAGCACGGTTCATTGTCGAAGCAGCTTCGGCCATCGAAAATGAGAAAAGAACGCTGCTCCCGAAAACGGCCAAGTCTGAATGGAACCTCTCATTCCTTCCGGTCCCCTCCTCGCAGCTACTTTCCCTTCATCGCACCGAGAGCACCGCTGCATTTTATGTGGGTGCCGTCGCGGCAGTAACAATGGGAAGAACGCCACCACCATCGGCCTTAAACGCCGTTATGCTGCTTCTGCTTTCGGAAGGGCACCGGCAGTTCGTCGCGAGGTCACGCGCAATGATTGTTCAGAAGAACTGCATGCGTCCCGGAGCGTTCCGGAATACGGGAAATGATGGAAACCTTTCATAGCCGTCAACCTCCGCCCATCTCTCCCACCCTCTCCTGGCAACCATACGCAAACTATTCCATTTACCTCCAACACATCTTCTCGACCATAACACTCCTCCTCCCCCCCCTCCCCTCCACCCAGATCTCTTTCCTTTCTGGGGGGTTACAAAGGGGGCGGCTCGGAAGAGATGAGTGGTCGATGACCCATCGGTCGGTCACGCGTTTCCATCTTCCGGAGACGGTAACGATTCATCCCTCTTATCGGTCCTCAATGGCGAACTGAGGAGAGACGAGTAATGATCTCTCCCTTCACTCGAAGTGACAGCACGGGGCGCATGACCCCCTTCTCCCCCCTCCCCTCCCCCCCCTCCCCACCGCCGACCGTCTGCTCTTCGCGCGAAAGGTTCTCACATTTTCGCCCCCATTGTCGCTTTGCTCCCTCCCCTCAGTCACTTCCTTTTCGGGGAAGTTTATGTATCGCCAGGAAAACGTCACTAGGTTGCGTTATTATTTTTCTTTTCTCTGTATGGCCCCGAGTGGAGTTTTCTCAATCCGTTTTATGTCTCTCCTCCGTTTACGTTTTTTTTATTATTTGGGTCGGTTTTCTCTTTCTTTATCTCTCTCTCTCTCTCATTCGTCAGAGTGGTTGAGCTTTGTCGTGGCCGCTAACGCTTCCGGCAAAGGAGGCGATATTTTTGAGAGTTTTACGTGCGCGAATGGGAGCTTAGGGCTACGTAGGATATGCGGAGGATTTTTCAGGTAGTTCAGGCATACGTTGGTCGTTTGCGTTACGCATGACAGCGGTTCCCAAAATGTACGTATTGGCGACCCCACTCTTATGGGAGCCGATTTTGTCGCCACCCCCTATTATGCCTATTGCAGCCCCCTATTATAGTAGCCGACATTATCGTGACCCCTTTAAGTATGGATTGTGATTGGAATATTTAGGGAAAATCAAGATTTTTGTTAATGTTTATAATGAAATAAAATTATGCTATTAAAATTAAAGAAAAATATTGAAACTTTTGCATATACGCTCCTGTCTTCGAGACCTCCCTGAAATCTTTCGCTATCCGTCTTGGGGTCGCTATCCCTAGTTTGGGAGGGAATGAGACAGTTCGTCCAGTGGCGTACCGGAAAATCTGGCGGCTCCCACGCAGCAAATAATACGCCCTCCCCCATGGATATCTTAAATATTTTCCAAGCTGATTTACTTATCATTGTTTGTATATTAACGAATAATTCTCCCCTTCCTCGCACACGCGCTACTGCTATTTTGAAATGTATGAAATTATTAAAAAATTATAGTAATAAGTCTTTTTCTTTTATTAACTTGAATCCATTTGGAGAAATGGGTTTAAAATATCACATTAAGCATAACAATTCTTATAATGCCATAGGGATACAAGAAAAATAAGACGCATTCATTAATCTATGAAATTGAGTATGCTTATTAACTTACGCCTGTGGAGAAGTGGTTGAAACACTCCTCAATATATGTAGTATGTTACACTAATGAAGTGTTGACACATGAGAAAATACATTGGCATAAGAGCATGTCTGAAGGCATAAAATCGTAGCCTACATCTTGCAATGGTTTTCGTACCGAGAAATGCCGTATTGTAGAAGTCGCAATTCCCTTTTTTGAGTTATTAATGCGAGCATCAGATGCCTTCGTCAGTATGGTTTGAATGTTTGAGGCCCCCCTAAATCTCAGAACTGTTCTGCGCAGGGCAATTAGTCGTTCACATTAGTACATTATATCATCTACATATATTACATTGTATACCAACAAATTTTAATTACAAACCGTGTTCGCTCATATCTCTGTTTTCCGCGAGAAAAACAAAACTAAAAAAATTGTCCCTTTCTTCGAATGAAAAATCTAGATGACTGTTTTAAACTTAACGAAAATAATCAAGTGATAAATGAAAAGATGTTATGTGTGTTTTGGCAGCTGTTTTGGATTGAGTTGGGTTTTTGTCCTGCGCCGAACTGTTCTAGATCCTAGTTTGGGAACCGCTGGCACACCTACAGTAATGGTAATCAACCATCTGTGAATTTTATACCGAGGGAAAATAATTTGTAGCTGATGTACGCACCTGGTTTAAGCATCGGTTAAATGGCCTGTTCGAGTTTTAATATATCATATATTAGATACTTTAGTGATGAAATTTATTAGCGTGATGGTTTGCTTTTCCATTTGAGGCTCGTAATAACTTAATTAGCAATACATTTTGTCCATTTAATAGAAGTTTTTAATCATAACTAACCAAATTCCGGAAATCAGAAAACTTTCGTTTTAATTTTAGATGCGATTCGAGTAATTGCTTTTAGCACAACGTAAAATCATGATCCCTTGTTGGGATAAAGACGTACCATTTAGTAAGCTCGCTAAAGCAAATGTATACCGAAAGCCTTATGGAGATTAATCATCTCTCGTTTTAGGTACGGCAGTGTTTTCACGATGCATTTAAAATAATGTACGACCTCTCTGGGAGCAATTGAATTGCAAACGATACCATAATTTTAGATTCCCTCGATCAGGGGTAAACTGTGGAGACTTAAAAATCGCTGAATAAAGTTAAAATAATGAGCAACGTTTCGTCTCATTAGCAATTCAAATTCAGAAAATGTTTACGAAAAAGAATTGCGCATTTCGGCTAACAGTCAGCCGTCATCAGTAGTATTCATCGAGAGTTATTTTTGTTGTTTTTAAAACAACGTTCAACCGATATTTTTGCAATTTTCTACGAATGGGTATTAAGAGATGCACCATCTAATCCCCGTATATATATATATATATATATATATATATATATATATATATATATATATAACAACTTACGGAAAAGGAAAGGTAAAATAGATATATGGATGTCAACAAGGTGTTGGGATGAGGAAACCCAGTGAGCACTCACCAATCAGACGACTTCAGGTTGGCGAGGCCCCGGGGATGTCGAAGCGACACACGTAAAATAACACAAAAACACAGAAACATCACAAACGTAAAGCTTTCGGAACTACTCCTTCTTCAGTTTCCTCATCCCAACACCTTGTTGACATCCATATATATATATATATATATATATATATATATATATATATATATATATATATATATATGTATATATGTATAGCACTCGCATGATCGAAATCCCGCTGCTATCAAATAAGCGGCATAACGAGGGAAGCGCGGATTTCATCGTCGCATCGGAGTTTCCTCGGAATATATGTGCAGCGGCCCAAAATTAATCGCCGCATTAATTGATGGAGTGGGATTTCGTTACCGCTCGCAAACACCGCGCGATGCATTTCAAAGGGATTGAGCCGTAAATCCGTTTAAAAGAGCTTTGCTCGCACCCTAACTGCCTCGCCGTTGCGTGGACTGCATGAATCATGCGCCGTGAGCATTGGAGGAGCGAAATGATTAGCAAATGGATTACGTCTGTTCGAGTGTGCGAACGACTTTGTCCATTACATTTTACGTTAGATTTTTAACCCTTGGCTTATTTTAGAAATTTTTTTTTCCGTCGAATCTTTTGAAAGTTTTTTCTGCCTAACTAGTTATCAATTTATTAGAATTTCACTGATATTGAGAAATTTGCTTCGCATAGATCAATGTTTCTCAACTGAAGGTCCACCGATCCATATGGTTTCGCGAGTTGAGTGGGACATGATATTTATTTTTATCTATAACTTGTTTGATCCCCCGCACGGCTCATATTAATATTTCAAAATGAAAAACGAGACAATGAATGGAAAATGTATGGAATTTTCGTGGAGAGGGTATTTGCAGAAATTGTGGGACTTCGCAGGGAGTCCACGGATCCAAAAAAGGCTGAGAAAAACTGGTATAGATTAATGAGCGACGATACTGGTGAAAAATTCTATTTTAACGTTTTCTTTAGGTATTTCGTTTCTGTTAAATTTAAAATGGAAACGGAGCAATCCTATGCTTTCTTTCTAATTTGTGTATATTCAGAAAAACTTAATTATCTCTCTATGAAGCATTAATATGCTATAATAATATACATTTTCTCTTATCGCAAAGTAAAATTGAATATCTTCAAACAAGAGTAGGTATCGATTTAAAAAATCTTATCGACCTCGCTTTTAACTACTAACTGCATTATTAGCTTTAAATCGAAGATTCTTCCAGTTCTTTTCTTGCCTCGTCGCTAGCGTAAAGGAAACTTTGTTGACTGTTACAAGGGTGTTCTTTTAAGGGAAGGTGGGGGAATATGCCTCACTGGGAAATATGCCGCATGATCAGTATTTCCGATCTCGCACGACAGTTGCCAGCATCAAACAGTACAACTAGTTGAACTAATCATAGCTTTGAAGGCTGGCTGCATGGTTACATCATTCCGCTATTTACCAACATTTTTAGTGAATTTGAAGGTCTGTTTAGCTTGTTTTTATCAGTAGAATTTTTTTATGGTCCAACGATTATGCGTAATGATCTAGTTTTATGCTGTCAGAGAAAAATTAGTGATATTTAGGAGAACTGATATATATGTAGGGTACGTTCTTGGCGTATTAGCTGGCCGCCTTGTTCGGTCTAGATGGCAGGCGTCTCGTTTAAAACTGCTCACTCACGTTGGGGTAATATGCCTCATGCTTTCGTACGTTCTTTAAACCACTGAAGACCTACTGGGAAGAAGCTTGCAGTACATGGATACATAATCATCCTGAACGTTAAATCAGTCGGCTTAACTTTGCTTCACTTCTCAAGAAAGCATGGTCTAGAGCTGCCACAGTCCGAAATGCTATTTATGGTTTCCAGGCTTGGAACTCATTTAAAATTCCATATGATGCTTTCATGGCCAATGATGTCTCCTTAGCTCAAGAGAAGGACCAGGACAGCAGCGAAATCAGCGGTCCAGTTTCTTTAATTTCGTTTGAAGACATTTCTACTGTTCCATATGAAACTGGACCAAGTGGGACTTGCTCGAAACGCAAACAGCATGCCGAAGTCCTCACCTCGCCCGAAATAATTGCAAATAAGCAATCAAGGCACAAAAGGCCACCGACCTAGAGCAACGAAAAACAAAGAAACAAGAAAAAGGTCGGAAATTAAAGCGATCATAAAAAAATAGAGTCCAGGAAACAAGACTGCCAAGAGGAAGAAAACGAAGCATCACTTGAGTTCATCGGAGATGCGTTCGATTGAAGGCGGTGATTCGGAATTGGAAGACAATTCAGATGATTTTTGTGGCAAATGTGGAGGTCACTTCCATGACAAACGTGGACCTAAATGCGACTGGGTTCAGTGTGTTCAATGTCTGCGGTGGTTACACGAGATGTGCACTAACTCAGATTTTGTGAAGACTGCAATTGATATATTTTCTTTACTTTAAATCATTTCGCTTTTGTTCGCTTTCGTTTGTTCAATTTTCAAGTCTAAATATTTAATTTTTGTGTTATGTTCAATTTACAAAAACATATAAATGGTGGTAAATATTTAAAAGTAACTCAGTTTCGTAATTGTGACGATTCACTTTTGAAAACAATTAACATTTTTTAATTTATTGTATTAATTCTCAAAAAATATCCAAAAAAATACGTGTGACCATATTACTCCTATGCATGGGGGAATATGGCATTTTGTATTATTTTTTGTAAATTATTTAATTATTTCCTTTTCTATAAGTCAAAATATATAAACTCAGCATGTAGAGGAAATGTATTGTAAAGATTTCGTATTAAAATGTAACAAATTGTCTTTTACATAACTAAAAACATAAATAAGTTGCCATATTCCCCCACTTTACCTTATATAAATATACGCGCAAAATATTGTAAATTTTCACTTGAAAATAATAAGAAAAAATTTATCAAACATTGTTTTAAATACATCTCCAAATAGCTTGTTTATTCTATATATATATATATATATTTATTTATTTATTTGGTTTCTTCTATATAGATGGTCATCGTGTCTGGAATGGATCAGCTTAATTTACATTGATGTCATCGTAAGAACTGCTCCGGCAGTTTAGTCGCATATGTTGTTTTTTACTGAAACTTTTCCTCAAATATGAGAATTGCGAAACATTGGATCCTTACCATATGCAAATAAGTTATAGTTGCTTCAACAATACCTAGAGTGTTTGTCTCGTATTGCTAGCGAGCTATACTGATAAACATAAACGGCGTCGCTCGGTGGTTTCTCGAATTTTTAACAAGATTTTCATCCGGGAACGCGAACTTTTCTAGGCTCCGCGGACATCAATTCCATCGGACACGTGACGACAGAAAACGTTTTTCTATTGTTTGCGTCCCGGAGTCCTCCTTTCACCGACACCGTCTCAAATTCTAAGAGACTCTGACCGGCATAGTTTTACACTGCGCTCCTCAATGGATTACGAAAGGTGCATTTGTCCTTTAAAAAATATTTGAAGACCGTACGTCCATCAGGTTTTTCTTTATTTATTTGACGAAGAATCGGAACATTGCTTGACCGACTTTCAAACTCTTCAGAAATTCTTGTTGCATAAACAGGTCGCAGAGGAAACGGCCATGGAACGCCTTTGTTTCTGTTCTGTTTACGTTACGGTTCATCTGATTTTACCTCTGTAATTTCGCGCGATATTTGAAACGAAGGTTTTATTCCAAACCCTCGTTATTCTATTCTTTTCCGCTAAAACTAGTTCTTGCACATTACGGTTTTATGATATTAATTCCATTGTCTTTGCCATATTTTTGTTTTTAATACGCCGAGTAAGCCTTCATTTTCGAGCAGCGTTAAACGCGATACTTTTTACCCGTACGTTATTTCGGAGATAATTTTTGGATTTATACTTTGTAAATATTCGAAGAAACCCAAAAGATGATTTTATAAACGTCATTCAAGTCACCTTATCATCATAAGTGTTGTAATGTGCTCCATCCACTGATTTATGTTATTCATACTGTTTTCCATCCGCAAACATATCTATTAAAATTAATAAACCGCCGTTCACCTTTATTTATATGACATTTTATCTCGAAGAAACGTCTGGGAAAGTTGATTTATTTTCACTTTCGGAACACGAAAGGCTAAAAAACCTTTTAAAATACATTAAAGCCTAAATCATCTAGAGAAATAAATTTAAACTCCGCGGACGCGTGTTTTTCGTGTGTCGGTGGTAACCTTGAGGCACGCTTGGCCTCGTTACATTCAGAAAAATCTCTCTAGTGAAAGTAATAATAGTAGATAGTAGTTTCTATGATAATTGGCGATAAATCGCGGAATATTCATATTGTCGAAAAACTTCCTATTGAAAACTTTCCATTCTCGAGGGAAATCCGCTAAAATAAATGTGATGCTTCCACAGAGAACTTCGAAGATTCGTACAAAGGAGCAGCCGCCCATTACTTAAACCTTTCGTTGTCCCGCGTGGCTGCGCGGCGGTGACCCTTCCTTTCCTTTCCTTTCATCGCTTGATTGATGGGGACTTTCTTCCTCTCCCTCCAAATACGGGTGTTCGTACTGCGTCCCGCAATAACAGGAGGGAAGAGGCGGTTCATATTTGCGCGCCGTTTTAAAGGTCCTTTAATCTTGTGACGAAACCGCGGCGGATCGCGTTGCCAGGTTAAAGAGGGTTTGCTTACGGCTGGAGGATGTAAACAAGGAGGACGGCTTTAATCGTCTCAAAGAGACTTACCGAAGAAAAGGGAGGGGGAGGAGAGGTTTCGAGGAGAGGATCAAATTCCCCGGCTGCCGATCCGGGAGTTCGCATGTCGCGGTTTTTTTGTTTTTTTTTGTTTGTTTGAGGCATGGACTTGCCTTCTTCTCACCAGGCTACCGCGCAGGCCTTCTTAAGGGGTGGCATCGCCATCGGAAGTTAAAATTGCGGGCTCGCGTGTGTTTTGTCGCAGGCTCGGACATTTGAGAGATTAACGCCTCTTTTGTTTCCGTAAAATGGTGCTCGCGTTATCGCTTTCGCTGTTCATAATTTAGTTATCTCAAATATGAATGCGGTGACTAACATATTAGTTGGGTACCAGCCATTAGGCGAACTCGGTAATTGTTTTTAACACATTTCTTGTTTGTTATCGTTTTATTCACCTCGTATTTTTTTGTAAATTACGTGTGAGTTGGATGGCAGTTGTAAAATTATAAGTATCCACGTGTTGTAATTCTCTCAGTACTTCCCACTTTTCTAAGGTGCCAGTATGTGAGAAAATGATGTTTAGACGACACTATCACCGCCGAAAGGCTTTTTTCGGTAGCTGTGACGACTAATAAACATTTACAGCCTGATTAGAGGAGTAAATTAGCGCTTAATTCGTCGTCTATTTTGTTAGCGAAAATTCGCTTCGTGATATAAAAGTTCGGAAAATCTTTTGATTTCATGTTTAATGGTTTTCATGAAGTGCAGAGAATATGCCACCGCATCTCGCTTCCGTGGGAAAATTCAACTTGTTTTTCTCGGTGCGAATGCTAGCATTCTTTGGGTGCAGGATGCTGTAAGTAATAGAGGCTTGATGCGCACTTATTGCTCACTCGTTGTGGGAACTGGGTCTGTTTATCTCCTCCTCATAACTTAGTTTTTGAGAGAATGCCTTAGGAATGCGCACTGGCAATTATTCCGCAGAGTAGCCTTCTCTCCAAAGCAATAAATTCAAAAGCATTAGAGAGGAGAAAGGAACAGTTGCTGTATATGATCCAGTACATGTGTTTGTACTGGCAGGTACCATTACCAGCTTTGCTTTTAATGGTGATATTAGCGGAAAAAACTAGCTCTTTTGACGATTGGCCACTATTTGAGGGCAACTAAAATTTCCCTCACTCCAAGAGAGACCGCATGTTGGGAGGGAGGGATTCCTGCGAGTCCAGGCTGGCGATGGGGCGCTTATAGCGGTCTCACCACCTAGCCCGGATCTCGCAGAGCGCATTCACCTCTCCATGCTGGGAGGCTGCCGCCTTCGCGTAAAATTCCCTGGACATCCTTGGCAAGAGGACGTCCAGTGATTCCACGCTCCCGTCTTCGTGCAACCGGCCGACACTTTCGTATCGGGTACGACCGAGTATCAGCCGGAGTGCGATGTTCTGCACGACCTGGATCCTGTAAAGGGAGGTCTTGGACACTCCGGACCAAACCGGAACTGCGTAGGTCAGGATAGGCCGTACGCAGCTCAGGTATAGGCGTCTCCGTGTGTCGGCCGACAAGGCACGGGAGCTGAGGATGGGACGAAGTCTCATCAGAGCCCCGAGCGCCTTGCGGCGGACGCTTTCTACCTGAGACTTCCAAAGAAGCCTCCGGTCCAACACGACGCCAAGGTAGGTGACCTCTTGGCTCCAGGGGATTACCTCCCCCATCACCGACAGGTCGACTCCAGGCGGCGCTCCCCTTCCAGGGTGGAAGATGACCGCTTCCTGTCTTGGAAGGGTTGACCGCAATGCGCCATCGACGATACCAGGTGGCCAGATCGTCGACGGCGCACTGCAGATTCTCAACTGCCGCGTACTTCTTGGTCGAAGGCGACAGGAGCGCCGCGTCGTCCGCGTACAGGGCGAGGACTGTGTTCCACCCGAACTCCCTAGGGCGGTCGTGGGTGTAAACGTTGAAAAGGATTGGCCCCAGGACGGACCCCTGCGGGACACCGGCGCAGATTCGCCGCAGTCCCGATCCGACCTGGAGCCAGAACACCCGGAATGTCCTGCCCTGTAGGTACGACTGCACAAGTCGCACGAACCAGACTGGCATCTGGAGTCGAACCATCTTTAACAGGAGCTCACAGTGCCACACGCGGTCGAAGGGCTTCGATATATCAAAGTAGGCCCCTGCGACCGCCTGCTTCCTGTTAAAGGCGTCGGTGACAAAGTCGGTCACTCTACCCAGCTGTTGGGTGGTGGAGTGCTCCTCGCGGAAGCCGAACTGTTCGTCCGGGAGAATATTCTTCTCCCGGAGGATGACGTCCAGTGGCTTCCGGAGCAGACGCTCAAAGATCTTCCCGAAGCCAGCCAGGAGCGAGATTGGCCGGATGTCTCCGGGACCAACCTCCGTACCCGGCTTCTTCGGGATACACACGATCTTTGCCCTTTTCCAGGCAGACGGGAAGTATGGAATCCTGACGCAGCCATTGTATACGGCGGTCGGGAATTCTATCGCTGCGACGGGGACCTGCCTCAGGACGACGTTGGGAATACCGTCCTCCCCCGGAGCCCTCCTCAACCCGAGACGGCGAACTAGTGCCACGACCTCGCCGCTCGTGAATCGAGGAAGCTCCGCCTCCGGCATGGGATCCCGATCCAGCGAACCCAGCACCGCTGCGATGTCCTGTTCCACCGCATCCGACTCTGCAGTGGCCGGATTGGGACAGAACACACCCTCGAGGTATTCTGCCATCAATCCGGCCTTCTCCTCTGGGTAACTCGCGACGCAGTCCCCCTGGACAATAAGGGGATCGCGCCGCTGAGGTCCGCACAGCCTCGAACAGGTTTTCCAGACCGAATGGTCCTCCAGGCTGAGGGTGCGGAGATGATTCTCCCACACGTCAGACCGCACGTCTTGTAACATGCGCCTGACGGTCCTGGTCAAACCATCCAGCTGGAACCTGAGACCCAGCGTCCGATGGCGCTGCCACCGCCGTCGGACGCTGTTTTGCCGGGTGATGGTCTCCCGGACGACTCGAGGCAGGGCGATGCGGACAGCCCGGGCGTTAACCACCTTAGTCACCGCAGCGTCCATGGCCTGTTGGACGGTGGAGGTGATGAGGTCGACCATCCGGTCTGCCTCATCCCTCGTCTCAGGCTGAGTCGGCACGACCGGCAGCCTTTCCGCGATGAATTCACGGAAGTACTGCCAGTCGGCCCTCGCGAGGTCCAGACGCTGCGGTGGTGGGACTCGCACCGGCGAGTTCCCCAGAAGCAGCAGGGTCGGATTGTGGTCAGAGGACAAATCACAGAGTGAATGCATGCTCAGGGATGCCCTGACGTTGTTGACGACAGGACATCAAGGACATCCCCGGAATGCAGGACTGTCGGATCCGTGGGGGCCAACACAGTCAGCCCCTCCTCGTCTGGCAAGTCCCGCAGTCTTGTGTCCCTCGGATTGGCGACCCTCGAATGCCAGCTGGTATTCTTGGCATTCAGGTCGCTGATGACAATTGAGGGGAAGCCGTCTCCGACGAGATCCATGACCTCGTCCGGGTCCCACGTCCTCCTAGGCGGATAGTACGCCGAGGAGACCCTGATCCACCCGGAGTCGGCCAGCACGTCGGCAGACACGGCCTCCATCGACCTGTATGATCGCTCCCGACACGGGCGATGCCTTACAGATCGATGGATCTATAATGCAGACCCACCCCGCCCCTGGCCCCTGGTCGGCTGGCCGGGCCTGTCGGCACGGTAAATAGACCAGCCGGGTACCTTCCAGGAGTCCAATGGGCGGAGGTGGTTCTAATTGACTGCGGCCACGATGGCGTTCTTTCCTTGCAGGAACGCACGAAGTTCCTCCGTCTTCTCCTTGACTCCCCGTGCGTTCCATTGCATTATGATGGAGCACCCCCTAGTCGCCATTATTAGATGACGAGGAGCGCTCCTTCACCAACTACTCCAGCAGCGACAGGAGGAGTCGTCCGGAAGTTGAGGAGATGTATCTCTTCAACGATCTGCAAATCATGGCCACCGTGGACCAGAAGTCTGGGTCCACCTCGGACCCAGCTACCTCTGGCTCGACTTCACGTGGCAGACGAGTCTTAGCAGCTCCCTCAGGTGGAATCACCACTTCCGCAGTAGGGACGGTGGGGACCGTCCTCGCGGCAGCCTTTTTTATTGGTTCGGCCATGGGGGTCGTGGTCGTGGCGGGGCCGTCTGCAACGGCCACACTCTCCACTTCCATGACCGATTCGGCCATCTGCTTTTCCCTTAAAGCCAATTCTTGGGCGGCCCTCCTCCTTTGCTTCCTTAGGAAGGTCTTGGGGGGAGGAGCCGCTTGCTCCCGTTGTTCAGCGAGAGCGACGACAGGGGGCGCCATGGAGGGCAACCCCGAAGAAGAAGAGGCGGGAGCTGGGGCAGGTACAGCAGTGGTCCGCTGAACCTGCACAGAGACGGGGGCCGAGGGAGTCGGACCCTTAACCGCGGTGGAGTAGGACCGCGTGGCGGTCGCCTTCGCCGCGGGAGCAGACTTGGCCTTAATGAGGGCCGGTGCAGATTTGGGTGCCGATTTCGGCACCTTCTTCTGCTGGCCCTCTTCGTACCTCTCAAGCGCCTCAAGATATGCGGGGCATTCCTTGTACGAGGACGGGTGATCGCCCTCGCAATTGGCGCATTTGGCCGGATAGTCAGGTCGCTTGGGGCAATCAGCCCCCTTATGCGGACCCGCACACTTGAAGCATCTTGTGTCGCATCGGCACGCATGCGACATATGGCCGAACCGCTGACAGTTGAAGCATGTCAGCGGACCGCGACTGCCGCGGAAGTGCTCGACCTGAATCGAGCACCGGCAAACCTTTTTGATATCATTAGGGGAGAGGAGCTCTGGGAGTCCTCTCCACGTTGACAACGAAGCGGCCGATGAGGACTCTTTTGCCGTCCTCCATCGCTGTCATCTGTCGGACGTTCCTGACCACGAACCCCTTCGCGGTCAGGTCCGCCGACACGTCATCTGGCGTATAACCCCGCCCAACTCCCTTCAGGAGAAGGCGCATCCCCTGCACCGACTCCAGGAGTTGGGTATGATACTGGACGCCAGCGTCGTCCAGCACCTTGGTTGCAGCTCTGTGGTGTTCCGCCGAATGGACCACCACTCTGGTGGAGGCCCGACGGACCTCCAGCTCATAGTCATCGCCAATGACCTTACTCAGCTCATTGGCGATGACCTTATGAGACACGATGCCGTATACCACTATCGGTGATACGCGCAATCGTGTCCTCGCTCCTTTGCCGGAATTTCCGGCCTGACCTTTCTTTTGGGCCTTTCCACCGGCTCCGCCGTTAGCATTTGAGGAAGTCTTCTTCCTCTTTGCCCTGCGGTGGGTAACCTCCGTGAACCCTCCCTCGTGGTCGTGGCTATCCTCGTCGGACGAGGCGAGGATAGATGCCGAGCGGTCGGCGGGGCCGACATCCTTCGTAACAGCAATTTTTCGTTTGCCACGGAGGGTCCGTGGCTTCCATCGCCTCTGGGGCTGCGGATTTATGGCCCTGCAAAGGGCCGTTTTCCGTCGCCACCCTCGAGGCCCCTGTTACCCCCAAGCCCGATGCAGAGGAGGGCAAGACATCCTTCACACTACCCAGGGGGACAGAGGCGCCGACGACGGCGACATGACCCAGAAGGGGAACAGAACTCGACTTTTGCACTCCTCCAGTAGAGGCCTGTGCAATATTTCCCCTCTTAGCCTTGGGATCAGCTTCTTCGGTCTCCAGGGCGGCAGCATCTGGAGCCGATCTAGCTAGATCCTTTAGCCCTTGCGGGGTGACTTTCCCGAAGCCGCTGGACGGCTCGAGCCGGTCGATTAGGAGGCTCCCTTCATCAAGGGCAGCCGTACCAGTAAGCCCGCTCGGGCAGTCAATAGATTTTTCCGGCAGAGCCGGAGTCCCTAGTGACGAGCCGCTATGCGGACACGACCGGGAGACTTGGAGTCCCTCTTCTTTAAGGGCAGCCAACACCGCAGACCCAGTTAGGTCAATGGCCATGATGGCCGAAGATATGGTGGAGGCCCTTTTCAGGGCCACAACCCAGCTAGAACTAGCCTCTGAAGGCTAGTTCAGGCAGTTCGAAGACTGCCAAGTGACAAGAAGGGACTTGTTAGCCTTCCCTTGGCAGCCACAACCGACAATACGGAGCAAAAGTCACCAATCTACAGAAAACCCGCACTTGGGGCTTTCCGTAAACAATTGACTATCGCGAAAACCTCGTAAGCACGATGTGCGTTGAGTTTGATCGTACTAAGTAAATAGCCAATCAGAACTCGGGGCTCTCGGCGAGCATGAAAGGAACAGGATATTTACAAGGTGATCATAGGTGATGCGCCCGTGATAGGTGGTAAGGGATGTATAATTATTGGTGCTTTTTGTTCCTTTAGTTTGTTTCTCTGTGATTGCTCCTTGCGTGAAATGCATTAAAAGTAATAATTAATACAGATGCCACTCGAATACGTTATGGAAGTAATTGCGGTGTCTAATCGAGTCAAGAAGATTCTAACTGGCATATTATTCGTCTTTTCGTATTAATTATGATTTAATTAAATTTAATTGATAGTGACCCTTATCCTTACGTAGATTTAAACAAATATGTCAGTTTCTCTTAATATAACTGTTTATCATAATAAAATCGATATTGTGTTTATTTGACGTGACCATATATCGGTAATAATTCTTGTGCCACTTATTTTTGTCTCTTCTTTCCTACTGTGCAAGTGGTTTAGCTTCCTTCCCTATGAGTTGTGTAAAATGTTTCATCCTGGAATGCTCGCTTTCAAACTAACAACAGTGATAATGTGCTCTTTCTGTTGACAAATTGTATTTTAGTAAAACCAGAGGCGTTACAATCGTGGATAATATTTTTCGGAGAGATAGGGAAAAAGTTCTACCTAACTCCATATAACTGGCATGTGTTTCGCAATTTGTTCCGTGATGTCCGAGTATGATAACTTCATCGAAAAAACAATGGCGGCATATTTTCATTTGGCTCGAACGAGCAGGAAACTATCGAATTTAAATTTGTTTCACTGCTCTGTGAAATTCGCCGATGAAAGTTGTTTCAATTCCTTTAGTACGGACTCATTTCAATGGAAAGCATTTATCTCCCGATCTCGATTGTTAAGGAGCTAGATCACATAAACTCTGAAATCGAATTTAACCGTAACAACATAAACCTCACCTTTTAAACAAATTTTCAGTATCAAATCCGTGAAACGTTTTACGATTTTCTAACATCTAGATAGCTGTATGTATACATTTTGTTATGGAAGCAAAGGGTCGATTTTCGATTTTCTCTACACAGAAAATTATAGATGGATCTGATTTTTCTTAAACTTTCTTTTTTAAATTTATCCTCGATTTTATCGCCATCATCATGATTTAAAATTCTGTTGAAAAATGGGACTCGTTCGAGAATTCCTATCCGTCTCTGCGGTTCCCGGTGGCTAGAGAAAAGAAATTAATGCCACTCCTTTCGTCCACGGTTGTAAGGAGTTGCGCAATCTTTCATTATATGTAAATGTTCGTCTCTCGAAGAAGAAGCGCTTGTTAGCATCGGTCATTCCGTCTGTGTCTCTGTTTTTATTACGTATCAGAAGCGTTTCCGCTGGGCGTATTTTGATGCAGGTTTCGTTTTTAGGCAAATTTTTTGTATTCAAAGCGAAAATGACGTACTTGTTTACATCGCCAAGTGAAACAGTTGAACTGAAACAAACTGTTTTTTGTAGTTTTGCTGGTTAAATTGTTTAACATAGGAAAAATAGTTTTCTCCGTAAAATTATCTTTTTAATAAGACGTTTATTTTCGCATTTGTTTTGATCGGATCGTTTATTTTTTAATGTATGTATTGCGACAAGAACGATTGAAAATATCCCGAAACGCGCCTTGTTTTTTTTCCGAGGGACACGAGTTGATTTTCCCAATTTGTCTCTCGCCTTTTAATTTAATTTTCTTTTTTTTTTTAACCGATCACTCCAGACTCTCCTCCTCGCTGATAATGATGATGATGCAACGCGAGCAAAAGCTTCACTGTTTTCCGTTCTTCGCAGTGTTTTGTTCCATGCTCTCTCTTCCCGCGTGGGGATTTCTTTTTTTTTAATCAGTAGACGGCCTTCGAACTAGACAACGTTCTCAGATTCTCATTCCTACTCCTCCCACCGTTTCATCAACCTCCTTTCCTTCCCCTACCCTCCCCCTCTCTCTCTCCCCGATCTCCTCACTCGCCCTATCTTCATTCCCTCTGCTTTCTCTCCCTCTTCCTCCTCTCTGTTAGAAACTGCTTAAAATGCATAACATAGCATCGCACAGTTTCCACATTTGATGCCTTGCAAGCCAAGTTTCGTTCTCCCTTCTCCCGTTGTTGCCAAATGGGCGGAGCAGTTGTGTCGTTTGGTTGTCTCTTTAAAAAGCTGTCGGATACATATATATATATATATATAAAGGAGTTTTTTAAGGAGTGGATTTTTTGATTGATGATGAATTCAGGGCGTGAAATGAAAGACTTCAAGGATTCTTAAAATGAGGGAATGCTTCTTTCTAACTTCTGGAATGCAGTATTTCCCTCATTTAATGGAATACAAACAATAGCATCAGTGCCGGGGCAAGCGGGGTATCTGCCCCGGGCGCAACTAAAGGAGGGGCGCAAAAATTTTAATTAGTAAGTTGTGCGGGGTTGCATGGCACAAGGACAAGAGCGATTTCACTACTGTACTTGTTCCAGACATTACGAATAGCAGAAATTATAAATTTAGATATGTTATTGATGAGTTTGTTCCGTTAAAATCGCGTAGAATAACTCTTTAATATTAAAATATTTATATTTTCTGTATTTAAACTATGTATGTAATTATATTAATAATTATGTATTTAAATAATGCACATTTATAGTGAGAAATTATATCTTTCATAGTTTATTTTTATTTATTAATTATTCATCCAAAATCCATATAGTAAAAAATAGGTATTATAGAATTTTTTATGCAGGGGGCGAATATTTGGTAATTTTTTCCGGGTGCCAAAATAGGTAGTTACGGCGCTGGATAGCATAAAAATGAATTCTCTGATTTATGTAACCATTTAGATAAATTATTTACTAAATAAATAAATTAAATTACATATATTCGATATGAGAGCGATTTTATTAAGTTTAAATACACATATTTTTACTTCTAGCACTATTTCACTATATGATAGGTAAGTACAGAGTATAGTCGAGGTTTAACCAGTAAATAACATCATAACATCCAACGGCGTATACGCTTTGTAGCATTAAATGCCTCAGTATTACGAACATAAGCCAAACTGTTGTAATTCACGATTAAGGAGTTCATATATTCTCTCAAAGGTACCTGTAAATAATGCTTTGTTTATTTCCCTAACTTTACACTCGACTCCTAGCTTAATCCCTTCCATGTACTTCCAAGGCATCATGCACGCATCCCATTTCTCGCGTACATATTAAAAGTTTACGCCTGCGACGTTGCCAAGCGCTAGAGCATAGTTTGTTTTTTGCCTGCCGCATCGCCTGGAGTGCTGCTAGGCTGCGGAGTGGATGACTTCGTTAAATAGAGATAAAAGAGAGAGAGAGAAGGAAGAGAAACCCGGGAGATAAACATGTGTGCTTGTGCATGAGAGAGAATGACCCCGAAGAGGGATTGAACCCGACCCCGCGCCGCAGATTTCCCCATGTTATCGCTCATGCATTTCCTTCCTTCCGACAAATGGTGTATTTTTTTCCTCATTTTTATCCCGTGGCAATAATCCAGCTCGAATGCGTTATGAAGGGTTGGGTTTTCAGAGAGCTAGCAAAAGTCAACGGCCTCTCGCGCAGTCGCGAACGCCTCGCCTCGCAACCATCGCGGGCATACGGCCAAGCGGGGAACGGCGATGCAATTCCTTTGACGGAAATAAGCAGCGGGGATTAAGATGTATAGCTCGAGGCCATTTCATTCCACGCTGGTAAACTGTTTTCTTTTTTTTTGCATCTTCAATTTGGATCCCGTAGGTTGTGAATGCATTTCTGAATTCCGATGTAGTGCGAGGTCAATTCGGGCGTGTGGATTTAAGCACGCGCGCCGTAAATGATGGTTACGTTGTTGATTATGGGGTAAAAAAACTATTCAGTCTAGCTCACGACGCGTTTTTTTATTCATTCAAAAAGCCCTAAATACGTATCGCGGAAGTGGTAATGCTTATGTTTTTCGGATTTATTCAGAATGTTAGCATAAGATCGATATATATATATATATATATATATATATATATATATATATATATATATATATATATATATATATATGATGTACTATTTTTGTTGATTTCATTCTAAACACTTTTTAATAATTATTGTAAATTTATTTGATTTTATGAAATAGGCACAATTTTTAATGCACCTTACAGAAAAATGATTAGTTTTCGAAATAAAAAGAATATTTCCAGGGATTACTTGTATAATTTATCAATAATAATAAAACTAACAACATTATAATATTTCCATTTTATGAATTATGTGATTGGCTCTTAGTCATTATTATGGAGTAATTCCACATGTAATCGCCGGGAAAATATTCTTTATATTCCGAATTTTTTCAAATTTTAATATATTTAATAAAAAATAGCAAATAAAAGACGATTGTCTACTTAACCATATGTCTTGAATCCAGGTGAGCATCAAATTTACTCCTGTAACCATAAAACCGCCCATTAAACCAGATGCGTAGCTAGAGTACAGTGTAGACATCTTCACTATTAGATCATGTTTATTCTAAAGGATAATTAAAAAATATTAGGTCAAATTCGAGGCTTTAGAATGCCTCAAAAACTAGACTCCAAAACAATTACTGTACATGTACACATTACACGATGAAAAATATTCTAACGAATATTAATCACACGGTTGTCAAGGAAAAGTGAAACAGTCCAATTAAGCAACCATTTTTTTCTCGTGCTTCATACCGTTTGGTCTGGAGAAACAATCATCTCATATTTACGGGGTGAAACCCATTTAATTTACACGTTATATGAGCATTCTCCAGTGTCCAGCCGCTGGTAGCTATTCCACGCATCTCGCCATCATCTCCACCCTCATCTCTCTTTTTTCCTAACCCCTAGCCCCAGTTAATGGTTGGGGGGTGTTTATCCCTCTCATAAGCTCATCTCACCAACGGAAGAAGAGTATAGCCGTGGCACGCACCGCTCTTCTAATTTTTTCTCCACTTTATTTACGACTTTATCCCGTAGTTCATAAATTCGCTAATTCAAGGCCTTTTTCGAAAATGACCTCCCCATCCCGCCACTATTGAGTGCGTGGGTTGCCGTTAGGTGTTATGGCAGGCGAAACATCATCCAGTCAAATAATGATAAATGTTTCATGCTGCTCCCTACTCTGTATGCTCTCTCTCTCTATACTCTCAATCTCTCTCTATACTCTCAATATTCTCTTCGTCTCGATCTCTTTATCCAACACCATATGCGATTGCGTTTGTCTGCCCGTCGAACACACTTTTATTTTTAAGACCCTGCCGACCCTCTCATCATGCTATCCACTACATGCGCCTACTCGGGTCTCTTTTTCTCTCTCTTCTTCCATCTCGCCTATGGAATAACTCATCCGTCTGCCTCTTTCTTTCTCTCGCTGCCTAGCGAACCCTTCTCTCTATATATTTCATCTACCGTCTTCTATTTATCTCCCGCATTGTCGCCATCCACTCTATTGTGCGTGCCACTTTCCTCCTCATTTGTACCTCTTTCTCTCTCTACGTCTGCTATTATGACTTTTGTCTTTGTTCGTAATTTTTTCTACTTCCGTTGTTTGTTATTTATTCGTAAGCCTTTTCTCGGCTTCTCTGCATCTGCCTATTGCTCGCTGTAGCAATTCTCACAGTTTTAATTGGTACTCTTCCTCCTGAATTTGGTGTACCGAGTGTTGAAAAAGTCTGAAATCATAGGGATTTCTTTATGTGTTTCAGATAATAAAAATATCTTAATTGCGAATGTTAAGAAACACCCAAAGAAATCTATGGAAAAGGACTGATTTATGCGCGCATCTGAGTGGTTTGCGATTTGAGTAATTTATGCGTAAAACTTAAAAATAAATATTAATGCCATTCTTGGATTTTAGAACACCCTGTAGAGTAGAAGAAATATTAATTTGTCGATGTGAATTTTCTTTTCGATAATTCTCCCATACTTGTGTTTTTCACTCAACCCTTTTCCTCTCTTTCTGGAGCTTTGCCTCAACATCATATATTTCTTGTCTGTAATAACCCTACTTCAACGCGCCTTTATCTATATTCTCGTAAATTAGATGTAGTTTGGCTTTCCCGACCTCTCTATCGAATATATATTTACGAATTATTTACTCATGTCATTTTTATATTTTTTCCTCCATCTCTCTTTATGCTTTTACTTGAAAGTTTTCCCTTGTGCTGTCTCAGCTTATAAATTTTACCAGTTTCTTTTAACTCACTCATGCTCATGTTTTATGCTAAGTTTTATTCCTTCCACGGATTTGCCTCTCACTTTTCGTACAGTGCCGTTAATTTTTTATGTCTTTCGCCGGCGACATTCCCTGCTCTCTCTCTCTCTCTATCTATCTATCACTCCCAGGATTTTTATCTCTCGCTCTTTTGGTGCCTTATTTTTTTGAGCGTCTCTCCCTTTCCTCATCTTCACTCCCTTCCCTCCCTTCCTCCTCTCTCCTTCCCTCCCTTCTTCCTCATCTTCTCCTGTACTCCTCTCCGTTTCTCCTTACTCTGCGACCCTCTTTCTATAGCCAGCCAAATTGCTGTCCATCTGCCTCTCTCTTCTCGCACTAAGTGCTATAACTTCCTCTCCCTCCATCTCTCTCCTACTCCCACTCTATCTTACACTCTCCATGTGCAACCCCTTTATCACCGCTATCCTCACGCTCCTGCCTCTTCCTCCCTCTGTCCCCTCCCCTTTTCCCGCTCACAATTTTTCCCTCTCTTCCTTCATCTCTCATCTCTCATTTTTCCCTTCCCTCTCTATCTCTCTTGTCTATTTCCTCTTTCTCACTCTCATTCTCTCATTTTGCCTCTCTTCCTCTCTCCTTCTCTTCCTCCATCTCACTCTCTTCCTATCATTTTCCCTTCCCTCTCTCTCTCTATTTCTCTTAATCTATCTCGCTCTCATCCTCTCATTTAGCTTGTTTTCCTCTTTCTCTCTTCATTTATCTCACTCTCATCCTCACACTTTTCCCTGCTTTTCCTTCCCTCTTTATTTTCCTCTATTCTATTTCACTCTCATTCTCTTATTTTTGTCTCTTTTTCCCTTTCTTATCTATTTCTCTATTCTTTCTCATTCCCATCCTCTCATTTTTGCCTCACCCAATATTTCCCTCTCTTCCTCTCTCTCTCATCCTCTCTTTTTCCCTTTCCTCTCTCTCTCTTCGACTTTCACTCCAAATTTTTACATCTCCCTTCCTCTTTTTTTGCCATTTACATCTCCCTCCCTCTACCTCCTCTCCCCTTCTTATTCCATCAAAAAAATCTCTCTCTCCTCTTCCTTTCTCCTACATCATCTCCTTTCCGCCTCCTTCCTCCCTCCTTCCTCCCTCCTTCCTCCCTCCCTCCTCCTTCCCTCCTCCTTCCCTCAACTTTCCTCCGTCCCTCCCCTTTCCTCCCTCCTTCCTCCCTCCCTCCTTCCTCCCTCCCTCCTCCTTCCCTCCCATTTCCTCCTTCCCTCCCCTTTCCTCCCTCCTTTCTCCCTCCTTCATCCATTCCTTCTTCCTTCTTTACTCCTCCTTCCTACATCCTTCCTTCATCCCTTTCTTTCCCCCTTTTCCTCGCCCCCTTTTTTCCAGCTGGGAAGTGGAAATGCTGTTTACCTCTCTCCGTGACCCAGATGCACGATGCGGTTACAAATCGCGCCTCATCCCAGGCCAACTACAGTCTATCTCTCCCGTTCTCTGCCCACTCCTCCCTCTTTCTCTCTCTCTAACTCGTAATGCGTGCTTATTCTTTTTTTCGCTCTTTTCTTTGTTTTTCTCTCGAAAACCCATCTTGCCCGATTATCAATCTGTTTGATCCTCTTTATTTTTATTCTCTTCATTGCGTTCTTCCCTTTCTAGAGGAGGGATTTCTATCATATCTCTCTCTCTTTCTTTCTTCTTGACACTGAGGTCCAGGGTTCAAATCTCTAACTCCGGGAGACATCGCTGGTTCGCGGTGCGTTTTTCTCTTTTTTATCCTGCTTTCGTCGTTCGCCGGACATGCCGTCCTTAATGCACTCGATGGGATGATGGACGCAAATCGGGCCGGACTGATGAACCCCAATCAATCCAAACCTTTTTTAAAAGAACCTCTCATGTGTTCCCTTTTGCTCTTCGGGCGATGTGTTTCGTGTTTCGGGCGTCTCATTGCTAGGAGAATAAATGACTCGAGCAACGTGACTATAACGTATGGTAATTGTTTCGATATTTTACATGGTTGTTTTAGTGATTTATTCTTTCGGGATGCAAAATCTCGGTGCATGACTTTTGTGTTTTTTTCCTCCTCTCCTATGATAACAAACATCATATGCCTTGAAAAATTCCTGTTGCTTATTTAGACTCGATGTACAGAACTTGATAACATCTCAGTTAAAGTATAAAGGTTGTTAATAGTACTTTATTACCACAGGCTTGTTACTTACGTATGTACATAGATAGGCTGCAATGATGAATCTATGAATAAGATGGTAATAATGATAATAAAGCTCAAAAGGATCCTTTATGAAACAAATTGTTTACGAACGTTTTTTGCATCGAAATGAAACATTCGTCTTCTTTCGGTCCTTTTACAGAAGCAAGGTAGAAGATGAGAAGATGCCTTGCTTGCGTTATTTCCAATCTTCTGTCAATAATAGGAATAATTTTAATACTTAATTTCGAGTTTGTCGATATTTTTTTACATCGTATGCTGTTTTGGTCGCACATTGTCATCAGTCTGTACTAACGATTTCACGGAGACAAATTTTTAACGAAAGATATGAATTTGGAGGATAGCCTGATGCGAAAAAGTCATATTAAATGAAAATTTTTAAAAACAAAATCACACGCGAGATATTTTTGTGAGAGTGTAAAGATTTTAATTTGGAGGTCATACCTATCTTATTTTTTAATAAAGAGTTTGAATATCTTACAAAGTGGATTTTGCTTTTTACTATATCGACCTAATCGTTATGATTTTCACGATACCGTTTTTACTTCATGATTCGTCCCGCGGCGGGTTGATGTAAACGGAAAATTCTGCAATTGTTGTCGGTCATGTTTTGATTATGGAGTGTGTCCGAAAAAATAAGTGAATGACCGGTCATTTGCTGATAGGGAGCGTGAAACTCTTAGCGCGGTTCACTGTCTCAGCAATGGCAATGTTTCTGCTTCATATCAATGCTTATATCAAGAGCCATCTTCTCTTGTTTTCCTGAATCGTTTTATTTACGAGAATGAAATGTGTTTTCATGATGAAATATTAATGCTTCGGCAGTAATGCCTTGAATTAAAAATCATGACTTGGATTGATTCTTATCGAATCTATCCTTTAGTGAATCAAGCTTTATAAAATAATATGTACACGCCGTGATTTTAAAGATATATTTATATATAGAAAATTAAAACAGCGTTCGAAGTCCTACGAAAAAGACGCTATGCGGTTGGTAACGAGCGGTGGATTGAGAACGTGTTGTTTTATTTACGTTTGTCTCCGGCCGCTAAATAAACACGAATCCCATCTAAAGCTTCGCAGTACTTTCAGTCAGCAATGTAACAATCGATGTTAGAGCATTTACTCTAATAATATTGAGAGTTTTAATGGATTATATTGACGATATCTCCGCGCTTAAGAGCTTGTGCATATTTATTTCCAGTCGCGATTTTGTGAGCTAACAGAGGAAAATTCATATAAAATATAGTAAGTAAATGCTGTATTTAACGCCATATCCGTAAGTACATGTGTTTTTGTTGGTGTGATGGTCATGCGTATCACGAACACGCAGAAAACACTCAAGTTCCATTATTTACTCATATTTTTATGCGATCCAAGATTAAACTCATTAAGGCATCATCATGTCTGAAACAATCAATGATGTTAACTCTACCAATTTGCAGTGAAATCTATAACTCAACAAACAACTAACACAAACATCCTTGTCCTAGGCGGGATTCGAACCCGCGACCTTAGTATCCGTTGGCAGATACTCTAACCACCCGTCTACCAAGGCCGACAATTAGAATTTGAATAAAATGAAATTGTTAAAAACATGCCTGGACAAATATGGTCCAAATATAGGAGACACAAAATTTAGGGGTCATAGTAGATTTCGTTGTGTTGTGATTTAGACTGATGATTATTTAAATATGTATACATTACATACACACCATACATACGACGTAAGAAATATTACTTTGTAACTTTACTACAATCACAAAATATAGCATAAAAATTAAGTCGCCAATGGCGAATTGGGTCCTGGATTGGTCCAGCCCTGGTTATAATGGCGTGCCTGGTGTTTAACATCCCATATCACACACCACAGCAATAGATAAATCTGTGAAAAGTAGAGCAATACATTGAAGTAATAACGAGTTCCCTGTGCGACTCGAAACGAGAAAGCGTCGGAAAGTACGCGAGTTTAAATTCATTTGTTTCACAAAACTCTGCCAAAATATCGGGAACGAGAGTGGACTTGCAGCATCCGCTACTCATTTCACGCGATTGTATCAAACCGTTCCCCTTTTGAAGTCACTTCGTGCACAGGAGTTCATTGTCCTCCGTCTCTCTCCCTTGCGCCCCTCGCTTACGAAACTGCGCTCGTCACGCCTCCTCCGCCCACTGCAGCACTAATCTCTCGACATTCATTTGATCGTTCATTCACTCCGCTCCTGAAAAAATAAATATATATTAAAGAAGAGAGGTCGAATGGGAGAAAAAGGTTATGAAAGAAACCCATGGCCGATACGTTTTGTGAACGAGGGGCGAAAATTCCAATCGGTAGATATTATTTAAATTGGTACGGTAGGGGGATTGCGCTGGAGGGCAGTCGCGCAATGGATTTGGAATTACGATGGACGGACACAATGAATTTTTGGAAAAAGAATTGCTCCAAAAAGTAAGGGTATGAATTTCCGAAATCGATTCGCGAATTGCTTCCGAATTTACAAATCTGCTCACGGTATATTACGACCTGGGAAGTTTTAGATTAAATTTGATTAAAAAAGATTTAAAAGGAAAATCAATTAGTACTTCTTGGTTAAAGTCTGATCGTTGGAGAAACAAACATTGTTTTACTAATTTTTAAATCTTCGCATTTTCTATTGATGTAACATAATTGTTAACCATTTCTATTATGCAGTTTGTTCGTTATCTCCTAATTTTTCTATATTATTCTTACAGTACTGCCATTAAATTGAATTTTTTTAAAATTATATTTTTCAGTAGTTTTAAGAATAAGATGTATTTCCACATTATTTTTTTTATCTGGTAAATAAAACATTATTAGAGGCAAGCGTGGCTGGCGAAATGAAATATTAGCACGTTTACAGAATGAAAGCTCAATTTTTGTCAGCACGATAATTCCCATCGCTATTCTTATCGACGCGTGGAATTGGACGTAACAATTAACTGCTTCAAGTGAAAGAGGTGACCATTTTAGAAATTTATTCAGGTCGTATGTTCCTAAGTCATCTTATAACAAAAGCTATACCCATTTTAAAGAGAATAATTATTTTAAATCTTGTTCAAATTTTTAATGGTAATGATTAATACATAAATGTTCATGAATGACCTTATTGATAAAAATATTAATTATAATTCTTATCCAGCCCAAATGGTAGGACAGTGCATCAATGGTAAAAAAATGAAATTTTATATTTTTCTGATTATCCTATCATCAAATTTTGTAATTATTTTTGGAAGATTTTGGGTGAATTTAAACAATCCCTCGGAGAGAAATAATTTCAATTGTTGGCGTAGGAATGGCTGAGTGCCGAGATCCTATCTACATTTTTTGTTATTCTTTTATGATGTTCAAAGCTGAAATGATTTCATTAAGTTTCCCATCCAGACCCACAAACGCAGTCGGTCAGTCTAAAATGAAAGACTTACTTACCATAAGTTCTTTTATGAAATTGATCTAGGGATCTTTCTATCGAAGCTCCGGCTAGTGGCGCCGTTACTACATAGCGGTTGAAGCACAAACTTTGACCTGGCCGGTTAAATTGTCGGACACTATAGGCGTTTGAAACATTGTAAAATACGGTATTGGCGACTACGCTAATGTTGTGAATTATGTGATATTATAAGCATCCACCAAACAAAATTTTGTTTATGATTAAACTAATTTTCTGTTTTGGACTATTTATTTATTTTGGGTATGGATTTTTCGGGTTTTACCTGATTTTTACCCTCCGATTGCCTTTTTTAAAGTTCGGCTAAAAGTCGAAAAAACCCGAATTTATTAGTTTTCTTTAAACAATTTTTTATATTTGGTAACAGAATTCCTATTCTGGCGCTTGTAGGCACCTCAGCACCTGAGTGCAGTCCGAGATGTTCGTGATCAGTCTGTTTATTCCCTTTGTAAACAATTTATTCGTAAGCTTACTTTGTAACACAATCATAATCTCCTTGGTTTGCTCGCGCCACTAATAGTCAAGGACCTCGCCTTAGCTATTCGCTGCTAGATCTTCGATGGGATAAGGAAAAAAGAGCCCAAGTGTCTGTTAGTGAAAAACACTACGAAAGAAAAATCATTTGACTAATATCTGGTGTGTTTTCAAAAGAAGTTGAACGGGAAGCAAGATATCTGTGCAGCCTGCGAGGTGTTCCTCTCCACCTGGAGGCGTTTAACATAAAATATCACTCTCAACCATACTTAAGATATAGTAAAAAGTTTTGATTGTTGATCAGACTTTTAAATTTTTAAGCAAGATTTTTATTTTTAAATTATTTTATCCGAATTACCATATAATAAAACCAGAAAATTACCCGAGATTTAACTATTTTTAAAATCTCGAAAAATCTGTAGCTTATTTATACCCGATTTTAACCCGAATGAAAAGGAAAATAATAAAACCCGATATTTACCCTCCGAATGAAATCTTTTTTTAAACCCGAAAAATCCATACCCTATTTATATATTTTCGTAACTACTAATATTGTATTAATTTATTTTTAATATAAATGGATCTGTTGTTGAATTTTGATCATTGATTACAAATAATGATCTTGTTACGGGTACTCATATTATTTATTCTATGACTTGCCGTATTTTGTACTGTTGGCGTAATACCGTAGAGTTGCTTCAACGCAGCTTCCACTTAAAGGAGTATCTCAGTTTCATTCTGAGTTATGGATAAAATGGGATCGATGCGATATGGCAACAAGTTATAGGGATAAGGAAGCACTCACCAATAACATGTCTTCAAGTTGTCGAGCTGCTGGGGGTGTCGAAGAGATACGTAAAACACAAAAAATATAGAAGCTTTCGGGGGCGATCCCTTCGTCAGCAAAAGAGACACTATATATATATATATAAATATAAATATAAATATATATATATATATATATGTTAGGTAAGAAGTCAGGCAAATTTAGGTGGAGATTACTTAATGTTTAACTGGATTTTTTTCTCGGCTGGTGGCGTGTACCATTCCTGCCGAAGAGTTATATCGATAGTCGATCCGTTCCCATTTCGGTTTTTGCTCGACTAACGAAAAAAATCCGGTTCACTTGGTTATCTCCGGTCTCCGCTTGGTTTGACAAATCAGAAATGATTTCTTCGTCCTCTCTCGTTGGCTCCGGTCACGTGGTTCCGCAACGCTCTTCACTTTCTTAATCGCTTCCGTCTCTGTCGAGGTAATTGTTCGCTCTCCTGTCTCCAATCTCCTTTCCCCTTTTGTATTTTCCCTGGCGCGTAGATCCGCTCCATAGAAAACGTTTTTTAAGCGGGTGATTCACGCTGTTAATTTTCCCTTTACATTATTCTCATCCAACAATGCATGTGTGCTAGTAGGGAGAAATTTTACTGGACCGAAAGCTTTAATAATGAATGCGTTTTGGTACTTCAGGATTCTTTCCATCTAAAAATAATGTCGATTTATTATTTCGCGAGGAACAAATAATCTTCGTTCATTTTCATGCATTTAACGTATTACATTTATTTTTTCAAATGGTTTCACTGAATCTCTATTATTACTTTCTCCTTACGCAATACGTAATAGGGGAAAGTAGGTATTGTTTTCATGAAAAAATTCGATTTCGAAATTTCAACGTAAATACACGTTTTGAGGTCCCCTGAACACATTTTGACAATTTTCTCGATGATATATGAGATAGAAAAAGAAGAACTATTAATCAGGGCATCGCAAAATTTTATATTTGACATTTTTGTTAAAGGGACAAGAGTTGATTAGTGTTTGGCAAGAATCGGTTTACTGGAAGTGGGTGTTTACTCTTGTCACACCTGTTTCTACTTTCCCCATACGTAGTATAGGGGAAAGTGCCGTTTTCATAAAAAAAATCGATTTCGGGATTTCAACGGAAATACACATTTTGAGGTCCCCTGAACACGTTTCGACCATTTTCTCGATGATGTCTGTGTGTGTGTGTGTGTGTGTGTGTGTGAGAGAGAGAGAGAGAAAGCGCGTGTGTATGTGACAGCTTTTTTGTGGGTGCTCTAACTCAAAAACTATGAATCAGGTCAACGCGAAATTTTATAATTAACATTTTTATCAAAGTCACAAGAACTGACTAGTTTTTGGTAAAGATCGGTCAACCGGAAGTGGATGTTTACTCTTGTCACTTATCCGTTATTTTGAAATATTTGCTTTAATACTTGAGAAATGTGAAAATATATAGGAGTAAAAGTTGTAGGAAATCTAATTTTCTACAATTTTTGTTTGAAGCATTGTTCCATATAATTCATTGTTTAAGAGATATCTTATATTTTTAGCTGCCACCACCATGCCACCTACCGACGACTATTGTTAACAATTGACGCTTAGTTACGTCTTAGTAACGCTCATTTTTCTTTTCTTAATTGTTGGAACTTTGTGGTTATATCCAATATCAGAAGGTTTGAATTTATTTCTGTTCCTTGTAAGGTCTTTAAATTTTTCACGCAGTCCCTTAAAATATTTATTATCATTTAACGTATTTGGAAAGTTTAGAAATATTACAGATATGGAGAAAGTCATGTGGTGGCCACACCCAATTTTTACATTTTTAAATTAGAAGGGATTTTTAATTTCTCAAAGCGATCACTTAATTCCTGTTTCATCGAAAATACATGCTTCGTTCATTGTGGCCTCTGTTTTGAAGTCCATATTAATTTTTTAGCTGGCACCTGCCGGTTTACAGCCGAGCCATATAATTACCCCGTTAATTAATATTGCATGACATCTGTAATACACGTTTCCCCATAAGAAAACCTTAGCTTACTTTTAAACATACTTATATAATTTGTGGAATGTTGTTTTTCACGTGTCTCATACTTCCTTTTCTGTTTATAATTATTTTTTGCCGCAACAATTTTAATTATTTCGGAGTAAGGAACTTTATTTTTGGAAACCCAAACATGATATTACCGAATCTATTCATATGTTTATAAGATATTTCGCGCTTACACAAAATATTGCATAAAATGCCGCATAGTTACAGCGCATTCTATTAGTTTAATTTATTAGAAATTTTTAATGGATTTATAAAAAACACCCTTTGTTGATAAAACATGCAAATTCGCATAAAGCAAAACAATCGCGATAGAAAGCGAAACGTTATAAATAATTTTTGGAATACGATCTAACAGAGATTAGTGTAAATTTAAACGCTTATGCATTATGTTCCTCGAATTCTCTTATTTATCATTTACCGTCCTCATTTCCCTCAGCCTATCCAAATGATGTATTTATCCCTCTCAGGGATTTCTCGCGATGCACGAGACTTTTCTTCTTTCTTTTCACTCAACTTCCGCGTTTAATTTCTAAGCTCTCCACTAATCTTTGACTTAATTTTCCGAGCGTGTAAAGGGATTGATCAAGGGAGGATCAAGACGAGCCCAAGTGGCACGGTTAAAAAAAAAAGTACTTGTAAAAGTTTGATTGGTTTTATGACGTCGGCGTAATTGATGCTCCCATTAAACGTCACGGAGGCGTCCAGATGGAACCTTTTCTGATCGATTACGGTTTTATCAAGATGGAGAGCTTGAAGGCGCTACGGGGGGAAACTGCCGAGCTTGGAGATTTACGTCTTAAATGCACTCCTGGCGGATTATGATTGGTGGAGTCGTTTGATGTCTTTCGTTGATTCTTGCTCGCTTCCGCGGCGAGCTCCAAAAAACATAATATCCTGGGAACCCGGTGAAGATGCGTGCCATCAAGACGAGAAGCATTAGCGAATCTAGGATTTCCTTCTCGTTCGCTTCCTGCTGCGACCGCTAATGATTGAATCACGATTCTGATATTAGGTGCGATCCGGTAGGCGAGGATCATTCCCTTTATTAATGCCCACCCCGTAGTGCGTATTTAACGATCCGTATCTTTAACGATATCGTAAAAACGCGTGATTTGATGGAAGCACATTGACCCCTTTATGGTATGTAATTGGTGTTGTGTTTTTTGGGGCGCGATAATAGATGTGAGTAAGATACATATATAAAGGAATTGGCTCAATAGGTAGCAAATATGAAGTAAGTGGCTGTCTTTGTCCGCTACGGCGATTAAACGGCGGAAAATCGGCTAATTCGGCCTTGAAGTTACGTTGCGTAAGTCGATTTATGCAAGTAACGCAGTGATGATACATTGCTCTGTTGGCGTGTTATTTACAACATTAAGATATAATTAATTCAGACAGTTTTTCAAACTACTTGACCAATTAAGAATTTAGAAATGTTACTTATAGATAAAGAGGGATAAAATAAATTTTGAAGTTATTGTCACTGGATTTTTATTTCAGGGATAATTCTTTCCCAAACATATCAGTGTACCGCTTATGTCATGACTTAAAAAGGAGAATTATATGATTATCTATATCTCCTGTTAATTTACGTACATTCACGCTAACTTTCATGTGGTTTACTATCGGGAATCAACGAGAATTAACTTTTGATACTATCAAAATTTAACTTACAAAAATTATTGCAGACATCCTAGTCCCTTTTGTTGGGCAAATCTATCAGTAGTGGTTACGCTTTCGGAGGAAATTGCGTTTTCAACTGCCCATCTGCAACCTGTTAGAAAAAGGCAACGTCGAAATTTCGTCGGATTCTTAGCATCAAATTAATCGCGTTAAAAGGTTTTTCTTCAATGAATTCAAATCATAAAATTCTCTCGAATAAGAAGTGGAAGTTATCATTTACGTTCGTTTTTATCCTTGGTCCACATTATTTACTTTAAAAAAAGAAAAGAAGAAGGGAAACCGACCGAAAAAGCACTCTTTCTCAAGTGCGGATTTAACGTTCGATTGCTTTATCACTCGGAAAACAAATTTTCATTTTCTAGAACTTACGAAAACACATCTTTCTCCTACATCTCGTCGAGTCGAATCTAAGGACCAGCCCACGCGACAAAAATTGAGATCCAAATCCTTCCGGCGAAGTCGCCGTTAAAAATAATTCAATGTTTTTGGACCCTTTTTTTTAAATCAATTTTTAACCGTTTCCGCCTTTTTTCCTTGTGCTCACTTTCACTTGGAAAAAATTAACGCACGAGGATGACGTCATCGCAAGAAACCGATCCCATCACCCAATAAAAGAAATCCGGAGAAAGAGGAAGGAAAAAACTTTTTTTAACTGTTCGAGTCGGAAATGAGAAATGGAAGGACCTTGAAGAATAAAAGAAAAAGGGCCGTTTCGGGAGAAACCCTTTTCAAAGGTTCTCGTTATATATTTTTTAATTTTTGGACGTCCGAACCCTGTCGCATAAAGTTTTTATAGTTTGCTTTTTTGGAAGGGCGTGGAAGGTTTTCCTAGAAAAACTAAAAAATCTTGGTTCTTTTTGTCCTTGATCCCACCGCTTTTCGCTCTTGTTAAGGAAGAAAAAATAGCGTTTGGGCGTTTTTCTTTAAGGACGTACTGGGTTTTTTAAAAATATCTTTCTTTCTCTCTCTCTCTCTTGGCTATAATGTTGAAAAAATGCATCGTAGGTCGTATTCTATTCTCCCACTTTTCCCAGACCCGTATTTTTTTAACTCGGCAGTAAAATAAACGTAGCTGCCGAGACCGTTTTTCACTTCTTTAAAGTGTCCGTATGGATTATATAGTTTTCATCACGCCAGCGCCCTATTTCCTAACTACCCATTCCGATATTCTTCTTCTTCCCCTTCGCAACGATATTAAATTTATCGAGGCGTAACATTCTCATTTCCATCCGGTCGTGTTTCTTACACCATATTTCATTTGCTTCGTCGCTTTTCATTTCCCTCTTCGTGTTTTTTTTGTTTCTTCCGCTACAATTCTTTTCTTAATTCTTCGAAGGCCGAAACTGTGAATCCCTTCAGTTTTTCTAAAAGCGATTGCATCCGTGCATATGGATGGATTGGTTTTTATTATTAGGAGCTCCTCCACGTTGTGGAGGACGCGTTCACGACTTTCATTTTTCTTTTCTCGTATTTTCACGGGGAGATTTTTTTATGGCCTTTGCTCCAGTTCGGACGTTAGTGGTTCTATTCTGTTCAAGGGAAAAAACTGGCATTGGTTGGCATAGCTGTATCTGAACTCGAAAAATAAAACTTGTAGCTGTAAATTTTATTGGGTTCGTTTCCTTATGCCGAAGAGAAAAGGGCCACGTCTCGTTTGTTTTTTTTGCCGCCGGTTCCATTCGTTAGGCTAATAACGATGTCTGAGCGGATAATTCCTCTCCATCAGTGATATATCTTGGTAAAATTTTCGACGGTATGAAGCCATTTACTACAAAACAGATTCCTCTTTAGATTGCAAAGCTAATATATTCTCAATTGCTGTATTGGGGTGTTTTTCACATTTTACCCTTTATTTCATACTGATATTAAAGTGTTAATTGTACTGACATGGCTTCAAAAATATGAATTTTTAATCATTAGAAATCAGCCATAGTTGTTAGATCTTTTTTATTATCGTTTTCAAAACATTTATATATCTATAACGCCATAATTTGAAATATATTTTTATTCGTATTGCGAAAGAGATTAATTTCAATAAAAAATAGCATACCAGTGTACCTTTCCTAATTTATTTTATCATTTTTGGTATTGTCATTGATGACATTCGTGAAAATGCTTCTCCTTTGAATGTTGTCATATCTATTTCACATACATTTAAATTATATGAAAGCTAAATGCATTTTATACATTTTTAGAATATATACATAAACTTTAACTACCGTATTAAAGAGTGCACATGAGGAATTTGAAGTCTGAATAATATCTCTTGGAGTCTTCTCATAAAACTTTTGAACTCAAACTTTTCAAAACTTCTTATCTCCATCCGCGAAAAAGCGCGCGTAAATAATTTTATCTCCAACAGCCTTCCGTCCCGAGTCAAAACATACGCATAACGACAAGGCACATAAAAAAATCAGTAAAAATATGGTCGAGCGGCGCCACACGTCTTCTTAGGCTATAATATTCATTTAATAAATCCTTTTAAAAAAGTTAATAAACAAAGCTTTAAAAGAAGGAGCGCGAAGTAAAATGGGATCATGAGATAATGCTGAGTAATCGCTTCAAGAGTTGATTTTCCGGTTCGTTATTTTTTTTACTTTCTCGAGAAGATGGCGCGGTCGGTTGTGGCTATCCGGGCATTTACGAGTACTTAACGACTCAGCTTTACAAGGTTAATCCGGGCCAGACTATATAGGGTGACGTCATTCTACAAAAGGGAGGGAGAAAACTGGCGATGTGCTTGTGGTTAACTCTAATTTTTCCAAATAAAAGAACTTACCGTTGATAACGATCTAAATGCATTAATTCGGTTGGTTTTTTCCTCCATAGAGTTTCAAGGTGCAACAGTGGTGTTATTGCGTTTTTTGTGACTTTAATAACGCATTCATCCCAATATGTCGATATACCCAGCTGCTCTTTAAACGCTTAAAATCAAGGACTCATAAAGGTGTTACTTTTTTACTGTAATTTAGCGGTTGATGTGTTTTGATGCGATGTGTGTGCACGTAGTCTTGTCCTTGAAATAGTAAAGGATTTTTTCTGCGAATAAGTTTAAGCTTCTGATGCGATAGGGGTGATATCGAACGAGTCCTTTAAAAATTAGAAAACTATGTTGTTCCGATGGCCATAAAAAAGTTTTGAAGAACCAGTTACGCATTCCGGTCACAAATTAGCCGTCATCAATGGTGAATCATCACCGAAGACGACTGATTTACAGCCGAAATGAGTTTTTTGCAACCTTTTTATGCCTTTTGGAGATGCGTAGGTTTTCAATTTTATTTCAGCCAAAAAGCAATTAGACTATTCTTTCTTGGATTACTCCCTTTCAAAACAGTCAAACCTATGAAAAAAGAAACAAATTTCTCATTTTTGTAGATGAAGATGAAGGTTTGGAGGATGGAGTACGTTTGTCAAATTTAAAAATCGGATTTATCAACATTTGTTCCTTCCCCTCCATTCTTTCATTCACCCTCGTTGTACGTACCAGTTTTTGGCCCTCGCGTCTCATTCTTGCCTCTCCCACCACTTTTCTCTCTCTCTCTCTCAATCCCGCACTTTGCATTCTTCCTTCCCTTTTCTCTCATTTCCATTCGCTTTCTCCGCCATTCTCTCGTCCTCTCCATTTCCTCTTTGAGCTGAAAGGAGGAATGGTATTCAAGTTAATGTTGGTTGGCGTCAAGGACGTACCCAGGGGGAGGGGCCGGACATTTGTGGAATCTGCGATAACCACGCTACAAACTTACTACGTTTCCTCTTGCTATGCTGCCACTTGCTGCGTTGAGCTATGAGAACTAAAAACCATAACTTTTATTTAATCAATTGCTGAAAATTGGTTTTCGGCCTCAGACCCCCCTCCCTTCCTCCCCTTCCGAAGTAAATTTCTGGGTACGTGCATGGTTGGTGTACAGTGAAAAAGCGAGTGTACGGTGACGCAATTATCGCCAGCTGTAAAGTAAAATGGAGTCTTTTTCAACCGACTGTTTTAGCTAGCTATACATCGTAATAAATGCATGGGTTAAAGTTGTTACTCGTTTAAAAATCGGAGGTATTTATTTCAGTTGGTCTTTCTCCGTGCCCTCGTTTATTCTTATAGAACGCCTTTTTAACTCTTTTTCCACTTGCATTCCCTACTTGTTCCCTCTTTTTATCCTTCTCCCTCTTTCTCATCCTTTATCTTCCTTCCTCCCCCGCCCTTCTAGTTTATTTTTAGGAACCCTTCAGTTCAATCCTTTCTTGTTTCCCCTTTGCTCGTATATCTTCTCCGTTTTAGCTTTCCGTTCTTCTTTATTCTCTTTCCGTATCCCTCTTCTTGTCCATTTCTCGTTTTGTTCCTTTTTTAACCACTCCTCTCCCCCCTCCCCTTCTCGGTCCCGTCTGAAAACCTCAACCTTTTTACGCCCAATGACCCGTTCTTTTCTCGTTGACCATCTCGCAAAATGACCTCGAGCGATATAAAAAACACGAGTTCCCTCTTCTCCTCTTCCGTTCTCTTCCTCCGATTTTTTTATTTATTTTTTCCCCTTTCTGCCCGTCCTCATCAAAGCGGACTACTTTTTTATTGCCTTCTTTCTCTCTTTATTTTGTTTATCTTCCTCGTGCCATCCTCGCGATTTCTTGCGCTTTTATGTATATTGTTTATTCTTCTTCTCTAGCGGATCTTCCATCTGTTTTTTCTTTAAGTGCTTTGCCGAGATGAATCACTTTTATGCGCGTGCGATTTCGAAACTAGTTTCTTCTTTTTTTTTCGTTTCGATGGATGGTCGCTGAAAAATTTAGTGGCGCGAAAAAAAAGGAAGAGCGTTTTGGGTCACCGATAGGCTTGTTTTCATGGTCATATTTCTGTTGTCTGACAGGCTTTTGGATCCTTGAACCTTGTCGGAGAAACAAAACTTGTGGTCGCTTTAGATGCAATTGTTTTGCTTTGGAACCTTTCTAATTCTTACTTTAGATGTCTGTTTGAAATTATTGTTTCTTATTTTTTAATTTCCGTCTCTGTGTTGATGTAAAAATCTTGTAATGCGCTTTGAATAACTATTTGAAAGAGTATTGCTGACGAGAAATCCAAATCGGGCCAAAATTTACTTTAATTATATTAAAAATTCGCTATGTAAAACATCACCAGTGCATCAGTTGACAACTCCATTGCCCTCCACTGAGTGCACTCTTAAATTCATTCTTCGCAACATTCCTTGTTTCTACACCGAAGATTAAGTCTGTAAGACAAGAGAAAGAATGATTCTGATGGGGATAAGGATTTTCAAAATGTATGGTCGTCGGCAGAGGCGGAGTCAAGAAGGGGGAGGGGCCATTGGGAAGTTTCTGGATCCGCCTCTGCAGTACATACAAATAATTTTTTTGTTACCTCGAAACTAACGTTAATCTATACAATGGCGAGCGTTTGTAACCCAAAACGACCAATCTGATTGTCTGCCGGGAAGCCAACTTGATCTAGAGTAAATTAAAGTTTATTTTTCTTGGGGATTCCAATAAATAAGTAATAATAAATTTTGTGCATTTGTAGTATTTTAATCGATTTTATTTTAGCGAATAACAGAATACATCAACTTGCGCGCTGCATTCTGTTTTGTTTACATAACAATGAAGACCTTGGTTTATAGATAAAATCGGTTTAGCTTATGAGATTTAGCGAAATTATGTACAGTTCATCGGATCACTTACAAAATGCTAAATATTATGCTGTTTTATAGAATAAATGTGACCACAGAAATCGTAGCCAGTGTCGCTTTTAAATTGGCTATTTTACTGAAGCAAAGGGAATTGAAATTATGCACTTCTAAAGTTTATTTAATGAAATAGCTAATTGATGATCGAAATTAAAATTATAAATCGTATTCATTTTCTTTAGATAAGATATGCGTGGGTGTAAGTAGGTTTAGAATGTGAAACTTAGCGAAATTATGTCAATTGCATTGGAACATCTACTGAACGGTAAATATTACGTTATTTACAGAAATTCTTGCTGAAAATTTTTAAAAGAGACATAGGTTTACAATGTCATGATAGAATACAAACAATTGAATTAAATAGTTAATTCTAGAGCCCTATTTGAAAAAATGACTATTGAAACACATTAAGAACAAAGAAGGCGTAAAATCAGAGACCGAGTATGGAAATATATTTAATATTTAAGTGAATCATACCCATCATTGTTGACGGGAAATTACACTAGTTTTTTTGCTTAACAGAGACATTGGATTCTTTTTGGATCGTATTGGAATACCAACCCAACCTTTCTGGCGAATTCAGCCTAAATGCATTCTCGTTGCACCGAAAAACCTTGATCTCTTGATACTTCTGCCTTGATAAGAAGTGAATTTTATTAGCTTGTCGGAGCGGAATAAAAAAAATCCCTTGAGATATAAATATCTTAATTACCGTTCTCGTGAATTCTCTTTATTCCTGTTATTTCCTTGAAATCGTTTGATTTTGTGGTACTGTAAGATTTGATGTAATCCAAGGAAAGAGATCGGAATCCGTCCCTGTGTTTTTCTTATTTAAAAAACTAAATGTGCTGCCATTTATTCGTATTAAATACACACTTAGTACCTGCTCTTCTACAATTTCTTATTTTTGCGACCGGTTTTGCACCTGATACGGCATCCATCTGGCCATTTCTTGTCCCTCTCACTTTTCCCGTCAAATCGTTCAGTATTTTCGTTTAGATATTCATTCGCCTAAGACATGAAATTTGCTGTGCAAATTCTTTTAATATACTACTTGTGCATTGCAAATAGTTACCAGTCGTTGCATCACTATCGACGGCGGCTTATCGCATTTCATTTTTTCACGAATATATCCAGTTATTCCATGAATTCCTTCATTTCTAGAAGTTGTATAGAGAAGCCGTTTCCGAATATTAAGGTCGCTGTTTTGCGACTGCCATTGTTACTATTATTTACCTCGTATTCAGTGACCTTGAGCATTTTATGGAATAGAACTTAATATATGATTTATGTTATAGTGCCGGAGGTATCCGATTAGATCGGTCTCGTGGCCAACAACAAATCTACATCAAAATTTACGAAAAGACGTCCGTCCGTAATTTATACAGCCTCTTCAGTATGACCTGCGTTTCCTGATAATTTAAAAATCCTTGCCTATTATTATTTATAATTCACTACCTGTATATTTCCATAATGGTTGAGAAGCTTAGTCTTATTTCCGTCGTTACTACCTTTTTTGTTCCAAATAGCTACTTGACCGGATGAAAAATACAGCGAACGGGGTATAATCTAAAATATAGTAAAATTAAAAAACTTTATATTATAATCACAAAACAGGCAGCTTCGTTCAGCGTGACTGCTGGCCGTCTTCTTCTCGTCCAATCTGATAACAGCCTTATCACTCGCATTAGTAAACCAATTATATAATTTATGGGTTCTGCCTTCACTTCCCTCCATAATTCATGACTAGAAATCGTATTCGATTCGAAAACGTTACAAATTAAAAGCATTCGTATTAAAAGTTTCGAAGGAAAAAAATTCCGTCGGTTTTTCCAACTCAGCCCATATGCAATCTTGCTTTTATCGCCATAGATCAGGGATGTCCAAACTAACTTATCATTGGAGCCGTATACGATAATCTTCAGAAGCTCAAGAGCCACATGATACATTCAGTACTCGGAATTGAGTGACTTCCAGTGGTACGACCATCGAGGCGGGTGTTCCGCAAGGCTCGGTGCTGGGTCCGCTCATGTACAACGTCTATACTGCTGACATCCCTAGAGACTTCGGGTGGAATACCATTTCGGCGCCCTACGCGGAGGACGTGGCGATCGTACTAGGCCAACAAAGTCTGCGGCAGTCCGTTACCTTCAACAGGCCACGGATACCTTACTTGAATGGCACCCGCGTTGGCACACAGAAATTATTCCTGTCAAGACCCAGACGGTTATTTTCTCCATGGACCGCACGGAAGACCCGGATCCTTTGATTGTGGACTATACTGAAGTTCCTTGGAGCGATGACATCACATACCTCGGCGCCAATTTGGACAAAAACTCTCCTTTACAAAGCATGCCACCCAGGCTGCCCATAAAACACTTGGATCAAAGATCGCGTTGGGCCCGCTTCTACAGCTTCGGCAGTTTCTGAAAAGAGGAAACTTCTTATTTAACTCTCTACTCTGAGACCTGTGTTAACATATGCCTCTCCCGCATGCCAAAGGCTGGCACACCATATAGGTAGCGGAAAGGAGCTGCCTTCGGACGATCCTGAGCTTGGGATGGATCCCGCATAATGAGACGCTTTATACTCTCACGAGTTTGACACCGCTCCGGGAATTTCTTCAACAAACTGCCGTCAAGTTCTTCGCCAATCTAAAGAATGAAACCCTTGAAGTCTTGCGAAGACTGGGACAACGCCCAATGCCGTGGGACTCCCATAAACGTCCCATTGCTACTACAGGAGAAGAAGACCATCTCTCTCTGAAGAGGAGACGGATTACTTAACTGGGAACGGCAGCCCAGACGCATGGTTAGCTTAATCCGGTAAGAACTGGCCACGGCTGAAAAATCTGCAGATTGAACAGCGCATCGGCAGCCTGAAAAAAGGAAGCCAAACTACGTCCACGGTACATTCAGTACTCATAAATTTACGAATAGTAAAACATAATCGCTCTATCTGAAGCAATTCAGATATGATGCATGTCCCGTAGGCATCTCCAACACGTCTCAAGTCACACTACGTCATTGTGTTCTTCATTGAAAACTTTGACATGCCTGTGAATAGAAATTTAAGAGCCGCATGCGGCTCGAAAACCGCGGTTTATCCACCCTTGCCATCGATTTATTTGTTTTTGTTAATAAAGCGAATGGGATTAATAGGCGACCGATCTATTTCCGAGAGATGGTGATAAGTTTCGAAACTGGTATGAGTCGAAGTACACAGGTGTTTTAAACTCAATTTCCTCTGTCTCTGGGTTGCATTTTTCTCTTGACGGCATCAGTATTCCTTTTTTACATAAATTCCAAACATCCGTCCATCTGGGATTCTTTCGCAGTAATGACTGTGCATGAGAGAAAACGTTCCCAGCCTTCTTCCGACCCGACTATAGAGAGTAAATCAACCGCACGACGCAAAAAGAGTCCGTTCGCAACGAATCTCTCGAAGCGATGATCTAAAATGGATCTCTATCACCGAACTTCTTATTCTCGATATTAACTCGAGACTGAGCGCGGGAACGGTTTTACTACTGGAGCCTGTGTATTGTTGTTGTTTTCATCTGTCAGGGTTATGATTACACTTTCGTTTCCAGACCCTCGTCTTGATTCACTCTCTTTCGCCACCTTGTGTCTCTCTATTCTATTCTCTTATACAGTAATGGCCCTTTCTTCTGTTTTCTCTCTACCTTTCTTTTTTCTCTCTTTCTCTTTTTACCCTTCTCTCCCTACTCTCTTTCCCTCTATCTTCCTCTCCCTCTATCTCTCTCTCCCTCCCCCTCTCTCTCCCTCTCTCCCCCCCCCCTCTCTCTCTCTGTAAGAATGGATCTTCTGGTCTAAATTTCGCCCGAATAAAGACGATTATCTATCTATCTATCTATCCATCTATCTATCCCTCCCCCTCTCTCTCCCTACCCCTCTCTCTCCCTCCCCCTCTCTCTCGCCCTCTCTCTCCCTCCCTCTCTTACTCTCTCTCTCTTCCTCTCTCTCTCCCTTTCTCTCTCTCCCCTTCATGACGAGGGGTTAGGTGGAAGAGGGACTTCTTAGTCTCAATCTCGCCCCAAATAAAGACCACATCAATCAATCAATCCCTCTCTCTCCCTCCCTCTCTCTCTCTCTCCCTCTTTTTTTACCCACAAAACTAACAATATTTTTTGGTTATAATCTGTGATATATTAACCAATATATAATGTTATATTTTATTGTAATTTTTATGTAATTAATTTCTTTTAATATGTAAATATTGTAACTACTTATATGACGAAAGGGTTCAATGTAATTTGTATGTAATCAATTTCACCTTAAATAAAATCGTTCGTCTGTCTGTCTGTCTCTTCCTCTCTCTCTCTCTCCCTCCCCTCTCTCTCCCCATACCTCCTTCCTCCCCCTCCAATCTCTTCACCTTCAATCTCTTCACCTCTCTTTCCTTTCCCTCCACTCTTTTCCTCTTTTTATTACCGGATATGCTAGGTAATACAATAAACCCTTGTCCAACGGGAATTTGATTATACACGGCTGAATAATTGTCGACGCTCATTTATCCAAAAGGTGTAAAATTTAATTAAACGCGCTCCTGAATTGGGCGCGCGCCGAATTTTACGAATATATGTGACGTGAGAAAAAGCACGTATTCCTTTCGAACACGTGTTTTTCCATGAGTTATTAAAATTTGTTTTTTTCCTCACCGCAGGTTTCTTAAAGAACGTAAATCCCGCTCTGCGCAAGGGGCTGAAACACATTTAAATTCTGTCTTTCTTATCTCGTTATAACTTATATATTACAAACCGTTATATGGAGGGAGATAAGTTTCCAGCCACGATTTTTCTAAAACCCCTTCTCAATCTTCACCCGCACCACTCTCTCTCTCTCTTCCTACCTAGTAGATCCTTCTTTACCTTCTTGCTTCAGGTCTCTCCACCTCCTCTACGGGCGATCTCTAATAGACATTCGCTGCGCGATCGTCTTTTTTCCATCCTTCCCCGAGGCCCGAGCTAGTCCGAGAGAGGAGGCGGAGGAGGACGAAATAAAGGAGGGGAATGAAGCGTTCTCTCTGGAATAGGAAAAGTGGTTTATGTGATGGAAGGGTTGGCGCGGCGCGGCGACCGGAGGGAAGAAGGGGGAGGATCCGGGATGGGAAGATGATGGGAGATCAGGACGGGACAAGGATGAAAAGGGGTCTTTGGAGGAGGCAGCAGGGGAGGAGCTTAAGGGTGAGGGATATAAAAAAGAAGGGGAGAATGATAAGGGAGGAGCTCGTAGAAAGGGGCGAGAGATGAAACGGGGGAGAAGATGAGGCCAGAAAAGGCATCCTAGAAACACGAGAGGTAGATGACAGGGATAGGGGCGGGAGGAGAAAAAGGAGGGAATGGGCGGCAGAGAGGGAGAAAGGGATGATAGATAAATGAAGAAAGATAGGAAAAATAAAATTATTTTTATTTCGGATAACGTTCCTATTCGTGCCGGAATGGGCGGGTAAAAAAAAGAACAAGATGACTAGATGTACTTGAGCCGGACCCGTTAATCGCCTGCAATAACATTAATTTTTCTAAAATTGTGAAAAAATACTCGCGGCATAGGACTGACTGGTTTCATTCTTCCGCAATAATATCAGTTTTTGTCTGAAATTCTGAAAAAGTCTCGCATTACACGATCGACTGGTTACCGGTTCTTTTTTTTATGAAATTATTACCCAGACCTAAAATTTTCGAAACATTTATTTGTAAAATTGCCGGTCGGAAAGGAAGCTGATGCGGACCGAGAGATAGTAAGGTAAGATGGGATAGCTAAGAAAGGCGATAATATAGAAATGAAGCTTTCTTAACTTTTTGGCGAGTCTGTTGACATAGAGCTATTTATTTACGTTGAAGTCGTTGCTAGGGGAAAAAGGACAGCGAATGAGGAGAGGAGAAAACGAGGAGTGAAGCGAGGAAATGAAATGGAAAAGAGAAGTATGAGAAAGTTGAGAGAATAGAAAAAGAACTGGAGGAAATAAAAATGGGAAAGGCCGGGATGTTGTTATAGAAAGGACAGAAGGAAGGATGGTAGGAATACAAGATATACAGAAGAAGAGGATAGAAAATGGAAGACAGAGAGAGAGAGAAGTGAAAAGGGAATGAGTATAGTAGACTGGAGGTGGTTGGGAGTTGACCGGTAAGCTTGTACTTGGAGGCCGGGGAAGGGGTAGATGAGGGGAGGTTGGGAGGTGGAGTGGAAAAGGGCGGTGTTGGCGGTGCCTCGCAGGCTGGCGTAGAGAGAGAAAATGAAATGGCCCGGAGCTGTCTTTCGCGTCGCCTACTTCTTCTTTTATTGCTTCACCCCTTCGATTTCTCACTCGAGTTCCTCCGCTTTTTCTCCGCAGCTCCTTCCCCTCTCACTCCCTCTCTATTTTCTCCCTTCTTCCGTCTATCTTCTCCCTCTGTCTCTCTCTCTACCCCTTAAAATTTCCTTTTTTTCCTTCTCAGCTCGCCTCCATCCATAATCTTGATTAAAGCCTACCGTTCTGTTCGGCTTGCCTCCTCCGAACCATAAGAAACCCTCCTTATTCTCTCTCTTTCTCTCTCCTTTTCTCCTCCCATTCTTTCCATCCCTTCCACACCCCTGCCGGCTCTTCCTCTATCTCTCTAATGGAATCCGTACTCCTCAGCTAGCTAGCAGGTCTGCTGCATGTATTATATATTCTTCCCCGGTTAATCCAGTCCGTGTCTGGTGTTTTTATCGCAAGTGGAAATGAACTCTGGGAAAACTAATTTCCACACTCTTTATCTCTGTTTCGCTCATGTTTATGATGCGTTTTGATCGTCTCTCGAAGTTGTACTCCGCCTTCCATTAGAACTGTTTGCTCTTATGCTCGCATTCTGAAGATAGCGTTTCGTGTTTTTTTTGCTTTAAGAGCTTTTTCAAAGTCCAATATCTTGAAGCTGAATGCCGTGCTATGATGAAGCAAAAACATGTTTGAAATTCGCTGCATTCATTCAATGAAACGCTTGTAATTTATACGAGAAATCTCAGAACCAGATGAATTATGAGTTGTTTAAGCATTCGTTAAAAAGGCTTTACAGAAGACTAACGGGATAGTATGAAGCACTGATTTAGCTATATAAAATGCTTAATGTGAATCGAAATTATGTATTTATAAAGTCATACATTCCTATGAAAAGGTTGATGGAAACTTTCAGTATCAATTATTTTCACAGTTTCAGAGAACAAGAGAACGCAAGAATATTATGAAGGATTCAACCTCAACCAGCCCATTAAAATTTTATTTCCTTTCAGTTGGCTCATAACATTTATTTATTTATATGAAGTTCGAGTAATGCACTCAGCAGTATAATCTAAGTTGTATGATCTCCTCTACTAAAGCTACAAAAGTGCAATTGCAACTAACACAAGAAATATTGCGGTCGCTAAGTTTTCATTATTTCAAAAAACATCTTTCCATTTTCTTCCGGTCTTGTTAGTTCTCAGCTCCGCTTAAACGATTTTGTCTAGTAGTTTCCTACATCTGCACAAGATGTCTGTTTACGTCTCATCTTCGGTCCTTCTGTTCCGACTTTTTATTCTACTTTCAGTTTCCGTATCGTAAAAGTAAGAATATATTGTTGCTCAGTTGTTAAAGCGTTGTTTTCCGGAGTCTTTTATTTAGTAGTTACGAGGGACGGTAAAAAATTTTCTCAATTCGGGTATAGGAACAAAATACAGAAAGGTTAAATATCTTTTATTTTCATTCTTGTAATCCCCCTAACTTCGATGCACTTGTTCCATTTCTCTCTTAACTCAACCTGCTTCTGTGGAAAAATTTTTTAATTTTTCTCCGCAAACCAGATCTCAGTAGATACCTCATTACTCTCTTGATATCAGCAAAAATCGAAGATGAGATTTCATAATAGTCGCTTGGAGCCAAACCTTGGCTGTACGGTGGGTAGGGTGGCCCAAAAAAAAACAAAAAGTTTTAAAGTTCAATGCGCCAACCCCTCATTTGGTACATTTTGGTGAGAAAAAAAGGTGCGCGAAAGCAGAATGCAATCAAAACATATTTAGAGGTCGCGATTTGGCCTCCAAGTTTCTATCTCATCAGGTTTCAGGCATCATTCTTTTTGGGTTTTACAGCTCCGCACAAAAAATCTCCGAGAACACCTTTTGTTTGACATATGCAGACGAGTACACCAAGTCGGTTTTTAACTCTGTAAGGCTTTTTTTTTTAGATTTGTGACCTACCTTCAGGGGCAGCGGCGAAAATGCCTTCGGAGACGCGGTTAGGCAGCGAATCTTCACGTCTGTTTAGATTCATTTGAGTTCTCCTAACGTGTATATTTCGATTGTACGCTAGTATCACCCTCTTCCGTTGTGACGTGACGCCAACCGTGTGTGCGCCTTCTGTAAATACTGCGCAGTAACCGACTGCCGTGCGCCGGGACCGGCGGCTCACCCGCTCCCTTGCAGCCCTGCGCAGCACGAGTCTGAACCTGCAAGGTGCCGCCCGCGCCACCGCTAGCTCAGTCGGTATTGTATATTACGTAGTTCGCAGCTGCAGTCGTCGCCCGTCCGTGGTAGCTACTGGAGCTGTGTACAGGCGTCTGCTGTCCGGGGGACAAGCGTTGATATGTCTTCCTCAAAAGTGGTGACTAGGCGCAGAGATGAGATATGGTTGGTAGGACATGAGGAGCCATTCCTTACTGGAAATAAGTTGCCCACCATTGGACAAGTGCTGCAAGTTTTCTTCTATCATCATAATACTAAGAATAAAACTATACGGGACAGTGCTAGGATTGTTGTCGAAGAAACTGGTATTGTGGAACAAAGCTAGGATTTCCACCAAGCATGTCAAACATGCCACAGACAATTTGATAAAAATCCATAGCGAATGGCTTCGTCTGAAGAAGGATTGGAAGCTCACGAGTCAAGTTTTGGGGAGAGAAGAAATAATTTCAAAAAGGAATTAAATTTGCTGCTCGACGTAGTTCATGAATATGCTCTGGATATGATTGACATCGATGAAGACGGAATTTCTCGTAGCACAAAGAGAGGAAGGACGTCGCGGATATATGAGTTGTGTTGATCAGAAACTGGCAAATATTGAGGCAAGGGTTACAGAAAAAGAGAGGGAAAAAGAGGAAATTCAGCGGAAGAGGAAGGAAAAGGATGCAGAACAGCGTTTGGTGTTGAATGTGTTATTCCAAGGGTCTTCTTCAGAGCGTGACGAACAATTCCAGTGTGATGATTACTGTCCAGAGCCCTCCACATCGTCGAGCCGCAAGAAACGGAAAGTTTCGCTGATGAATAGTCATCTATCAGCAGTCTTGGACAGAACGAAACTGAGTGATCGTGATGCTACGTTCGTGATAAGTACAACAGTGCAAAGCATGAGCCACAATATTGACAACGTAAATTTGAGTCGCAACACTGTACGTAGGTGAAGGATTCGTGAACGGGAGGAGTTCGATGCTCGCCTTAAGGCCAAATTCAAGCCAACTGGCCCTCTATTAGTACATTTGGATGGCAAGATCCTTCCCGATATTACATGTTTGTATGAGTGTCATTACTTCATAATGCAAGCTATAATTATTCAGATTACCGATATGCTATTTACTTATTGTGGCAGATAAACCTGTAGATCGATTGCCGGTGATCGTATCGGGAGGGGGAACTCAACAGTTGCTCGCAGTTCCAAAGCTGTCCGCCGGTACGGGTATAATGCAGGCTACGGCTTTTGTGGATACACTACAGGAATGGAATTTGGTTGAACACGTTATTGGTATGTGTTTCGACACATGCGCAAATAATACCGGCCGGAAAAATGGAGCTTGCGTTCTAATAGAGCAGAAGTTGAGTAGAGATCTTCTAAACTTTGCGTGCCGCCATCACATTCACGAGATCATGCTGGGTGTTGTGTACGAGGCATGCATGGGGACATCAACAGGGCCTACTGCCCAAATATTCCGCCGCTTTAGAGACGCTTGGAGTGGTATAGACCAAGGTAAGACACTGCTGTCAGTGTCAGGTCATGTCTGCCAGTAATTACCGCTTCCCGGCGTGTGTAGACGATGGTTTGAGTTTTTTCTTCTCCGCGTTTTGCAGATTTGTATTAAAATGGCGCCGCTACCAAGACTGTTATGAATCTCGTTGGGGATGCAGATAATTTTGTATGTTTTTGCAATGATATTTGAAGGTATTTTACCTTTTTACGTGCGAGCTTGGTTCACAGCTCCCCTTGCAGCATCTGCACCACGCAATGATTTGGATCTGCTAAAAAAGCTCAATGATGAGCGGAAGCCTCAAATGCGCCCCATTTGCAAAGCAGCTTTAGACAAAATGCTGAACCATCTGTGGTATTTGAGCGAGGATCTTATTCCCTTAGCCTTTTTCGACTCCAGCTTGCCTTCAGAGACCAAGAAGGCAATGGTAAGAGCCTTACAAAACAACCTGGTAGTTGAAGATCCCCCTAAAAGGGTTTCAGTGACTATAGAGGACGTGGGGAAGAGACAGTTACAGGGTTTCGTGTCTTAGAGATCTAAAGTGTTCTTCGAGAAACTGTCTATAAAACCAGACTTTTTAGAAGAGGATCCAGACTCGTGGCACCATAATAAAGACTACAAGCGGGCCGCAGATGTGAAAAATATCCAAGTAGTGAATGACAGTGCAGAGTGAGCTGTGGCTCTCATGACAGAGTTCAGCAATAGCATAACTCGAAATGAGAAGCAAAAACAGTATCTTCTACAAGTAGTTGCTCACCATAGAAAACTGTTTACTGATGTTTCAAAGAAGACTGAAAAATTCTACCTTGTAAAAGCAAAGCAAAAATAAATAGCCTTACTGACTTAAAAACCGACTTGGTGTACTCGTCTACATATTCAAACAAAAGGTACTCTCTGAGATTTTTTGTGCGCACAATATCTACGGAGCTGTGGATGCCAAAAAGAATTATGCCTGAAACCTGATGAGGTAGAAACTTTGAGGCCAAACGCGACCTCTAAATATGTTTTGATTGCATTCTGCTTTCGCGCACATTTTTTTTCTCACCAAAATGTACCAAATGAGGGGTTGGCGCATTGAACTTTAAAATTTTTTTTGGTCCACCGTAACGGTGGGTGGTTGAGTTGTTCGAATTCGCAATCGTGAATGGAATCTTGTGCGACCCTTGGCTTGTGAACTGTCGCATTGTCGTCAAAAAAGAGCACATCTTTGCTCAATATTCCCAACCGTTTATTTTAGATGGCGTCACACAGTCTAACCAGGAGTTAAGCGTAGTTAGCTTCAGTAATCTAAGATTTGTGAGGCAGGTTGTCAATGAGTAAAATCACAAGAGATTGAAGTCATAATATTGGCAGTGGGAAATCTCAGGTGTTTCCAATGCATAGATTCCTGTTTCGTCTCCGAGTTCCAGTGGTGAATCCATGTCTCATTCCCACTCACCATACGGATGAGAAAGTCGTCTGGATCAGAGTTCTACAGCTCGAGGAGATTTTTACTCGCAGTGCCTCTCTGGGATCGTAAGGTTCCGTGTCACCCACCTTGCAGAGACCTTAGACATGCCCAATTGGTCAAGAATGAGAGCCAGTACACTTCCATGTGAGATATCAACGCGCATTTTCGTTCACATTTATACGCCAGCCATTCAATATCTAGGGCAATGGTTCCTTCCTCAGTGGCATCTCTTGGTCGTACTCACCGAGGGTCACCCTCCTGGCTCTCGCGCCCCTGCGGAAACTCCTTGGCCCACCTATCTATTTACTGTGGGACATTTGTGCCGTACTTTACCACCATGTGATGTATTCATAAATTATACCTATCGTTTTTTATGAAAGTGAATCAGCGGATTGAGCAATTGTTGTTTAATTATTATAATACTGCCAGAGCATTTCGCAGTTTTTTTGTTTTAGTGTGGCTTGAGTAAATTAAAGTAAATTTCAGTTGAGTTTTGCGTATCACCGTTTAATAACGCAAAATGATTATGTGTAGAGGAATACGTTTTAAAAGTCAAATTCGTTCACACGAAATAATATCTTAATTAATAGGTTATGAAAAGTTATTAGCTACCTGTTACTGGATATTTTCGCGTATTATTTTCGGTGACTGCTTGTATAGGCAGAAAATTACAAACTTTTGAATGGCATGAAGAAGAAATAACGAAGGAAATCTTTATTTTCAGAGGACTCTCTTTATTTATTGGATGAAAAAATGCCTATTAGAATTTAAGAGTTGAGAAGAGGCTTGCTTTCCTCTCCTCCGAGGAAACTGCGCTTTTATATATTTATGGCAACTTCATAAAAATTTCTCTCAAAGTACGAAGAAACCTGCCACCCATTTCGAGAAAGGTAATACTTCTCGTTTTGTTACGTTTTACGACCGCTGCACTGGATTCGGCGCAACTCCATATTTCTGAATAGGCTCTCAAAATTCCTCGGAGGGTCCTCTCTCCTCACCCTTCTCCCCCTTTTTTTATATCATTTGCGGTCCTGAAGGGAGGAGGAGAGAGAGGTGGGGATTCCCCATTACACCAACTCGCTAAGAAGCCCCCACACACTCGAGTTCCGTAACTCGGAGTTCATAGGTTCAACGCCCTATCTCTCCCTTTGTCTTTTAAAAACTCCCTTCCTGGTCCCGTAGTGATCTCATTTGTCGAGTGAGATCATTCCCCGGGGACTGCACCGTAAAAGCGGCCGACTTTCTTTGCCCTCCTCTCTCTCCTTTCTTGGGAGAAAAATCGCGATAATAAAACGTTTCAAATTAGTTTTTTGTTGAACGTGTGCATAAAAAAGAAAGATGACGTGTTCTTTCCGAGTCAGATCTTTTTTTTCCCTCTCTCTGTCTCTCTACTCCCGTAAAAATGTAGATGATTTGGAGCGCTTCTCTCTCGAAAGAAAAAAATCCTGCCGTGAAGTATCTTCCTTTCTTTGAAGCTTCTGGAGGTTCTCAATATTTCCGGAAAAAATACGTATTTTTGCAATTTAAAAAAAGTATTGTTTTCTTCTTACGTCATCGCACGTGCCTCATTTGTTCGCTTCGATAAGGGAGATGAATTTCGGATGGATAGGAAGGTTGAGCTTTCCATGGCTACTCCATAATTTTGACTGGCAGTACCTGGAATGACGTAGCATCCAGAAATTTTTTGCTATGTGATGCGACGTAACATACAGATTTTTTAAAATCTAAGGGTTTCTCATAAATCCTGATGAATTGTTTTGAGCGTAGATCTTGTTTGTTTTATTTCCGATTATCCTGTCCACGTATTTATATTACGTACTTTTAAAAACAATCATGATTACTTGCATGTTTTAATGATTGCACCAAACGTTTGTATCGGTCGTGTTTTTTGGAATTATTAATCGGTTTGTAATAAAAAGGGTACATTACGATTTTTCTCTTCAAAGGCGACAGTTTAGCACTGAATTATTTCATTTGATAGATTTTGCGGCTCAATGTATCTCTGTATTTTATATGCATGTTATATACATTTCATATGCCTTCCATATGCATTTTATGTCACATAAAAGATATCGTTTTATGTTTTATTCAAGAAAGGTTAGTGCGAAGATTTACGGGGAAGTATCGAAACTCGTGATTAACCTTTATGTGATGACATAAACTTGTGCAACACTTCATGCAGGGTATCGCAATCCGAAAATACTTGGAAACTTGTTGCTTGGCTTATAAATAATTTCATTAATTAATATTTTATCCGTAGGTATGGAATGCGAAGAAACTTTGGGTTAAAAAAGAGCCACGGAACGCGCATGTCGTTTTTTAAAACATAACGAATGAATCGTTGCTATATAACCTCTAAAACGATTCCAACCGAATGTTAAAACGTATGTTCTATAGATGATTTTTTTTAGGGGACTACTTTCTAGAATACCTGCTTCGAGAATGAGATTATTGCACGTTTGAGCTTAAAGAGTCATAATTGGTATCCAACGAAGAAATCCCTAGAGATTGGAAAGATTTAATCGTAGGGGGCGGTAGAAAGTGTAAAAACCATCATATTTGAGGTATGCGAGGCGAGCGTAATGTGTTATAAAAAGTAACACCTGCTATTGCGAGGCGATATCCAAAGATCTCTGATCGAGATAAATGAAAGAACAAAAAAATATCATTGCCTTGAATTCGGTCATGCTGCTGTCCGTTCTCAACTCGATGACCTCTTTTGATCCCGTGAAAACAAATCGCTGATTTTCAGCCTTTTACTTCCTATTCCTGTGAAAGTTTGATTCTCCTTACTTTTCCGATATGACTAAGTCATTTAATTGCTTCGAATACTTGTATCCCCTAAGCCTCTATCTCAAAATGAGAGTTTTTTCAAAAATTCAATCGCTAAGGGTTTGATTTGCAAGTGGTTCTTTCGTTCAGAAATATTTTTCCCAATCAGTTCTCTAGTTGTCGGCAAAGTTAATTAAAAAAGAAAGGCGTTAAATGTTTTCATCGCCGATTGTTTTTTATCATTTTGGATAAAAAGGAGAAAAATAGAGGACAAGTAAGGTCACTGGAATATTTTAGAGTACCCGTTCATTGCGAACGAGGTTTTTCTCCGGAAAACAGCAAGTGGCGTCAATTTCGTTTTGTTTATTAGCTCTTAGGGAAGGATACATCACGATAGAGAGAACGGTTAAGTACAAGATTTTATTTCGTTGGTTAAGTTCAAAACATTAAGCATTGATAATTCACTTAAAAACCAAAAGGGGAATGTAGCCCTTAATTATGTGAAGTATCCGTTTACATAAGCTTCACACTTCATTTTATCATTAGTAGTGAAACTTTTTAAAAACTTTGTTGGAAAAATTTTCACCGATATAGCTGAAAATGATATTTTTTATTATAATAATCAGATACTAGTCTGATCGTTGCAGCTCTGCCTGCAGCAAGGCAGGTGTTTTGTCTTCAAGCTCGAGGACTAATAATTGATATATCAAGGCCTGTCCCGTTGATGGCGTGAGAATTTGGCTGTTTTCGACGAATAGTTAGTGCAAATTTTGTGCCAGAAATCCACGATTTTTGCTCAGTGACTCTAGGAGACATTTGCTTGACAATCTATGTTTTATTTGAGCTTTTCTTGTAAAGACAACTAGGAATCATGTTGTGTGATATATTACAAAAGTTAGGAATCATTATTTTTTCAATGACATTGATGTTGATTTGGCAATCTGATTCATTTTCTCTGGTTTGGTTGCAGGATAATCCAAAAGACAATCAAAGGCGGATTTTATGAGTTTCTTGCCAATTGAAAAAATACGAAGTTGAACAAAACCTTTCACTTAAAGCAATTTTTTCCGGAGTACAACATTTCTTGTTTTGTTGTTTGAAGCTGTACTAATAGAAAAATGAATTCTAATTAGATGGCCTACACTGAAATTTGCAACAGGATTTTTCAGATTCACACCAACATGGCTAACAGATTGACCCTGGGTCTTGTTGAGTGTAATCACAAAGTACGTAGAGACGTTCATATGAATATCAGTTCGTTTACTTTCCTGGTAATCCAATACTTAAGGCATGCGGATTCTCCAGTTTATATTTTAATGAAGTGGTCCGCAACCTTTTCAATGTGGCGAGCACCAGTTACATTCTAGAGCATCCCTATACTTCTGTAAAAGTAGGAATGGTCATAAATAAAACCAAATCAACGTCAATGTGATGGAAAATGTCCTTTCGTACGTTTCGAAAGAAAACAGGCCAACAAATCAAATTAATAGTGCTAGGAAAGACGATTTTTAGTATCGTAGAAGAAAAAAGATTGCTAAAGAACACGGCGGTGCTCGCGAGCACCAGGTTGCGGACCCCTGTTGAAATGAAACAGTATACGCGACTCTTTAATTGTATTGTTAGTGACATAGCATTTTATCTTGTGGATTGAAATTTCGTCATTATAAATTACGTTTTAAATCCGCATAAGTTTAAAAGTATTTCGCTTAAATGAGATTCTCCTTTGTATGCAATGAAATTTGATAGTCTGATGAAAGTACTTATTCTATAGCGTATAAATTTAATACAACTTCGGATAAGAGAAGTTTATGAAAGCTTTTACGTCTATTGGGACACGTTAAATAAATCGTTTCATTTAAAGTGCTGTAAATTCTTATCGTTTTGATTACTCTTTGTAACTTCGCGATTGCCAGAGATCTTACGTGCATATAATCGTAATTGTCTATATGAGTGGACATTTGAGCAAAAATAAATGTTCTTTGCCTTTCCTGAGGAATTATCATCTCATCTTATCTCCAGCATAAAACCTTTATGTAACGATAATATTTCAGCAGCCCATAGAAAAGTAATCTCCGCATAACCCGACTAAATCGAATCTATTCCATCTAAACTGGCATGCATGTTCATTCTTCGGAGGATGATCAGCGTCGCATATCTATACGCTTTTTTACGAGTTTTCCGAGACATCGCTTGTATAAAATGTTATTGCGGTTTTATTTCCGGGAATAAAGTCCGTAACTTCAATCTTTTACTTCATGTCGATTCCTGTCTCCCACTCTCCCGTCTCAATTCCTTTATCTACCTGCTAAATCCTATTCCTCTGCTACTCATCCAGCGTTATAGCCATCATCATTGCACCCATCCAACGACTACCCCTAGGCTCGATACGATATGTTTTTATCTCTCCTTCGGTTTATTTCGATCCGATCGAACAAAGGTATTCGGGGTTCTTTTTTCCCATGAAAAAAACACTCCCAATTCTCACACCCGTCCAATTTTTTAAAAATATATTCCGGAACGATTCTCCTTCGCTACCGTGTGTTTTTTTTTAATCACGGGCGCAACGCCGGAACGAATCGGGAAATTGCTTCTGAATACGGAGATTATGTAGGCTCGAAATGATATCTCTCTCATCGTTCTCTATCTCACTCTCTCCTTGTATTCTCCAGATCCAATTACTTTATACCCAGACCCTTTTATGTGCTTCGCGGTCAGTCCATCGGTTGTGGGACGAAAATTTCTGTGGTTGTCTATATCAGAAGGCGCGCATGCGCTGCATTCGGGATCTAAATCGAGTTTAAGTAGATGCTGGGGCGGGTGCGGCTGTGTGAGGATTTTTCAATTTCGGAAAGCTCTTTTAAATAGGTCGGGTTTTTTTATTATAATACATTTTTGTACGCTAGCCACTCGAATTGCACGGTTTCGTTGTACGCGGTCCGGTTTAGCACGGTTTTCATGTCAGAGGGCTACCTCGAATTGCGCGGTCATCAGTTTCTCCTTAGCACGGTTTCGGAGCAGTCTCCAAGCATATAAAAAATTGTACTATAATGTTTAAGTTCGACTTAGAGGTTATAAGAAAGAGTGGAGGAAATTCTGAATACAGTGCAACTGTATGTTGCATGTTGGACTCAGGAAGCGCTCAAATGTAACCCCATGTATTTCTATGGTTGTGGTTGTGGATTATTTGCGTTCTGGTGCTAAAATTTTACCAGTAAAGTTGATAGAAAACGAGCTACCACCAATTGCTTCGCCATATGTGTTTCTGCTTATTTCATTATAACAAAAGAAAGCTTCCCTCGCCATTTTGCGAACAGCGTACCTTATAATATTTTTTGAAGAGGAGGAAACTTGATTCGCTTTTCATATATTGTTTTTTCCATTTAATTAACAGTTTAAATGGTATCGCCTTCGTTAATTATGTTCAGGTATGTATCTTTAAAAGAATAAAAAGTGACCAATCTGAGAGGAACTTATTTATGCGAGGTCAGCGTTCTTCCGTGACAAGGAGTTACTTGTGCATCCAAAATAATACCACCACATAAGGTTTATTCACTAATTTGCAGCTTCCGTAGCAATAAATTTGATTCTGTCTCCACTTGCGACTTAGATAGGTATAGAAAGCGGAGAAAGATCATCAGTTTTAGAACCAATAGCTGAATGCCTTTTTACTTCATTCCCACGTGATTGTGAATAGCTATTCTTTTTTTGACCTTATGCAATTTTCTCAAAAATATACTTTCGTTATACACATACAAATGTCGAAATATTTACGATACAGCGGAGAAATTTCTTAACCACTTATGCTCCTTAGGTGACCGCAATAATCTCTCATTTCCTACCGCCTTCTTTTAACCCAGTCTAGAAAAGGCGAGAGAGAGCTATGGTCTATAGAGGGTACTCAAGGGATTGAGTGAGGTCGAGGAAAATGAGGTGAACTCGCTTTTTCGAGGGTCTCCGAATCCCGCCCCACATTTACTCTCTTCCAAAGGGGTCGCAGTCGACCCGCCACCTACCCGGTTCCTTTTCTGCCGAACTCGCGTAATTGGTGGGAAGGATGCGTCATTTTTCTTGAAAATCAGTGTCTGTGAGGTCGGGAAATGGAGGGCGTTCTCCACCGAATAAAGAAATAAGGTATTTTGAAAAGCGAGAGAAGTCGGCCGGAGCGAGATAACGGCGTGATTTTTCTCACCATTTTGATCGCCGTGCGCGCATTGAGAGGCGAAACAAAAACAAACATGTTCTTCCTTATTGCAGGATGTGTAGCGGTGTTAATGTGCAAGACACTTGAAACCGTATGCGTAGAACAAAGCGTTCGAATTAAGATGTCCAATGGCTTCTAATTCGAAGGATGAGACGAAAGTTCCGCTTTATACAATTTATCGAGAAAAACGTATTTCTTACTTTGCAGTATCAATGTACAGTAGGATCTCAAAGTACGCGAGTGTTAGGTGCCTTTATACCCCCGCGTAAGTGCGAATTCGCGTAAGTTAGGGTTCCCCTATAGAAAGCTATTGTACATATACTGAGGTAAAACTACGCGAACTCCCATGTACGCTGATGCACTTTCTTCCACTGCTTTGCGTATTTCCCTTTCACGAATTTTAACAGAACGCACGGAAGATTCGTTCGTGTTGAACCGCCGCGCAACCTCCGAGTTTGAGACGCCACTTCTTAAAAGTCCAAAATCTTGACGTTTTCTTCAAAAGTTCTCCCAGTATGAGCTTTCTTCTCATTTTCGATACCACTAGCACCACCACTAATTTTCCTCTAGGGCCTATGATTGCGGTAAAATTCACAAAAAAACTCAGGGGGTCAGTCCCGTATGAGCGGGATCGCGTACTCTGAGTTCGCGTACTTTGAGACCGTACTGTATTCCACCTCTGTGAGTTTTTGCTAGCTGATTCATGTTTTTCTCAGGCTGCCCTTTTAAATACCTGAGGATGAACTTTTCATTGCTGCCTAGATCAGTATTTCATCTTGATAATTCTCAAATGAAGGTGGCATTTAAAATAAGCTGCATCTTACGAATTGAAAACATTTGCATTTTGCCGAGTCATGTTTGTATCGATTCCACAACTTATAAAAAATTGGTCTTGGAAACAAAAGAAAGATCGGAAAATGTCATCGAAATTTCGTTCCGTCAGCTTAATTATTATTTATTAACAATTGCTTTCCCATAGGAATTTCAATTAGATGCTGTCACAAAAGTTTAGCTAAAATTGAAATTTATTTAAATATGTACGGATTAATAGAAATAGCGGCGTCTCAATTTATCGAGTAAAACACCCTTAAGCAGCTATAAATATACGTTTTAATAAATTACAATATATTTCCATTCTCTAGTTTTCTCCCTGGAGACAGAGTCGTCAACATCTTAGAAATATAAAGCGGTAGTTAAATGTTCAGAGTGCATAAAAATGCGTGACCTCTTCACTCTCGTGCATGATCGTAATTTATGATATTTTTTCCAGCAATATATCTTCATTAGCTCCGCGGTTCTCACGCCTTCATATCATCTTGTAATGGTTTCATGTGTTTTGTGAATAAATACGGTCAACAAAGAATTGCTCCGAAGATATGCAATAATTTAGCGTTACGAAATCATGAGAAGCCGAAATACCCTTAAAAGTTCGCGAAAGTATATAAACGGATAGCATGACGACATCCTAAAGGTCGCCTGGAGACGATTATACCAAGAGGTGAAATACAGAGAGTTTAATGAATATATTTCGAAATTATAGATACAGTGCGTTTTGCTGAATACCCTGAATTCTTGGTAGCTAATCGTGTAAACCAGGAGTTGAAAACACGCGGCCTGCGTAGAGCATTTATGATGTCCGCGAAGCAAGATACTTCACGCTATGTTGCAACCAAATTTCAATTGTATTTCTTTAAGATATCTTTAAATAATCTAATAAATTCAATAAATGTTTTAAATCAACACTTCCAAAATATTTGCTGTTTATTTTTCATTCCCAGTTAAAACACTTCGAATTTGGAGCAGAGATTCTTAACATGGAATACGGCCCGTGGATTTGGTGTAGTGTCTTCATGATTTGAATTTGAGATCCCTGGTCTAAACAGAGGCGTATACTCTAGCTTTTTCTAGAGTTCGTACATTGCCGTTTGTGACAATATATGTACTCGGCGAATGTAGACTGGAAATCAATGAAATAGAAACTTCGACATTGTTGTGAAATGAAGTTTAGTGAAATTTATCCTTTAAGTTGTATGGCATTATAATTTTCAGCTGCAAATAGTCTTATTTATTCACAGTGTGTGCAAATTTTAGCTTTATTTGCTTTGACCCCGAAGGGTACCATAATTCGGTCCTTGTAGTTAATGCTTTTAACTTATACATATCCGTGTTATCTGTAGAATGAGTGCATATGGATATAGCCGCTGTGAAATCATGTCAATTCTTTTATTTTTGGGCCGTTCATGAGCCGTTAACCGGGATTTTTACACCAAGTCAGTCATTCATACACCTGCGTAGAGAGCCTTGCCAAATTGCTCTGTACTTTTGGCAATCTTACCGTACGACCATTGATGTCAGGTTTAAACCACAAACTATTTTAAGCAAGAAGTACATCTCTAAAGCATATTCGTCGCTAATTTATTTTAAGATGTGACCTAGATCAGAAATAAATGCCTTATTGTCCCATAATTTCGCGACAATATTTACATATGTAATATTCTTTCTGTCCTTAGCGAACAAAAGACTCGTTAAAATTCGAAAATGTGGGTTAATAGAATTCCACTTGCCCTTGAATACACTTGCTTGATCCTTGAATCTGCGGTAACTGACTTTTTTTAAACTTCAACTAATCCAGACCCCATCTACCCTGACTCCTCCGAACAAAACCTTTTAAAGTTTCTTTTGACGTTTGCAATCGATTCCACGATCAGCAATATCAAAATTGAATCTTTTATTGGTCGAAGAATGTGGGGTAATTATTCCCTTGTGTGAATATATCAAGAGCTCCCAAAAAAGAAGAGTTCATCTATTATATGCAATGATAGGCTTCAATATACTCATTTATCACTGCTTATCTAAGTTAATATTAATAAAAATCAAATATGAAAACTGCAAAATGTAGATCCATTGAACTAATTACATGCACAGTAATCACGCGAGACGTAGCGATATATGCTTTTCGATTTAATATTGCTGAGAATGTTCGTTAGGAATCTACATGATACCCTGCAAGTCACCTTTTTGGTGGATGGCAGGGGGTGCAGTGAACCAAAGGTCTCTAGTTTTTCTACGATATCTTTTCCTATTATATTATCTTATCGTCTTAAGGAAAAACGATCCTCTATATCGCTCCGTCCTACAATCGTTCTTGCGAATCTTATTCTCGCTCTCCTGCCATCGGAGATACGTCCGGCTTCTTATAATACTCACAACCTCATTCGCTAATCCCTCCGACATATATTTTTCCAGCAGTTTAAACCTAGCCTGCAGCCTACGTTCCTCTAACGATGTCCATTTTAGATTTTCTATTACGCGTTGCTTACTATATTAATTTCCATTTACGAATCTATCTGTCCTGCACGGCACCTTTTCTATCTCGTTAGTGAGTCCCTTTTCGTATGGATCCCACACAGCTGACGCATATTCGACCTGCGGTCTAACCAAGGATAAATAACATAATTCTTACACTTTTTCGGAGCTACTTCGAACTATTCTCCCTATAAGGGCCAACTTTTTGTTAGCGGCACCTATCAATCGGCGAATGTGGGTGTCCCACGAGAGATCACGATGGATCGTGACTCCTAGATATCTAACCGAGTCTGAAACTGGAATCCCTACTCCGTCGAACGAATAATTAATATCCAGCGAGATATTATTGGTTCTACAGAAATTGATGACGCAGCTTTTCTTTTGGTTGATTTCTAACTGCCTTTCCTTACACAATGCAGAAATAGCTTATAGATTATTTTGGAGACACTGATGGTCTTCCGGATTGCTCATTTCTCTATAAATGACGGTGTCGTCCGCGAAAAGCCTAATTTTACTTCTGACTACTGAGCTGATATCGTTTATATAAATTTGAAATGATAACAGACCAAGTACACTACCCTGTGGAACGCCAGAGACAACCTCCACTAAGCTCGAGGACTTCCCATCTATAACAACCTTCTGCTTCTGCTTCCTTCCTTCTGCTTAAAAATTCACAGATCCAACTAATAATTTCGGAATTAACGCCTAAGGTTTCAATTTCGTTATTAACTTCCTGTGAGGTACCTTTTTAAAGGCTTTCCTAAAATCTAAGAATATGGCATCGACCTGCCTATTATTTTCTCCTCTTCTCAGTTTACAAATCACAAAATGACAGAGCTGAACATCGCAAGACCTACCTTTCCTAAAGCCGTGTTCAGAATCATCGAACAATGAATTACTATGAAGAAATCGCATTATCGCATATCCTCGAGAATCTTACACGATATCGAAGTTAGGGAAATCGGCCAGTAATTTTCTGGGTTTTCCTTGTCGCCGCCCTTATGAATTGGGGTAACGTGCGCTAACTTCCAGCTGTTAGGGATCTCTCCGTAGGAAATTGATTTCTCGAATATTATCCGAAGAAAATATGCCATTTCTTCGGCAAATTCTTTTAGAACACGAGCAGGAATTTCTTTGAGGCCCGTGGTTTTGCTAGGTCTACTGGAACTTAATTGCCTTGCAATTTCCACTTCAGAAAATACTATATCGTCCATCAGGTCGTTCCTCATAGCGGGCGCATAATGCACACATTGATCGTCGACGGCTGTAACTGCTATTATAAAATGACCGTTTAACAGGTTGGCTTTCTCTACGCTATCATGAATAATGACACCCGAGTCATTACTCAGGGAAGGTATGGTAGAGACTCTACCTTGGACCTCTCTCACATAGGATCAAAACGCTTCAAATCTATCTATCTATCTTCTATATATTTAAACGCCGACATGCGAGCGTTGTCCGCAGAACGGCGCGGATTGCGCAATTCAGTAAAATCAGTGAATAAATGTACACGAGGTCTGATAATGGACGAAAACCGTGTCCAGGAGGCGTTTATGCCCGCCCGATTAGGTCATGCGACCAGCGCTACCGTGCGTCAGTGCTACTGTCGCCGAGTTGGCCGGCCGCCCGTCTTAGTGCAACGCACCTATTGACTGTTACACGTTTGCCAAACCGAACATGTAAAACATTTATAGTGTAGGATTTGGCGATATGTTACTGGAGTTAGGTAGAAGAATGGAGGACTTGAAGAGCATTTGTAATTTCGTTTCTTTTTCAATTTGTTTGCATAGCAATGGAAGCATTAGTTTGAAGACACAATCAGTTAACATATGAGTTTTAGCAAAAATATGTGAATTGTACTTGAAATTGATGGAATAAAGCGATCTAAAGATCCTATGCAGACAAGCATAAGCTGTAATGTTGGGAATAATTTTGAAACGAGAAAAAAGTCTTCTATGACCGGGAATCGAACCCGGATCTTCCACTTGCCGGGCGGATATTCTACCACTGAACTATCTTAGCAACAGTTCAATTTTCCCGTTTCTTAACTAGAAAATTGATCTGCTAATATAGTTGAGTGGTAGAATATCCGCCCGGCAAGTGGAAGACCCGGGTTCGTTTCCCGGTCATAGCAGAGTTTTTTTTCTCGTTTCAAAATTATTCCCATTGTACTTGAAGTCTAAGAAAACTGTAAATGGGTTTTAATTTCTTTAGTCATGCCTACCCGTTCACTATTAATTATTTAATACCATACTCCTGAAGTTAGTAAAAGCCTCGCGCATAGTATTTCTCGCTATAGTGCGGGATTCCTTATACGTGTGAACTTTAGCTGCTCTATACTCTTTGGTTGCTGTAGACGGCATATTTCTTATTTTCGCGTGGTTTATTCTCTGACGCCTAAGCGCACTCCTAACTTGCTTATTGTACCAACGTGGTTCTTTATCGTCGACCTTCAACTTAATTCGAATGTATTTATCGAAGCCGTCTAGCTTTATATCCTTGAATAATGTTCATTACGACTCAGCACCTGATCGTTCGGTCATATCACAGAAGCCAGGTAGTCTTTCTCGTAGGCGCGACTTGTAACTTGGAAAGTCTGGCGTAGAAAATGGGAATCTATTGCGATGAATGACCGATATTGATCGAACTATCCAATGCACATATCGGCCTAATTTTAAAAAGATAGATATTTTTTATGTCAGCTGTTAAAGGATACGAAGCAGCTGCGCCGATTCATTCAATTCTCAACCTATCTGAATATTGAACGGGAGATATCGAGACTGCACTCCACCGATTGCTGCCGTGTTTTAATCTTTCGCATTAGAAGTAAGGTCAACCGGTGATTCCCATTCCAATCGCATATGCACTTTTCCTTATTGACTCCGCTACGTCTCGTGATCTTAATGCGATTCAAGGCCATTCCGGAGTAGCCATCACACAGCCCCTCGCATAATCTTGACCTTTCGACATCTCGTCCTCCCCTTGTACCATTACTTCCGCCAGTAGTGCCATCATAACGTTCATTAATTCATTGCCATCAGGGCCGTCGATTCAATCGGAAGCGTAGGAACGGGAATTGTAATTTTTTCCAAAGAGCGTATATGGGTGCTCGTGATGAGCATCGAGCGTTGCGAAACGTCTCATGGAGTGTATCTGAATGGACAATAAGATACGGGGTGAAGTGGTTTGTATTTGTCATTTAACTTAATAAATTGTTAAATTCATGCGGTGGTGGTGGTTTTCGGAATATGTTTTTAAAATGCAGCAATATTTGCTTTCATTTTCAAAATTTATGTCCTTCCGTTTTTTACACCTAACAGTGGAAATATTTTGTTTTAAACGATGAAATTCTCTGAAAGATTTAGTCTCTAAGTTGAATGTTCTCATCGAGGATTTCAATTTTGCACAATTCAGTTACCTATTTTTTAAATAAAAAATAATAAAATGAAGTTATCTTTAGTAGTGTGTCTCGGAAGATTAACGAGTTTATTTGCTGAATTTAGTTTAAAAGTCCTTAAATCAAAATCATGCGGTAAGTTTATTTACCGAGATTTTTTTGCTAATCTGAGCTAAATTTTCAAAGGTAAAGCGACGTTTATTAAAAGCGAAAGAAATATTTGAAAGTATTTTTTCGATTTTCCTAAGAAATTATTTGCTATTTTTTTGTAAGACGCCTTTTTTCATTTTCTGAATTTGGATAATATCCGGTCGCTGTAGGTTCCTTTCTGCGGTTCGTGTTTTTAATATAACAGATATATTGTCTTAAAAATTTAATAAAAATGTTATTTGAGTGCAACTTTTAGCTTTTCTGAGCACATTACCATTTTAATTACGTCTTTTCATGCATGTCACATACTAACTCATTAGATTTCTTATTAAAAATTACAATTTGCTATCCCATTTTTAATATCGTTTTCCTTCGTTTCAGGTATGTTTACTTCTACCTTCTTTTGACATTCCCTTTCCTTGGCCAACATGTGAGCAGGTACATTATTGCGTTGTTATGTAATCTCAAAGATTATTTTCTTCAGACGTTTTTTAAAACTTATGAATTTTAATCGAGTTTATCACGATAACAAAACTTTTTTTCAGCTTCCGTTACCATTCTCCCTTAGAACGTCAGATATTCATTCACGTCCATTTCTGGGTCGGTTTTTGTATTAATAATAATGAGCGGATGTCCAGCGTCCAACCCCCTGATGTGGACATTCTCTCCCGCAGTCACAAGAGCGCATTATAAGAGAAGGGAGCAAGTAGAAGCCTTACCATTACGAAATGCAACGAGAGGTCGAGTGTGTTAGCGTCCCATCCGAAGGACAAACTGACCTCTTTGGTTGTGAGCACCTCTCGCAATGCAGGAGACTAGAGTAGACCTCACACTCGCATCGACGGATCTCGGATCGGAAACACTAAGAGCCTCTCACTTTTCCATCTTCGGTCTCTCATTGCCTTTCTAAAAATTAAATAATTACAGTTCGATTGACTTAGAAATAGTTCTATCCATTGTTTCGTCGTACATACAGCCGTGATGCAATGAAAGTTATGCGTACCTGAAGGATGTTCATCTAGAAAAAATTGTGACAAAATTGTCAAAAATTGAAAAATTTAGTGCTTATCTTGGGTATCACCAATAATCATGACAAGGTTATAAAAAACGGTTACGGCTATTGGAGATACTAAGACAAATATTAAAATTTTCAATATTCGATACTTAGGTGCTTGTTTTGGAATTAATTTTCAGCTACAAGACGTGCTCGATCATTCTCTAGTGAAACCTTAACGTTATGGCTGCGTGGCATTTTTACACTGACCTTTTTTTTAAATAATGATGCGTGGAAAATAATTTCACTTTTTATGGAACATATGTGGAGTTGTCTCAAATTCGTATTCATTAGGATAGATGCTTAAATTCGTTCCATTCAAAGAAAATATTTTCGGAATATGCCTATCCTCTCATCATTGTAAGATATGTTCGTGTAAAATCATATGGATCGCGATAATTTTAGCAGGAAATCATCTAAAGATGTTGAAACATTGGTAAGGAGTCTTTCTTGAATTATATTGATTTGAGAGTTACCTTGACATTAAAGTTTTGTCTTGAGTGAGACGAGAAAAAGGCAAGAATCCTCTTTCTCTTTCGGCGGAGGAGAGTTAAAGGTAGAAGTTCTTAATGCATATTAATTTATGTATATGGATGAAATGTAGTAAAGAGCTGAAGGGGTTATAGCAGCGGTTCCCAAGCTTGATGCACCTGCGACCCCCTCTTAAAGCAGCCGATCTTGTCGCAACCCCCTATTATGGTAGCAGACCTTATTTCGACCCCCTTAAACCCATCCATCAATAAACATGAATTGCGATTGGAATATTTGCAGAAAATTGAGATTTTTATATTAATAACGAAATAAATTATCCATTTAAAATTAGCGGAAAAATAAAATATTGAAAATTTTACATATACGCTTTTCCGTCTTCGCGATCCCCTGAAAATCTTTTGCGACCCCTCGGGAGGATCGCGAACCACAGTTTGAGAACCACTGGGTTGTAGTACTCATTATTTTAAATGATAATCGTTTTGGGCACATACTACAAGAATAAATAATTGATTTGAGGAACCACACAGTAAGGTGCGTTGTCAAACATTCTTTTAATTATTATTATTTCTAAATTCATGCGAATACTGAGAAACTTCATTGGAGCCTCCATGCAGGCCCGTGTTTGCCATAAGGCAGACTAGCGAAATGCTGGGCTCCGAAATGACTAATTCCGGTTAGTAATGCTACTGGTGAATAAACCATGTCAACTTTGAAACGTGTGAAAATCTCCAACGTAGCAGTATTTCACAAGATAAGCGCGTTGGCGCTGCTTTGTATTGAAAATGAGGTTGCTAATGAAATTAATTATGATGAAATGATTGATAAATTTGCTGTACCTACTAAAAGCGAGAAAGAGAAATATTGAATATCTCTGTTTATTTACTTTAAAATAAAGGATTTTAACATTTGGATTAAATTTGTTTTTACATTGCATTATTTCTATATACCTTCCTTTTTAATGTGAAGAGTGGGTTCAAAAATTTGCTTTGCCTAGGGCCCTAACTGTCCTAAACACGGCCCTGCCTCCATGGACAGGTAATATAAATTTTACGGAGAAAGAAAACTAAAAGAATGCTGTTTATGGCAGAAGAGAGAATTGTTTATCATTGTAGTCAAGGTTAAGGCAAGTTTTAGAGGGAATAACGTGAGAATATACCGGCGAAAGGATGCTAAGTCATATACAGAGAGAATAAAATGTAAATCTTAGTGTGTATCACGATAGCTTTGCAAGAGAATGAAATTACGAACTGAAAAGGCAGAGGTTACTACTTTATTTATTTAAAATAAAGTGGAATAACATTAACAAAGAAGTTCACAATCTACCATGCCCTCGGTAGGATTCGAACCCGCGACCCTAGCCTTAGTAGACATTCATCCTCATCTTCCCTCCACCATAGCAGCCAAAACTTCTGAATTTGACCGGGAATCCAACCCGGGTCTCTCACCTATTGTGGTAGGTGCTTTAATTCAACCAAGTCAGCAAGTCAGTAATTTAATCAGTTAACCAAAAAATAGATTCCTTTTTTCTTGATCACAAAATGGATTCCACGGTTTAATTAGTCGCGCTTAAAAAAAGGCGCATCTTTGAAATCCCAATGTCTCCGCCGCCCCTTTACGATCCTCGCCCCTGGAATTCCGCCATCATCGTCGCAGAGCGCCATCTCTCATTCCCCCTTATTGACGCGCCCGCGTTCCGTCCTCTGACGCGGGATGAATGAACCCATTCATCCATTCGTTGAGCAACGCGAACCATCAATCTCTATTCGAAGGAGCCACCGTCGCAACGGGCGAAAAATGAAAGAGGAGAAAGACGCCGTTCATTTTCAGCGCAGCGTACGCGAATCCCCATATATCCACGGAATTGTCAGATTTTTCTTTTTTGACGCGCGTTCGTGTCCAATCTGTCGTAGTTTGCGTTTCCGTTTTTTTCCGCGTTCGTATCCTGTATATCTATATCGACGCGTCCTAACGACCTACGCTCACTTGCCATATTATTAATCTTTAATATCTAAAGCCGGCATGGCGTACATGTGTACGGACTTTGCAATCAGGAGTGGTTTTCCGTGCATGTGTTCGGACCCAGCCTTCTCTTTGCTCAAACCTAAAAATCTAAGCCACCTATTTACATGAAATCGACGAATGAAGCCTTAACTTTGTGGAACTCCGCCGTAAATGAAACGAAGAGATAACTTAGTAAGGAAAAATGAACATAAATGCCGAGCATGGCGAAATACGTTGAAATGGCTGCTTTGAGTGGCGAATTGGAATAATAAATTATTGGCTTGAGGGGTTAATATTATTTTGTGGTTGTTATTGCTCGTTTGCTTTTAGACATTTTAATTCTCGCAGTGATGACAAGTGATCTTTTTTAGAATGAGTGTATTTGCGCTTAAAGTGGAACTTTTTTGTTTTTATCCGTATTCTATAATATATGCAATAATGACAGTTTCTAGCTACACTCGGCCCTCCTATAACGCGGGAAATGCGTTCTGACCGAGTGTCGTGTAATGTGAATCCGTGTAATGTGAATCCGTGTAATGCGAATCCGTGTAATGTGAATCCGTGGCTTTTGCATAGAGGAAAGGAGGTTGCGTTCCATACTCCTTCAGGCATGCACCTTCCTAAACATCTCTTGGATGCACGTATTTGTGCAAACATAGAGTTGTCTTCATTTATCTAAACATATAAACAAAGCGCTCTGACCCTCCGATACGTCTATTCTTCGCTCTGCGGTTTGGAATCCCACATCCTAAGTCCGTCCAAACCGCGTAGCTGCGAACCATAATGCGTGTTGTATAAGATCTTGGTATTAAAGATAAACCGTATTGTAGAGGCCCTGTTATAGGAGGACCAGGTGAATATTACTTGTTTCTCTATGCTCTAATCGTCATCTACCGAAGGTGAGAATAGAGTGCCATTAAAAGTTAAGAACAGTATAACCTCGATTATCCGACCTCTATGGGGGAAAGGACCGTCGGATAAACCGAAAAGTCGGATAATTCGTAAATAATGGAAACAATGCTCATTTAGGAACATCATTAGTTATTTAAGTATTCCACATAATCTCAGACCATTTTAGAGTGAAATTTAAAATAAAAAATAATAAAAAATATTAAAATTATATTATCAGTGGTCTCCCGAGTGAATCAACTGTCAGTAAGGTTGCCACCTCAGAAGAAGTTAATTCCGAGAGATTTTCTTCTAGATTTAAAAAAACCTTATGTGAACTATGAAACTTGTTTTATTTATTGATTAGAAGGTATTTAATGAATATTAAATCATAATTTTATTTAATTAGATAAAATAATTAACGGCAGCTCTCTCCCGCGTGAACCGTCTTTCGGTGGATGCAACCGACATGTATTTTCCGACTATGGTTATAGAGCTCCTCTAAACCAAAAGTCGGATAAACGAGGGTCGGATAATCGAGGTTTTACTTTAGTTTCGACCAACGGGCGTTTTATTCATCAATAGAGGATCATACCTGGAAAATTTTGTGGTTCTCGAGTCGTTATTTCAGCATAGCGTACAAACAGATTAACGGAAAAATCGAAAGCATTAGCGCTTTTTAAAAACCATTCAAAAATTAGCACTGGATAGTGCAATATCACAAACATCGTTCTTCACTGTCCTTGATTTCCTTTCCCGGATAAATTTCCGAAACATTGGTTCATCTGTTATTCTACATAGTACGTATTGTGAGGTAGGTAATCCTTTTTTCGCCGGTAAAATGTTAAGAATATCAAGCAAAGAAAATTCATGATCCGAGGCAACGTGAGAAAACACAGTTATATGTCAGTAATAGTCGAACAGTAAGGTCGCGCATTGTTTACTTTTTTGACCATTTACGTAAAAGGTCTCGGCTTAACGATTGCCGGAGATCATTTTATAACTTTTTCGATTTCTCCTTCAAAATACGGATTGGCTGCCAAGAAAATTTCAAAATGCAATGCAATATCCGTGATTATAAACAGCGCAATCAAACTATGCTTGCCTTCATCACGAGTTGAAATCCCATTAGGATTCATTTTCAGTGTCTATTTTAATGGAATCCTGCGCATTTTCATATCGCGAGAGGAAGCAATGATTGCGTTGCTACGACCGAAAGTAGCTGACGGCTATGCGACCCCGCAAACTTATAATCATGTTTGTTGTCTGTATGCAATAAATTACTAAACACATTTAAAGTAGAACGGAGGAGCGCATTGTATTATTGACCATCTTGCAACTGCGGAACTTAATTTTTATCCCTTTTTAGAATTGAAATATAAAGCAGAAACTCGTCCTAGTAGTGCCCAAACTTAAAAAAGGAAAAAACAATACAGCTAATAGTTTCGTATAATTTGAACCTACCGTTCTGAATATATGAGTCGGTGTTGCCAACAGAAAAAATTAAAAGACCGGCGATAAATTATGGAGGTTCACCGCGCGCCTGCCTGCGAGGTTAATAGAAAGCTCCACATGACCTATTGCGTAGTGCGCGGTCTCTCTAGTTACGTTTCAGGGACACTCTATAAAGCTATGGAGCACGGGAATCTCCAACAAAACTAACATTTTCTAATCTTTAGCAGAGCTCGGAGTCACGCCAGACTCTCTCTCTTTAAAGGAAATAGTAGCTTCTTCTGTCGCCTGTTTTTGTCTGCAGCTGTCCATGTCCATTCATAATTTCTAATTTAATATTTTAACCATTTCTTCATGTAGTGTAATGGATTTAAAAAAAATAACTTGCGTCCGAATCAACATAAAATCTTGCGAAAAATTTGATACATATTTGATCACTTGAGGGGACTATTAATGCTCTTGTAATGATGGCTTTTAAGGATGACACGGTATAATAGAGTTACTAAATTTGATTGTAGGATTCAAATATTCCAAGGGAAAGGAAAAAGACATTTTTTTCCCCAGCAAGATCGTCTCGAAAGTGCTTTTGAAAATTTTGTTATTTGTTACGACGAACTAGAATTTTTCAGAGGTCTTCAGAGAAAACATATTATCAATTCTTGCTTTAAAAATCAATATTATAAAATGATGAAAATGTAAATACTTCTAAAAATTAATATTAACTAAAATTCATCTGTCTGTACCCAGAAACGGTTAAATATACCATTTACCCATTTTAGATTCGAATTAAAATTTATTTACTAATCGTTTATAGAAACAAAAATGGTCACAGGAGTTCATTATTCACCAGCTGAATCTTTCATCGACAATCATAATTTCATATGTTAATTTTTAATCACCCTAATTGTTATTTTTCGTTGTGCGAAACGAACATTCGACGCACTGGTAATGTCATTCTGTGTGTGTTTTTGCCTAATCAACCTCTTGGATTATTATACTATAGTAATATCATTCTCTAGCTATCCAACGTTTTGTCCAATCTCTGCAGAAATTAGCAAGTTTCCTTCTAGTGAAATGCTAACGGTAAGCAAATGTATCTGGCCGTCGCGATGTGCTGCCAATGCAGGAAATACGCCATCGGTTATTTTTTTAATTAAACGTTCTCGTGTAGTCTCAGTCTCTCTCTGTGACGACAATTGGGTCACGCAGGCAGCTTTTCATTTGTTTTGAATTTTTTAAAGATATGAGAGATAACGGCGGACAATGGCGCACCCCATCGGTAAAAGGTTATTTTCCTGGAAATAAGTCACGTTTTACGTGAACGTGCGGCGGAATGTCCCGTCAGCAGCTACTCACGCAGACTTACCGACTGGTGTCCCGCAGTCTGCGAAGAGATTTATCTCCGATCCCCCGAGCGTTTTGCAACTTTTATCAACGCTTCAGCGCTGACTGGATGTAGCCGTTCCTTCAAACTTTTTTTTCATCGCGAGTGTTTTATATGCGATTGAAAACGCTGTTAACTCGGGTGCGTCAGGGCGAGATTGAGAGAAAGATAGCGAAAGGGGAGAGATCGAGCGGTATTATCTAGCCAAAAGTAACTATGAAATATGCCTCGTGGGAGAAAATCTGAAGCCTGATATGATCAAAATGTTTTCTGTGAATTTTGATCGATAATAAACATTTCCAAATCGATAGCTCGCATTCTCTGATTTTTAAGGGGTAATTTTGAAGCTGAACGAATGCTTGATATATATTAGTGTTGTGCGCATTGTGATAATCTATTTGTTAAGAATTCATAATCCATGATTTACGTGGTTTCTTGTAAGATAAACTTGAATGAATCTACGCGCCACTATTCAAAATGTATTGTCTTTTCATATTATTCCGTTCCTAACGTTACTGAATGTAAAATATAATATTTAAGATAGGTAAATCGACATAAAGTTTCATTTCTCTATTATATGTTGAAGCTGAAGATTTGAAGTTTTGAATTATAAATTTTGATGTTGTTTCTTAATATCTTAAACGGTTTTTCTTCAAGAGCAGATATTTTTTATAAATCTCCACTGTATTACATAGGAAATGGTGAACGTGTATGTTTGGACTATCTGCGGACCATATCATCACATGCGGAATACTGGGAACAAATATTTAACAATTTAGACTCGTTAGCAATTTCATTTAACTTTGAGACTTCTTAAGATGAGAAAAATATGGATTTATTCGAGACAATACTAATTTTTTAATATTTCGCATTTAAATAATTATTGATACCAACTCAAGCGAATGAGCATCATTGGTTTAATATATTTTGAACTTGAACATAATGACGGTACTCGGACATTTTTATCGTTGAAATTCAATTATATAACAGTTTAACACTGCATTTGCAAAAAAGTAAGATAGTTTATTTTTTCGACTTAAGTCCGTCAACTAAGCGCAAATAGTGCGTTTATTTCTCGGCGTATTTTCTGCGATTACGACACTCCTTGATCCTTATTGCTATATACACAGTTTAATAACTATTCCAAGGTTTTGTTATGATTATTATGCCCTTGGTTCCATAAAAAAAGAACGAGCCTAATCGTCGAGATAAATGCCGCGAAATGTATCGCAATTTCTTTTCTGTTTAGATATTTTTATTGATTAACTTCCACGTCAAGCTTCGTCATTTCTCGCGCAGGTGTTTTTTTAGCCATGTCAGCCCGTCTTTCGCTCTCTCTATCTCACTGCAATTCACTCCCACTTTGCGACAGGAAAGAAGCGATTATGATCATCGGGCGAATAAAGCAGCCGTCAATATCCATGCCAACCATCACAATTCCTCTAATTCACTACTTCTCTCCCTCTTTCTTTTAGCCAAGCGAAAGGGAGAAAAATGATACATAGAGAACAGATAGGGAGTGGTCGTCTGTCGGATTCGTGTCTTGTTTTTCTTTTACTGTGAATCTCAAAGGAGCTAACTGCCCACACTTTTTTATCCGTCGCGTAGCGATATAATTTCTCTCCTCCCGGTGTTGTTGGAAGAGGGGGAACGGGTGAAAGAGATCGTATTTCAAACATTACCGCGGAGACGCGCGATTCCATTGTTACCGAAGCGGCTGTAGGAGGGGCGACGTGGGGAATGGCGAATTCACGCTCTCCTGCCAAATAAAACGCTGCAAAAAGGAGTGGAGTGTTGCCATTTTTTTAATGCGAATAAATTAATGGAGGATATGGAAATCTTGGTAGCCGTCTTAAATATTTATGATAATTAGGGAAATCGTTCATGCGTCGAAAAGTTGGCGATAAATATTCGTGATTATAATTAAACGTTTTTGCCGGACAATTTATGTTTTTTCTTCTTCTTGCAAGCAGAGAAAGAACATTCTAAACATATGCGTCCATTGTTGAGGTTTTGATACCGAAGCTGGCCATAAGAAGCGTGACTTTATATTTAATAATAAACATTTTAGTCGCCCAGCTTTGCTTAAAATTGCAATAACTATGTTAATTTCGTGAGTCATCACACCTACAGTCGAGATGTTTCCATAATAATGTAAATTATAGCTGTTTAAATGAATTCTTTAGAAATAATTATTCAGATTAAATTTACGTAAAAGATAAAAGGACTCATTAAAATCGTAAATAGATTCAATGCAGCCTACCGAATTATAGTATCCTCTTTTGAATTGCTGATTTCCTTTCGCTTCTAACGATTCCGGCTTTAGAGCGTCCTTATCCATCTTGCTCTACATCTTGCGTTCGCGGGAGTAAAATCGTCGTGGAAATTCTAATTTGCCATGCGTCAGTGTTTGCACGTGAGGACAACTTATGCAAAAATTTCTCAGTTTTTTCTCACACGTGTTTTGGTCGCTAAATGTATAAAAAAATAAGTCGCACGAAAAAGTTTCAAGGTCAGCATTAAACCGCCGTAAACAGGTTCAGTCATATTTCCGCGCAAATGCGGTAGCTATTGTACCTTACTAAGGTTTCTCAGATAGCTATACGACTTACTTTATAGGGCACGGGGAGAAGAAAAGAGGAATCGTCTCTCGTCTGCATAATATAAAAAAATCCCCTCCGACAATGACACAGGCCGATTAGCATACCCATTCCGAAATGAATAACTCGACCCCTTTTATGTCAGGAAAAAAAATCCTTACTCATTGACCCACGCGACTCTACACGTCCTCCTCTCGAGCGTCTGATTGTGAGAAAGCTCTTTTTTCCTTTGCTCTTTCTATTTTAAATGTTTAGTGGTATCCGACGCGGCCCCAAAACGGCGGGTCGGCACAGACAGGAGAGCAATATTAGGAAAAGAATAAAAAAAATGTGAGGAAGGTTTTCAACAGTCCTTACTCCTCATTTTTCATTCTTTTTTTTACGCGCGCCCTCTCTCTCTAGCCTTAAAGGTCTTGACTAGTGGTTATGAGCGAGTGAGGCAGTATCTGCCAAAATATCCCACGCGCCTCATTCATATAACCCAGGAGACATCCACATCGTCTCACTTCCCCTCCCACCAAACACACCGCAGCCGACATCATGCCTCAGCTCTCTTGACCTCACCATTTACCGCCGTGCTCCCTCTCTCTCTCTCTCTTTCTCTCTCTCTCTCTCTCTCTCTCTCTCTCTCTCTCTATATATATATATATATATATATACACACACACACACATATACATACATACATATACACATATATATATATACTCCTCTCTCTTTTTAAGTTATGAAAAGGCCTTTGCACCCAACTGGAAGACTCCCTTTCCCACCCTTTTCACCTATTCCCTCGTTTAATGCACACGTCCATCAAAAATCATCTCCCTTCACCCGTCAAATGCTCTTCCATCCCTATTCCTCCTCCCTTTGCCTCTTTCTACCTACACCGCAACCCTCACCCCCGGTTCCTCCTCGTTGCTTCCATGTGCTTAACATCTTTTTTTCTCTCTCTCTCTCTCTTGCGTTATTCCTCTGATTCTCTCGCTTCATCTTTGTATCCCTCTCTTCTACGCTATCTTCGTTCTCTTTTCCTCTCTCTTTTTTAAACTTTAAAACTCTTAGAATTATGTCAGTTGTCCTTTTGCTCATTCATATTTAAACGTTCAAATTCAGAAGTTTCAAATTATTTCATAATCTCCTTTTGATGTAAATATTTAAATGTTAAAATCTAAACTGGGTTATACGAAGGGTTAAATGTGAGAATGAACTATAAGAAGCTTCAAGACGTCCGTGTTTCTCTCTGTCCTCAATTTCTCTCGCGTTTCACACTTCCTCTCAACTTTCCTTGCATCGTTATCCCTCATTCTCGTCCAATTTTTTCCATATCCTTTTTTTCCAATTTTTATTCGCTTGTCTACATCTTCTGTAATTCCTCTTTTTCGTTCTTGTTTCTTACTTAGATCGGGTCGCTCCATTCTCAGATTCACTGTTGAAGTTTCTCAAGATTGCCATCTTATTTTCAGTTTCTCAGCCTTCTATTTCAAAATCTCATTTCTCTCTCCCCGTCATCGTTTATTTCATAGACACTTTCTTGCTCTCCAACTTCATCGATTTCCATCATCGTCATCACATTTTCTCTTCCGATTTTACGAAAAATCCTTGCATATCTTATTTTTCGCCGTTCTTCTTCTATTTTCCCTCATTACAGTGCATAATTCCAAAATTAGAAGGGAACTGACTAAAGTGTACTCCTTATTCATTTAACTGTTATAAAACGACCGGCAGAAAAAGCAAAATAATTGACTCGGAGGGAGATTTTGGGTCGAATATTTGTTTTAGGCGCCTAAAATTTGTATTAAAATATCTGTTCCACAATTCAGGTAAACCTTGATCGATTTTCTCCTTAAGTTTCTCCTCCAATTCATCTTTAATCTTAGCCTGCTGAAACTATATTCCTGCTCATGTTTTTCCGCATCAGAATTTCGCCAACCTATCCTTTACTCTGCCTTGCCTTTCTCGGAAGTTATTCTCTCCATTTCTCTCTTCTCCATATCTTTCTTCTTCCTTTCCTATCCCTTATCTCTTCCCCTCCATCCATGACTCTCTTCCCTATGCATGTACCTTAATCCATGACACCCATAACTCCTCCTCCCCTTTTGGGCTTAAATGTCGCGTAAGTAGTTGTGAACAGCCTACCGTGGACTCGTAAAAGACCCCTAGCTCTCATTTGAGAGGTGGATAGGAGAGCGCCGTGAAAAGGAGGGAGATAGGAGGAAGAGAGACGGGGGGAGGGTGGAGGGAGGAAGAGAGACGGGGGGAGGGAGGAGGGAGAGACGGGGGGAGATAGGTCGGTGGAAACTCATTAAGGGTGCAACGACGGCCTTTTCTTAGCCACGACGTTTATTATACCTTTAAGTGCGGTATACATCACGCTTTCGTATTTTAAGTTCCGTTTAGTATTTTACGCTAGCACGGGACGGCGGAAGAGGTGTACGAAAACCAGATACGCCAACGGTAGTAGGGAAGCCTCTTCTAAGACTCGGTATGAAAAACGATTATAGTCGCTTAATTTGGTTGCCTATGTTGTGTGATTATGTTGGCTAGATCACGTGAAATTTTTCAGCGTTCCGTTACTCTTGACTTTAGTGTGACATAATCTTCTTTATTGACGGAAATGTTCGCCTATTATTTGTTTCCTAAACATTTTTCTTCTGTGGAAGGCTGGTTTCCATCCATCACGGCCTCAGATGGAGGCTGATGATTAAAATTATTAGTGAAGGATGACTATTTCATTGGTTCTCTTTCGATGAAGAACTATAAAATGAGAGGTTGGAAAACGTATGGAATTGGGATTTTATGATATGTGTGCTATACACATATTAGTTTCTTATTTAATCTCGAAGAATTCATAACGTCACACTAATGTGAAACTATAGTAGTATACCATTAGTGAAACATTTTACTTAGGAGAATTTTTAAAAGACCGTTAGCGAGATTTAAATCGATAAGAAGAGCTAATACCGTACATTAATGTTAACACTGTTTTTTTTAATAAAAACAGTGACCGTCTCCTTTACATAATTTTAAATATATTATTGTGACGAATTGAGAAACGAGGCAATACTCGAGAATCTTTGGGATGAAAACTGCGAAGCCTCATCTGATAAATAGGCATTCATTAATAGGGCAAATACATCAATTGTTTATATACAAATTTAATTTTCATTTTGGACGATGTTTACTTTTGTTGTCACTGTTCAAGATCAAACGTGAGCGTCTCTCCTTTGCAAAAAGATTTTTATGATGCAGTTCGGGAGATGAGTTTGCATTCCACACTTTTCTCTTTCAAAATTTATGGTATTATTCTGTGAGATTTAAATCTCTATGCTGTCGGCTGTTTTTTATCCTAGAAGGCGTTAAAGAACCCATCCAATTTTCAAGTTGGGGTTTCGTAAGAATTGTGGCACTGATTCAAAATATTTGCCTCGTAAAATTGAAATAAGATAAATTGTGCCTCTTGTAATTGTTGCCTGTTATATTTTACACGAGGCATTGTTATTCTCGAAACATTCTAACTCGTTAAAAATGTATGTTAATTCCCTACCAGTCCTCCGGAATCAGGGCTTGATGGAGGATGGTCCAACGTAAATTTTGTGTTGTATAAGATGTACCCTGGGAATTATGGAGGTTGTTTTAGAGGGTTCACCCTGTATTTAGTGGTTCAAGGCGGGAACTGTGCCAAAATATTAAGTGCGCGCAGGCTGATAAGTTTTTATGGGCTAAGTTACGGTCTAGCTGCCCGAGTTAATATGTACGCCATAAAACGTAAAAGCAGGCATGACACGTTGCTGGAGGGTTGCAGATATGTGAAGGGGTTATCGTAATATCTAACTTGGGGAGGGAGGGGGAGGAGAGTGAAAAGGGTGGTAATTTTCTGAGGATAATTACGAGTTTTGAGATAATTTTGAATTTTTGTTGTTTGGCTCGAATCAAGTCTACGAAAAATTGTACTTTCGCCGTCTTTTAATGAGAGATTTCGGCGATTGCACTAGGTGTTACTTAAAGGAAACCGCCCTGTTTCAATGGAAGAAGTCTAAAGCTGTGCTCCCGAAAGTTTTAATTACTCGAAAAGGAGTTAAAGCTTTAAAACTTTGCAGCGAAATTTAGGACGATAAGAGTCATAAATTCGTGAAAATTTTAGCTCGAACAACTATTATTGTGTTACATGTTCCCGCTATTATAAGCCGATAGTAATCTTCATCCGTCTTTGTTATTGTCTGATCAAAGATTATTCTCGATTAAGAATTTTTTCCAAAAAACTAGTACCTGAAATGTTCCGCTTAATGTGGAGTGGAAAGTTTTCATATTTAAGTATTTTATTTTATATTAAATCTCACTTTAATGAGTAATTAGTATATATTGGAACTGTTCATGATCCAGTCGAGAATTATCGAGTTCATTTTATGGCTAAAAACGTATTCGCAAAACTTAAGAATGAAACTGAAAGTCGACTATCCCTATTAAGTATTAAACATTGTGGCAGGACATATGCACATTTTGGCTACCAGGCAGCCGTCCTCAGTGACTCTTGGTGGATACAATTGATGATGGCTGCCTGGCAGCGGAAATGTGCGTATGGTTTTCAAAATATGTTTCTGGCAATTGGAGGTAACTGAGTTAAGTCCTTAACATTTAAATTTGACTTTCACGAACTTATTCTGTGAATCTTTACGATGATCGAGATACCTCCACAGCTGTTGGAATGCACACATTTGGAGTGCTCGTTCTTAAGGTCTCGCGACACGCATCATCGCCCCGAAAGGTCCGCGTAGCTCGTTTGAAATGCGAAAGAGAGTCTAAACATTCAATGCGTCCTGTTATGCCGCACGCTGCTCTTCCGTTGAACGGTTCAAGGTACTCGAGCGAGCAGGCGGAGGACGATGGAAAGGGATTGGCCATCGTCCGTCGCTATGGTTTCCTTTCCCACAGAAATCACCAAAGCGTACAGCGGAAGACATGGTGTCAGACCGCTTTCGTTTCCACTCGACGCAAATAGATCGTCATATGTTTCTAGAATCCAAAGCTCTACGGAGTTTTTTTCTTCATTACGTAGGAGGAGAAACAGGTATTGGTATGTACATGATGGTCGATTTTTCGTGCCAGTGGGCGTTTTTCCCGCGGCTTTTTAATGAAATTGCGCTCGAAGCTTAGGAAAATGATTATGTACTCTCCTCGTGTGATGCTTCCAGCATGTTCTTTCTCAATTAAATATTTTTTATAATTTAGAACGCAGTTGCAAACTTCACAAGGGAAAATTTAATAATTCATTTTAATTTTAATTTTTACTTTCTCACGTACGAAGTGTATAGAGCAGCGTTTTTTTTAAGTACGGATCGCGACTTGTCAGTTTGTCGCGAGACTCTTGAGAAAAGTCTCTGAATGCTCAACGCGTAAACCACCTGAAATATATCGAAAGTGACAGAGAACGAGTTTTCTTGTTATATAAATGCTGACATTTTAGCATGTGTTTCTTTTTATCGAGAGTTAATGAATACTCAACGTACGCTGCCACTGGGTCGCGTGGCAAAAAGTTCGGAAAACATTGCTATATATAAAGTATTGTGATAGTTAAAATAATCGAGTTCAAGATTTTCATGAATATGAAGTTTTACACGTTGGTACTCCTGAGACCGAAAAAGTGTTTTTTTTATAGTTCCGTCTGTGTTTACTGTGTGTTTTCTGTTGTTTGTAGATTGTCGTCTGGGCTCAGTCCTAGGAGCTGAAGGGTTCAACAGAATCTGAATAAATCTCGTTTTTAAATAAGTTATCAGTCGGAATTGAGGCCTGGTTTTCATGAACATATCACACAACGATGGAGGGTTGTTTATTCTCGTCGATTTTCATAAAATTTCGATTTAATCAAAAAAAGGCTGCATGGATCTTAATAAGGATTCGTCCGGTCACAGCTCTTAATTTCATAAATAATAATACTTGAGTCAGGGCCGACCCTAGCTACGGGCGAGCCTGGCGGCTGGAATCGAACCCGGGACTTTCAATATTCGAAACAAAATCTATCCTCGGGAACTTGGCTTCAGTAGCAGGATATTTCCACCACGTGTCATGAAAATCGGTCTATTGGTGTAAATGTTAATAAGGGGCAGACAGACAGACACAATGACAAAACTAGAAGCCTATTTTCATTCTGGAAAGTAGGCTAAAAACAAACAATCGGGCCGTTATTTTAAACGCCGATATCCATATCTTCTCTAGGTGTCACACCGACGGAACGCTAAAAATGGTCAAAATCAAATGATCCGTTCTCCTGAGTCGTTCGCGTCCGTATTTCGAGTGTGGCGGATTTCTGTCTCTGTTCGCGTTATGTACAACAGAGTATAACAGAGAGCGCTTTTACATCGCTTGATGTACAGGAGCGGCTCGAAATATTTTGGAGTCCTGGGCGAGAATGCATTTCAACGATAATTCCAGAGATAATTTAAGCAGAGATTTAAACGTACATGTTAATTCTTGTATTTCTACTTACAAGATTTTCTGCAATATAATTGTCGTAATACTATTGAGATTCTCCCATTTCGGCGTTATATGTTGCTACGGGAAAGCGCCCCTCCCAGATTATGGCGCTCCGGACCTCCGTCCGGATCGCCCGTAATTGTGTGGAATATAAGTTTGTAGAATGTGTATTGCACCGATTTTTAAGCTGGTTTTCGAAGGAAACAGCCTAATGAAATGGTCGTGTCTGTGTTTTTCCTTCCCCATTAATAACTTTTGCATCTAAGGACCGATTTTCATGACCTCGGGGCCATATTTTATTTCGCGGAGATTGAAGTCTCGAGTTCGATTCCAGGGATTTCCTTTGCCTATTCAATTTATATAATAAGTCTCAAATCCATCGTGCAGATTTTTTTCTTTGGCACTTAAAAATATCTTAGAATTGTGATATCTGAGCGGATTTTTTACTATTCTAAGGAGAAGGGAATGTAAATTCTAATTTTTGTCACATAAGTTTGACGATCGATCGCATTCCCTTGAGTTTTTACCAAAATATAGCGTTTTTTAAAATCGCATTTTATTGGAGTATTGCCATGGAGACGATTACTACATTTCCTGTCAATATGAGTAATCAATTTGACAGTTCACGTTGGGAAACCAGCCTGTGTTAGTCCTGGCCTGGTCTTCTTGTTTAATTTCATCACGGTATCCAATAATAGCATTTTTTTGGGTTGATTGTGCGTATAAATGCTGGAATGTTCCAGAAAGTGACGTGTTACGTTCATTTTCGCCGCGAGAACATAAAACGTGCAGAATGTGATTTTTTAATAGCTACTCTTATTGCCGTCCCTGACACACAATCCCCGCACGAGTTAATATTCCGTTCTGTATCTGCGTATGTCATTCCCTTAAGATTTTATGCTTTCACCGGTTTCCTTAGAATATGCTTTGGTGTCGCATTAATGAGATTGCCGAGAGTAACCTCAAGGCCAGAAAACTCGGCGGCTGTATAGGCGATGATGTAAAAATCATAAAGTTGTATAGTTTTTTACAGATGATATAATCTAGGCGATTGTTTGGCAGGCTACGAAGGGTGGCGGCGGTTTCTCATTTCGCGGGTTGGGCTGAAATATCGCATTACCTTTCTCGTTTCTGAGGAAGTGCTTTGATAAGAAAAAGAAGGCACGCTTTCAACACGTCTCGAGAGATCCGCTAATGGAGATAGCCCTTTTTAGGCGCGAAAATTATATATAGTAAAAGAAAACATGAGAAAGTTGACCCGTGTTGTTAAGGGGAGAGCGAACAATTCTTTTGAAAGACTTTTGAAACATCTTTCAAATTGTGTAGTACAAATTATTGAGTGGCTTTATGGGTTTGGTGCAAAAACCATTTGTGGTTTAGAAAAGTAAGAAACTCCAACTAAGCCATCGTTAGAGATGGAAATTATGTAATTCTGTAATTTGTTCGCTCGAGTTCAGCTTTATTTTCCCTCTAAATTGCTGGAATAAAGGGTAAGAAAAGGGAATAAGTGCTATTTGAAATAAAAATAGATTTCTAACAAATTAAGACGCATTATTATCTTACATTTTTGAAAATATTACAAAGTTTATATAGTGTGTACATTTTTTTTTATTTATATCAAATTAATCCATTCCCCTGTTGTGGAGTTTCACCAAATGTCGACCTCTTCAGCGAATTATATATAATATTAAAAATACGTCACGAACAATGTGCCCTCTAAGTTGCACGGGTGAGCGGCCGCGCACGGCTATTTTTACCTCCGCGCACAAGTCAGAAAATTTCATATAAAAATGACAGAGAACATTACACAAAGGCGTTCCATTTCCAATCCAATCCATGTGAATATGGCGGACTGAGGGTTCTTGCGTCTGTTGTCCGCGTGAGCAGAGTCTCACTTTTCCGGCAGTACAAGCATTGGTTTTGATAGGGAACTTAAGAGTTAATTAAAGCTGTTACATTGTGCCTTCAGGCGGAGAAACATTAGTGTTTAATCAGTAGTTAGTATCTAGTTTTCTTACACACTAGGAAAATGTACGTCAGTAGATATTTATTTGTTTTTGTTTATATATATATATATATATAAATAATTTTGATCTTTGCTTTTTTATATTTTATTTTGGGGGCTCATATATTAATTTTTTAATTGCTTAATTAAGATTTTATTTTTTTACTCCCCATTTGGTGGCCATTTTTGACCTTTTTTGTTTGTTTTTAAATATTTTTTGGATTAAATATTATTGTAATTAATAATTAATATGTTTTATTTAGTTATTTTTTCCCATAATCCCACCTATAGTAATTGAGATTGTTGGAAAAACAATGCCCATGGAATCCTTGACTTTTGGATTGACATGTTTCTTTGCGCATTGGCTTACCGTTGCTGCTCACGAAGTTTGGCCGACCGCGCAGGATTTTAAAAAATAGAGGGAACATTGGTCACGATAATTCATTTCAACGGCATATTGAAATAAGAAATTCATTTTGCTATCTAATTGTGCTACCCTAAAGAGGATATGCGACATTCACGTTATGGTGTGGACCCACGGGGAGAGAGTGATACTTGGGAGGAGGTGGATATTTTTACCGTTCGCTTTCCCTCGAGTGAATGCGTAAACGAAATAAGCTGTAAACGTTAGGATATGTATGTTGTATTAGTGTTCTTATAGATAAAAAAGTGACGTTTTCCCGCATCCGCTCATTCTATATTCATCCTCGGATCCATTAATCAAAACGTGATTTACTGCACAATTTATCGATATGCCGGCTTTCTCTATCCCTTATCTAGCATCTCAAAACACGACCACAATAACGCCTCATCCATGAATATTTATAACGTTCTTCTCCATGCCTTGCCGATCCTCTCTCTCTCACGTTATAGTAATTGTCACAATCCCTCTCGAACGACACTATGTTCCGCCCCACTCCACCTTTCCCAACCTTCTCTCTTCATATGATCGTCGAGGAAGAGGAGAGCGCACTGGAAGCTCCATTGCTCCTGGACATGGATGGACGGCCACGAGGCGTGGGCCGAGTCGTAGGGGCGGGGCGCCTATTTCTCCACGGGTGGGACGCCTCGCTCATTTTCCCCATACCCTTCCGTCTCTCTCACTCTCCGATCCTCTCTCTCCATCCCAGAAGAGCCGTTTTCCGTGGGCGTGCAGATGGGGAGAAGGGCCACGGGGTCACTTCTAGAAAGGCGAACAATGCCACGGGGAGAGGTGACGCAATTCGAGAGGAGTTGTGTACGACCCATGGGAGATAGAGGGAATTAAGGAGGTATGGGGAGGAGGGAGAAAGACCGATAAAAAGTAGGTATGAGAGAGGAGGAAGAGTGAGAGGTCAAGTACGCTCAAGAGGTTCGGTTTTGGGATTTGGATGCGGAAAAGAGGAGAATTTTTTTTCTTCGCAGAAAATATAGGAGAGGTATATTTCGGGTCTTAACGTTTTGATCGATTGCGGTGGTTTGATAAAAAATGAAGCGCGTGCTGGATTATAAGATCGCGCGTGTGTGTGTGTGCGTGCCAGGGAGCGGGAGGTGAATCGTAATCGAGACGTTTTCTTCGAATCTGGTTTTCTCATTGGGTCCGATAGATTTTTTTATGGTGGCTGGAAAACCTTTTGAATCTTAACACGAACCAGATTATAATGGATGGATTGGGAATGGAGGTGGTCGGAAGTTGCATGCGTCTGGTAGGACTGGCTTAGGAGAATTTCGCCGGGTTCGCCGACCTCTCTCTCTCTCTCTCTCTCTCTCTCTCTCTCTCTCTCTCTCTCTCACTCCCACTCCTAAGCCGGGTTTTCGAAACTTAATCTTTAGTCGCCCTAAGGCCTTGAGCTTTTCTCTACTGCACCAATCGGGTGCTATTAAAACCGTTGGCCTGTCAAAAGTTTTCCTACCTTTCGGTAGGTCCATTGGTTGGTTCCCAATTATCTGCGTCCGAAATAACCTTCCTTTTATCATCGCGCGAAGTTCCCGCTCGTATAAAAAACGTCAAGAATTCCCGTTCTCTCTCTTTTCTCCCTTACACTTCACTCGGGATTCACTTCCGGCAACGAGTAAGTGTCAATTATTCGATCAATTCGTTCCACTAATTTTAATCGCGACAGTGACATTTTCAATCTCCTCCTCTTACGTCAATTGTTTGTGATTTTCTAATCGTGGAGATTGAAATGCTTGGTGCTTGCGAAAATATAAATCTCCATCAGCAGAAGTAAAACGACGAAAAGATATTCATTGCTAAATTTTATGATTAAAATGCAAAATATTTGGAAGTTGGTACACTGTATTTCAACTAATATATCAGGGGTGGCCAAATCGCGGCTCTCATGCAGCATGCGGCTCTTTTTACTTAGTATGCGGCTCTTTTAAATTTACATTCAGAGGCATGTAAACGTTTTTCGCTACAGAACACAGTGTCGTAGTGTGACTTGAAACGCGTTGGGGATGCCTATGGGACATGTATTTCTTCCGATACAGATTGTTCAACTGTTCGTAAATTTATGAACACGGAATGTCTCATGCGGCTCTCGAACTTCTGAATATTATCGAATGCGGCTCCGGGTGTATGTTCGGCCACCCCTGTTATATATCACTCATAAATCTCTAATTCATTTAATCGCTTTAGAAGCTGCAAAAAACTTTATTAGATGATGTTATGTTTGAGGACTATAGATTCTAGAATCCCTATATCGTCGAATCTCTTATGCATTTTGGAAAATTTGTCACTATTTGGAAGGAAAATTGAAACGAAAAAAAATCCGCTATGACCGGGAATCAAATCCAGATGTTCCGCTTCCCCAACTTTACAGCTTATGCATGTCTGAATATGATCTTTAGATCCTTTTATTTCATCAATTTGTCACCATTTGCGCAGAAATTCACCAAAAAATCACGATACCTGGTTTAGCAACGTTATCTCACTTAAATACTCTTATCATCCTCATCATCATTAGCAGTATTCCTGCAGTAAGTTACGTTATTATTAATTTAACCGGGTTATCCGCGTTGTGATACTGTTCATGTCTTGAAAATTTAAGTATGTGATCCCTCATTTGGTACGCTTTATTTCTTAAGTAGATTTTACGGTCTCTAACAATTTGCTTAGTATTACTCGAGCAATTCATCACGAAATATGTTGATGATAGGGGACGGACTTGAAGTAAATTATAGTTCAGAGATTTCTTGGAAAACTTTTACTTTCTCTCGTTTCCATCGCACACAGTCCTGTCCGGAAGGAGAGACAAAATATGGTAAATCGCCAGGTTGGAAATTGAATTGATAAGGTCCAACGAATGCCTTTTTCGTGTAAAATTGATTTACATCCTCCCTCCTGCATGCTCCGCCAAGCGTGGGAGCATGTTTCAACATCAACGCAATGTTGACCGCATGACTGGAACGTGTACCCTTTTTTTTCCATACCATCTGTTTCGGAAGCTATTCCCTACATTTTTATAATTTCGGATCCCCTTTTTAAGTACGCGTATTTATCCTCGAGCAATGCATCGGATGGATTTATAAATAACCCGTACCTTTCTAAAAGGGGATTGAGAGGAATACTCCAGAAAGTGCGGACGTGTGGAGTCCTCAGCCTTGCTTCCACGGTTGATTGCGTTAAATATTCGAAGAAAATAAGAGGTTTTTTATAACCTAAGCGATCGTCTTTTTTTTATATTTCGGTCTATTTTTCCCGAGAGAGGCGAAGCGAAGGTTGTCGGCCTCTTTCTCTCTGACTCCATCTCTTGTTGCTAGGTGGCGACTGCCTCGCTTTTCGGAAAAAAGTGATGTTATTTATTCCTTCTCTCCTTCCATGAGGCGTAAAATATTTTTTTTTCGTCAAAAAAACGCGTGATTTTCACCATCGCCGTAGCATTGATCCCAAAAATTTCATGATTATCTCCGTGAGGGGAATTATAGCGAACAATTTTTTCCCTTGGCTCTCAGGAAGGAACGTTGGCGTTAAAATAGAGTCATCGCAGGACTTACGGAGTCAAAAATAAAGTTGAAGAATAGGTTTGAAAACTTAAGTGTTAAGTTGGGAATCAATCTTACCTGATTTGTTTTAAATTTATTTATCTACTAGCTTTAAGTACCCGGCGTTGCTCAGGCTTCTAATAACCATTTATAGAAACTTTGAGTATCGCGATTTCTGAATATTTAAATATCAAACTACGATATTATGATTATTTCTTATTGTTTATTCTTTTAATTCACACAAGTTAAAGAAAACAAATCGATATATGAGGACCCGCTGTATATCCGTCTGTCTGTGCGGGGGCTACACCGTCACAAAGAAAACAAATCGATATATGAGGACCCGCTGTATACCCGTCTGTCTGTCCGTGCGGGGTGGTTGTCTGGGTTCCCGGGTACCCTTTGTTACCCGTAGAGTCATTGGAAGTCACTTTGCAAAGTTTGGTCCCGATAGGTCAAAGGGTGTGGTAATGTATAGGTAACAGACAGACAAACAGACATTCAATTTTATGTATTAGATTATGGGAATTGGAATATAAAGACGAAATATATTTTTCAGAATTTCTTATTTTCATGTTGTTACATTGCCCTTTTGCTAAACACATGTCGGGCCGGATGAAAACACTCGGCAAGCCGAAGTTTAGACACCACTGCGTATAAGCCATAAATTTCCTTTATTATATTTTTCTCATAATAATGTATGTACGTTACAATTGATAATTTACATTACTAACATATACATATCAATTCTGTGTGAAACATCGTTTATTTTTATTATTTTATATTAAATTTGTTTGTTTGAACACGCTAGGAATCCACCTGTACACCTGTCATCACTCTTAACCAGGATGAAGAACGCTTCGTGATTGAAAAATCCTTTCAATATCTGTACGAGATCGGTGACATCCCTCGCGTATTTTTCAACGTTCTCTTGGGTCGTGAGCGTGTTATCGAGTAGGGTGTGGGATCAAAAGGGCATTGAGGCAACTTGGCGTAGCACCTGTTCAAGGGCGTATTTTACGAAAACGAATCCTTTCACTGAGCGTTCTCTTTCCATAACTCATAAGGAGAGCTTTCTCATTTTCGTAACGCCTAACACACCGAGATGAACCGTGATTGATGTGGCTCCAACGTGTCCGTCTTTAAGTTTTTGAGAAAAGCAATCTCACGTCGAAGGGGAGAAGCGTTATCGCCTTTTGTTTCTCGGATCATTTTTTCCCCTGACGTGTAATAGCGTGACCTTTTTATGTAAATTTGGTCGGCTATTGTTGTCGATTGATAAAGGTTGAATAGTGAAATGTTTCTTTTTTATGTTCTGTTTGAACATATGTTTCCTTTTGTTTTTTCTTCAAAAAATAGGAGAATTTGCCGTGTAGTGGTTGCAGATATAAAGAATTCTTTTCATCGGGAGGGTCCTTTTTAATTGTTTCCTTTCATTATTGTAAAAGCTGTTAACAAATATATTTAACTGGTGGTTCCATGCCTTTTAAAAACACTTAGCCAAGGCTCATCCTTCTTACGTCTTGATGCACTAAATGAAAATAGGCTCGTTATAATGAAAAACAAATCACAAACTTAAGGGATTTTAAAACAGATTTTAAAACACTCCACTCATTCCTAATTTGTTTATCATTGCTATTTTTTTAAAACTCTCTTGTAAGAATAGTTTTCGATAAAATGACACGGTTCAATTAGCAATAAATGGAAAATTATGCGGGCATTGAGTAACTAGGCGCATGAAATGTGTCTAACGTGACTCAACGTCTCGCCGACAGTGTTGCGCATTGAGCTTTTCGCCGAGTGGATGATTGATTACTTGTTATTCTTTCTAAAACCAAAAGGTTTCGCTTTTAACTTCTCGAGAACTTAAAAATAGAATGCGTGGAACAAATCAATCGAAAACCTTTCGAAGGTGCTAAGATATTGCTGTTTTATAGGTCTTCTTTATATTCCTTTGAAAATGAATCATGTTTGGAATATACAAAACGCGGTAGTTGAAATTAAAGTCAAAGAGGTATCGAAACCTTATTTAGGTATAATTCAAAGTACGCTTAATTAATTTATTATTTTATCTCATAAATGTTTTGTGATAATTTATTTGTAATGCTAATGATAAGAATTTGTAAATTTCATAAAAGCTGTATTTTGAAACGAAATTACTTGTAAGAAAATTCCTCAAGAAAATTAAAACTATGAAACTATTAGAAAAATATCTGATGTGGATACTTTTAGGTATGTATTGTACATGCCATAGCTGAGGACATCCTAGCGCGGAATTGCTTCGTGATAGTACAAACCCTCTTCATGGCTAAGGTAGAATAAGTTTTTTATTTCTATCCTTTTGACATTATTATATTTTTATTTTTAAAATTTCGTACAAAGGTATTTGATATTTAAAAAAAAACTGGTAGAAATTGGAAAATAATATTTTATCACGTTACGTACTACAGAAAACTCGGATTGATATGCATATATGCACGTGTATATGAATATCGTTTGACATTTGAAACATTTTCCATGTAATTTTAATACCGTGCGCTTATTACAAATTATCATCGTTCGCACAAGAGTGAAAGTAAATGATTTGGGTGAGTCACACGCATTACAGAACCAGAATGAGGTTCGCTTCACTTGGTGGAACCTTGGGTATAAATCTCTGAATCCAATTGCTCGTACGACATGGGATGGAGAATATGTCACCTTGCGACACATACGATTTTCATCCTTTTTTGCCCTTCCAATCTCTCCTTCGAAAGCAGCACGTAGCGGCTCTATCTGCCACATTTATTTCCAATCGCACAACTCGGTAAAAGGGAGATCGGGACACCAAATGCTGAGGGTAAAGCTGCGAAAATCTATTTGAATAAAACAGTATTTTTTATATATTGTCTAATTATGGTGGATCTCTATCCCTAAACAACCTAGTAAGCTATAGATACGCATAGATAAATAGAATAAGTATCAAAATATCTTAGTGTCGGATCATGTATTAACGCCAGTGAAGTAAGTGATCAGATTCTGAGGAAGCATGCCGTGAGGAAAAAAGCACATAACCGGGACAATATGTTATTTTTAGTCTTTTTTCGTTTAAATGCTATGTAAGCAAATTTTGCGTATTTTGATTGTAATATTGTTCAAAGGGTAGCAAATAATTTTACAAATTCAGACAATACGTACACATTATTACAGAATCGATCATGAAATTAATGGGAATAAACATTTTAGGGTCACATTTGCTTCTCATTACCGAAATAATACTGTCACGCAACGAGGTCAAATAGTAAGAATATTAATAAAGGAAAATAAGATATCCCGAAAGAATTTTTTGGGACTCTGGGACGTCCGGACACCCTAGTTAAGAATAAAAAATTAAACACCAGAAACTTCTTTTAAATTATTCGCGAAAGAATTATACAGGCCACCTTATGACAAAAATTAAATTTACAAACTGTTCCTGCATTAGTCATAACATGATGATGCGCATTTCAGTTACAACGTAGGAGTAATCACCGGTGATTCACCGACGGCAGATTCTGGATTCTAATACTTTTTAGCCAAAATACGCTTCTTGTTTCCCGACCTTTTTACGGCAAACAGATTGGCAATTCGATTTTAGTCTTAAGAGCTGGTTTATTCTTTTTAATTCTAATTTATCATCCCATCTTTGACGTTGTTTTTCTTTATTTCAGGTATGCCAACTTTTGTCTACTTTGAACATTCCCTTGCCTTGACCAATATGTAATTACCTTATTACGTTAACAAATCTGCCATTGGTGGACCACCATTGATGAGTGCTACTTTGTAGCCGAAAAGCGCTTCTAGTTTTCCCAATTTTTCTATGGCTATTGGAGAAAAATGTTTATTTTTTCGATACTTAACAACGTTAAGTAAAATTTTATAAATGCTGAAGCTTTTCATTTGCTCTTCTTAATAAGGCAGTTTCGCTAAGTTTTGACTTTGCGTGTAAATTTCATTAATTTGATCGTTTAAAACGCTTTATAATAAAATTTTTATCAATTTCTTGATTTAGGAAAAACAAAACTACCCGCACGTCGTTTTTAGTTGAAAAATATTCGATCGGTCAGTAAGCTACCGAAACCATTTTATTCGTCTTTGAATTTTAACTGTTGCAGTCAAATCTTCAGCGACATTAAAGCTTCATTTCGTTTATATATTTCTTCCGTTCTGCTACTTGGCTCCAAAATTTGGTCGCCGATGTTCTCCTTACGTTGACAAGTCGAATTTATGGTAGGCGAAAGAGTTTCGGGAAGGGTGTAACACATAGACCCTTACCTATGCTCGTGGACTAGTTCCAAACGTATATACGTTTCAGACTCTCGGTAGATATTACCTTAATTTACCATAATTTCGTCATTACGTGATTTAAATCAGAATTCATGGTATTAATGAAGCGTGTTCGAAGGCGATATTGGTGGGGGACGTAATTGTTTTCAGTTAGGACTTATTGCGGTTTCGTTCGTAGTATCCACTTATTCTTCGTGGATTTTTTTACTTGCAATCGCATTATTATCGCTCTTAATGCAAAAAAATCGAAATGCCTCTCATTTGTTCCACAGTTCTATTAATTCCGCTTTGGTAGATAACCCTTTTTTTGTTCCGTAAAGCGATTTCTATATCGATCGAAAATGAGTCATAAATTTGCATGAGTTGCGTAACGTGTGTTTCGCAATACAAATTGGAAAATTACTTCTCTCCTCCCATTTCCTTTCCTAGAGCGAAGTAGCGAAATGCTTCATTGCGTGACATCGACGTCAGACCCGACGTCATGGTTTAAACGCATTTGCGGAGAATGAGCACGTGTCATAAGATTGGCGGTTGGGAAGGAAGTGGATAGTTTTTATTCCTCACGCAGTCGCCTCTATGTGTCTTATTCTTATATCGGAATTAACTTCATTGAGCACAGCTAAATTAGCTAATTCTTTTAAATCGGACCAGTTCGATTTATTTTTTTTCTCTGAGTGAAATAAGTTCAGTTTTATCATGGTTTAAATGAAAGATAGTTATTTTCAGGGAGGGTTCAATACAAGTTTGGCAAGCATTCCGGTGATTGGATAATTTTATGTACGTTTTCTTTCATCTATGCATGAGTGTGTTAAATGCAGAGATATGTTGCTATGGGATAAAGTTCTCAGACAAATTCCACTATGTTGTTCTAATTATTTGATTAGAAAAAGCAGTACCAATACTCCATTGTACGCATTTAAATTATCTAATTATTTTAAATCCGGAAAATTTCGTCTTTCTTTCAGTGATTTACCTTTGAATGCCTTATGATCACTATTTATTTTCAATTAGAATTCATCATATATTCGGTATTCATTCCGTCGATGGGAAATGTTTATTTACTTCTTTATAAGTTTATGCTAAATGCAGTGCATGTTGCTATGTGTAAGTCTGGGCTAGCAGAATGTCGCCCAATTCGTTGAAAATAAGTTTTTTCATTAATACCGTATAAATATAAACCAAAGCACTAGAAATTTCTGTCACACTCGGTACGGAGTTTTTATGAATTTGTTGTGGGTCTTACAAATAATACTGCATTCAAAATTTATTTAGATTAAAACGAGTTTTAGCACTTTATTTTTTACATTGACCCAATATATTTACTATCCTGATTTAATATCCTAACCTTGAATGAAACCGCATACTATAGATAAGATTTCTTCCTAGCGTCCTTATTGTCACGTGTTTGTCTTTTTTCCGCCTTAATTCCGTCCTCTCGCTGTAATCGCTGCTGTTCTGTCTCTTTCTCTTTACCTTCTTAACATACACCCTGCCTACGTATTATTCCCTTCCTACTCTACATCTCCTACGTCATGACCTCTGTCCTCTTCCACAACTTTTCCCTCCACCCTGTCCCTTTCATCCTCTCTTTTTGTTCTTTCTCCTTCCCTAACCTTTAACTAAACCACTCGCTCAGATGAGGGGATGCCTCTTCCCCCTCTCCTTCCTCTTTGTCCTCCATTGCCCTTCGCGTGATTCTAGTGTCTTTCACGGATTATCCTGCTAGATGTAGAGAGAGAGAGAGGGAAAGGGCGAGAGTGGGTGTATTCTGAAGAGAGGGAGAGAGTGAGATTGGTGGTGAGGGTCTATTTATTGAGAGGTGAGGGGAGGCGAGACCACCATCTTTAAGGACGTCTGTAGTCTTTTTTATTGTGGTTTGTGCGTTGTTTATATTCGTAGAAGCGTGGTCAGCCATCCGTGTAGAGGGAGATAGAGGAATTATTCTCCCCCGGACGTCTTTCTGTCTCGATCTTGAACAGTCAGTCGTTTCGATGTCAGGCAAGAGAACTCATTTCGTCCGGCTAATTGCGGGGGGAAATGTTGACGACCTTTAATTGTGGTACTCGGCGATCGAGAGAAAGGAGCTGCATTTTTGTTCGAATGGTCTCTTTTTGGCTTTATTTACCGAGACTTTTATTTTCGAATGAATTGTTATATCGTCGAGAATTTCATTTATCGTAGCTCGTGAAAAAATGCTGCTATGTGGCTGAAATTGCTATGGCCTTAGGTCGTATGTTGTTATTAAAGCAATCGAGGAAAAAAGCGGCAATTTCAATCAGTGCTGTTGTTATTTTTCCCGTGTATTTTTGTCATAAACTTAAGCGATAGAAAATTTTATTTGCGGCTTTCCCTTGTATTTTTGTCATAAACTTAAGCGATAGAAAATTTTATTGGCGGAATTTTGCAGGATGGATAGGTCTGATAAGATATTCGTGGTGAATTATGAGGCTTGACGTCTTTTAGCCCAAAAAGACGAGAAAATGTAGCTTTTTCTGTTTTATATTTTTGTTAAAAAAATCTTGGAAAATTATATTTATGAAAATATGCATTTATATATAGTTAATAGGAAAGTGTTAAAGTTTGTTGCTTTAAATCTGTCTTTATATGATGGGTACGACCATATTTCATGAAGTCGGAAGTTTATGCTTCCGCCAACATTTACGTATATTCCTTTTAAAATGCAGAGGGGCAATATAAAAGTTTTAAAACGCGGCAAAATATATTTATGTATAATTACTCAATGTCTGTCCGTCCGTTCGTCTGTTCGTCCGTCCGTCCTCCCTTTTATCTCTTGAACAGTTTGTCATAGAGAAATGCTGTAAACTCCATTTTGTTTCTGCCAACTAGGAGACCCCGGGAAAACTATTTTCGTTTGGGGGAGTGTCCCGGATTCGACTCCGGGAGACGATTATATTTTTCTATCTGTTTACACAGGAGTTTCGATTTTTCAAGGTGCAAGGTTTATTTCTCTCATTCATTAAAATGCGTAAATATGGACCGAATTTCTCCGATTTTGTTTTATTCGATGGCTAAAACTATAAAATATCTTAGTCTTGCGATGTTTAGAAGTTACTCGGAATAATTTCTCAGAAACACGCATTTATTTTTGAAATATTTTGACTTTTTCGTACTATTTCCGGGTTTTGCCAAGACGACCCATTGTTGCCTCCGATTGAATTAGCATCTATGAAGCCTTCAAATAAACAAAAGAATTGTGTTATTCGCTTCGCGCTGTTTATGAAACATCGAAATTATAGTTGTAGTAATGTCAAACTTAATAGATTGCAAATTTAATAATTCAAGATTATTATTAATCAGTATACTGCGTGTGGGCTGTGGGCATTTATCACGATTGACCAAAAGAAAAACTCTTTATTTCAATACTGAAATGCGATTTTTTACGTATGGGAGAGACAATTAAAATTGCACATATAAGTTATAAAAACAAACGACATTCAAAATAACAGTTGTCTAATTTTATAAGGAGAAATTGGGTATCATTACTTTTAAACATGCAGATTTCTGACCGGCTTCGCAAAAGTTTTGCGGGTACCACTAGTTCACATAATTTTCGCTTTTTGAAACGATATAAGAGCCCTCAATAGTGTTTTTTTCCTAAGTGCCCATCCCGTGCGTTGAATCCTGTTTGTTTTATCGTCCGATAGTTTCTTCTCCCCGCCTCTTGAGTTGATTCTCAGCGTGAAACTCTTCCACGTTCTCAGCGTTGTTGGAAAGCGCCAGAAAAAAATTAGCGTTCTGGGTCCATATTTCACATCCGTAAGTTAAGACGCAAGGAATACATTGGTCGAATAACATCCTTTTTAGGACAAAGAAGGGTTGTTTGATTTAAAATTATGGGCGGTTCAAGATAGTTAAGTTTAGAGCGAAGGAATCTATTAAAGTCAGGAAGGAGCTGTTAGAGTGCACTAACTCCCTCGCATTATTCTTCGTGTCTTTTTCTTGGGGCAGATTAAACAACGGCTCCGTACAATGGGAACCTTTATTTTTTATTCTGATTCATGCGGGTACTTAGCTATATAAATTCTACGTTGCACCGACTTCCGTGTAGATATTTCTTTCACATTGGCGTTAGTTATTGTTGAAGCAAAGTGCGGAAGACGATTTTAGTTTTTCATTTCGTTGAGAAAAGCTCACTCGTAAACATTAATAGAATGTGGAGATCGGCATTGTATTTAAGCTTGTTAAACTCAGAAATTCATTTTAGGTATCTAAGTATTGAAGCTACTGTATACATAATAGTATTCACTGACGATACGCATTCCTCCCTTAAGATGTCATGATCGAAATATAACATACAAGTGGTTTTACGTTACGGGAAGGAACCTTGACTCTTAAAACATTGCTATGTATGCGCATGTTGTGGAGGATGAATATTTGATAAAACAAAGATTCTTCTGCCAGTTAAATTTGTATCCTTCATCCTAAATCTTGCGCGACCTAACGATTTCTCATAAACGCACGCGACCGAATATCGTATGGCGACAAAATTCGCGGACGGAGTCAAGCGAGAATACAAATACACTCGACCGTGTTGTTGATTTAAATCTTCCTCTCTCGCGGGCATGTTTGACACGTGCTTAAAAGGAAATGGGAATTCCGAACGGTTGATTTCTAAAACCGAGTAACAGGATAATTTACGCTCAAGGGAACTCGATCAGCTTTGCAAATTAAGAGGGGCGCGGTGCCTCATATTTGATTCCGAATCGAGCAAGTCAAGGGGGAAAATCTGAGTGCAAACGCCTCGAATAAGATAATCCCATTCCCTCTCGTGTCTATATAATCCTCCCCTTTTCTATCTCCCTCCGCCTCCCGCCCTCCAATTACCTTTTCTATCTTCTCTCCTGTCTTTTTACGCTCCCAACTTCCCTCTACCGTTCAGCGCACACGTGAAGTCCTTTTCTCTCTCTCGCCGTCTCCTCACCCTCCTTTTAACAGTCGTTAAATATGAAACAAGATGATTTTCCGAGAACGTCTCAAGGCTTTGGTAAATTCTAGATGTGTCAAAGGCGATTTCCTAACAAACAACGATCCCCTCCTCGATGATGAAACGTTTCCCCCTTTGATTTGTTGGTTGAAGTGCTGGGACCTCATTAGCAGCTCTCCCTGCTTCCTTCCCTGTCTCCTATTTTCTACTTCCCTTTATCACTCTCTTTTACAGCTCTCTCTACATTACCGTCTCTTTTTTTCTCCCTCCTTTTCTCTATACTCTCGCTTCCATTTCTCGTCTCTCTCCCGCTCTTCTCTCCCATTCCCTCTCTCCACTCCACTGTGTCCCCATCCCCTCCCTTCCTTCCTCTCTACCATTCTCACCTCCCCCTCTCTCATTCCCTCCTTCCCCCTCTCTCATTCCCTCCTTACCCCTCTCTCATTCCCTCTCATTTTCTCTCACGATTCTTCGGCGATCAACATCTTAGGATCATTAAATTGAAAATTATTCCATGCTATCATTTGTGGCACGATTCTTATCACTTTTCATATATATATATATATATATATATATATATATATATATATATATATATATATATATATGTGAGAAGAAAAATGAGGAAGAGTGAGTAAAATCATAACAAGAAACTTTACGCTATAACCATTCGCCACTATTGATAAGTAGGTAAACATTACAGTTTCTAAATTTAAATCCAACCTTATAGCGTTGGAAATTGGGAAAATTGAGCGTCAGGGACGTTTCAATTTAATTTCCCTTTAATATGCCTTTATCCGTTAACTCACTTACTATCCTTGTACTTCCTATTTCGTTTACTCGTTATTTTTAGCTTCCTTCGCCTGAGATCCATCAATTATTTCTCCCTCCGGTTTTCCTGCAAATCTCTCCTTTTCTCTCTCTTCCACTCCATTCCTCATTTTCTTTTCCTATCCTTCCCTGCTTCTCAATCGTTTCTGCCGTTTTCTCTTCCTCTCTGTCTCTCTCATTTGTCTCTCTGTGTTCTCATTCGGTTCCACCCTTCCCTAATTCCTCCCTCAACCCCCAACCTCAATTCCTCCCTCTCTCAATTTGGAAAGGTTAACAAGAATGGGATACGGAGGGTTGGTTTTCCTTAGGTAGTAGATGGGGGTTATGTATAAAAGGTGGATGGATGGGGTTATATTGGAGAAGTGGCGTGGGTGTGGCACATTTCCACTCCATCTCTCCCTCCCTTCATCCACGCCCTCCTCTCCCTCCCCCTCTCTCTGAACCTCTCCCCCTTCCCATAGTAATCCAAACCTCCTGGCTCCGTTGTCAATACGGGTCGTTCTAACGAGAATATAGCCTCAGGTGATTAAGACTTACATGGGGCATAATTTTCGGTCCACGCAACTTCCTTCTTTTAACCATCCCAGAGGGGTTGTATTTTGCGTCGGGCTCGCCATCGGCTCACCCTGTGGAGGGGGGAGGGGAGAGAAGCGGAAGAAAAAATAAGAGATTATCCGCTACTGGGAGGTATCGTTTCGTCCCGTAAATTTCCGGTCCTCGTTGTCACGCCCGGGAGGTGTGGCGATCGTGTGTGTGTTTTGGATCTCGAAACGCACAAATTACTAACGATTTAAGAGTCTCCGGTTGATCCGACGTGTCGCTTATTTGGGATGTTTTTCATTCGCTCGTTGTAAGAGGTGTCTAGACATATCGGCACGTGTAATTGCTTCGCTTTTTCCCCTACCCTTTTTCTCTCTCTCTTTCCAGTTGGATTTCGATCATATCTCGTTTCTCGTGTATCTCGCATGGTTTTTTGGAGGTTTTTCGACCGGTCCTTCCGGGGTGCGGAATAAGTATGCACGTGAAGATTTTATTGCTCAAAATCATACGGTGCCTCCGAAAAATTGGTTCTTTCTTCCTCCATAACTGCTTAGAGGGTCCGACATTTCGTCGATAAATGTCGGCCGCTCCTATGATTTGCGATAAACCTATTAAATGATTACGTGGGATAGCATTATCCGCATTCAGCAAGCGCTTGTTAAGGATCTCGTTTCTCTATTGAAGTGGTACAGGCTGAATCTTTCGTTATTCGGTTGCGATATTTCTACATCTGACGTGTCTTTATAATTTACTCGCTGATTTAAAAATTGAAAATTGTGACTTCCATCGGTAAAAACGTTTCAGAAAAAACAAGCTTCTTAATTTGTATTAATAATGTCAATGGGTTGATAATAAATTTTAATATAATCTTAAGTTGTAACATTTTAAAGAATCTCTCCGATAAATGAGGTAAATATACTGTCCAGAACTTAACTGTACTGTCTCGTGTATGCATTTAAATATTATCTATAAGTGTGTATATTATTTTAAGGGCCTTACCAATAAGAAATAGGAAGGCAATAGATGCTTGTAGTATGTATGTCTTTGGCCCAAAAGAGACGGATCAGGTAAAACATTATGCTACCTTTTTGAATGAGATCCCAGATAATTAAGCTGACCTGTTTCTCCGTGTATTTTACCACTGTGGCCCATCAATACGTAATTAAGGAGTCTACTCGAAGTTTATATGAATATAGATGATATTCTGAACACCTTCCCGTTGGTTTGGTTGTGCGTGCAATTTGTCCTTCTGAAGAGCATTCGCAATAGAACTTCATCTTATCTTGCATTATACTGAATATTACACACGCACACACATTCATATATTCGCAAACTTACCTCGCAGCAACAAATTCTCAATCTATTAAGTTATCGAGGACAGACTCTGTATTTTTCTTTAAACTCATTTCCAAAAAATAATATTCGTTCAAATAAACTAATTTTGTTGACGTCATTTCCCCAATTTGAAATCTCGATCCCGTCTTTGACCCGATTTTTTCCTTATATCATAATAAAAATCCCTCGTTTCAGTCAACATAACACGGTCTCTTTGTTATAAAAACCCCGAAGGAGCCGACTCCTCCCGTTAAATAAAGATTTTCTCGCTAATTACACCGCACTCCTTCTATTTAGGAGCCAATTTGAAAACTCGCCTCCAATTAATAAAGAAAACAGGAAAAATTAAAAATGCACGTGAGAACCATTAATTTTTCGATCTCACGGAACATCCCTCGTCGGACGACATTCCCTCGATTTTCCGAAAGTGATAATGCAATCCTATTCACGGAGGTTTTAATGAGGACATTGTGAATCCCTATGCGTGCGAAGGAGGGCCGAAGACGGTGCGTGGAGTGCCGGAGGTATTTTTTTCCGCTGCACCTGCTCTCCGATCCGTTAAGACTAGACACCGTAATTCGTGTCGGGAGAGGCAAAAAGCGGAGAATAATATAATATAAAAAACGCCTTCATTCAACTTGGGATGGTTTTGTCGAGGGTTTTCTAGGAACTGATTCACGAAAGCCTGAAGACCCTGACCTCATCTCACGCCGTCCATCTTGTTGTCGAGTCACCCCATCCTCGATTCCCTCAATAAACCAACCGTCCCTTTTCAATGGCTAACTTTCCTCCTCCTTCTCTCCTTTTTCCTCTTCCTCACAATGTACTATATCTCCCGATCAACCCATATACCTTAACATCCCTTTCCGCTTCGCTAGCCCATTACCTCGGCGACCGACCCTAAAAACTTCCTCCCTTGGATTTCCGTTGGTTTTTTTTGCTTCGTCATTTGTTTAAGGTCGATTATCGATCCAGTAAATCAAATAAACTTCACGCATCTCTCGGATCGTCGTACCCTGGTCGATTATCGGAATTACGGCGGACCCTCGGCACCCAGAAGTCCATTATCGGGTGCTTTCGATTGTTCCAAGAGAGTGCTATCATTTACTGTAATTTTCCGTGTATAATACGCAATTTTTTTCACGGAAAATTGACCAAAACGTTAGGATGCATATTATATACTAGTAGTTGGTGCTTGCATTCTGCATGCATATCATCTCATCTTAAAAAAGCATTCATTTCTCAAACAGATAATTCAACATTACAAATATTTTTTTAATTTAAAAAATTTCACCTCCCCAGCGATTTTCGTTTTTCCCTTATGTAAAAATAAGAGATTAAAAATCCCCAAACTTTGGAATTTTAAGAATTTTATACTTTCTCCATTATGGGGTACTAATGCTATACATTTCTGCCAAATTTTAAAGTTGTAGCACTTCTAGAAGTGAAAAAATATTTTTCTAATTGTTTAAATTTTAAACATTTTTAACGGCCGCCGCAATATATTTATGGAGAGATTAAAATGTTTATTTGTGCACCTGCACTACTCTGTAAATAACTTGATAATTTCAGCTTCCTAACTCATCCAGTAGTACCAAAACCGTTATCTATTTGTTTAAATTTTAAGAATTTCTAACATCAAAACAAATCAAAATATTAAAATTTGTATAATCCCTATTTCGTTTTTTTACAAACACTACCTTTAAAAAAAATTTCAGCTCCGTAGCAATTTCGGAAATACATAAACCTTGAAAATTTGTTTAAACAATTGCGAATTTTTAGCGGCCGCATTGTTGCACTTTTTCAAGATTTTCGTTTTTTCTAGTCGGTTTTGCACAAAATCACACCCAAGAAAAAAATTTCCAATCTCCAGCTCATCTGGAAGTCCCTAAACATTAGTATCCTCCTCCTCCTCTGTAAGAAACGTCTATATATAATGATGGTATTAAACGCAAGCATTTTTGCCAGCCATCCAATAATAGTTGTTACCAGACACTGTCACTGACAGGCGCGGATTTAGGGGAGGATAGTGGTTTGCGAGGCCCATAGGCGATAGTAGTTTGAGGCACCCATGACTCGCGAAATCTGAAATCGTGGTTAAATTTTATAGAAGGAAGCAGGAAATCAAAGTCTTAATGACTTATATAGGTGTTTAAATTATTTAGAGGTTAGCCTATGTAAACGAATAAACATTTCAATTTATCCATAAAATTGATATTTTGGCCGTTAAAAACTATTTAAATTTAAACAATTAGATAAATGTAATTTCACTTCTAATTGTACTATAAATTTAAAATTTGGCAGAAATGTGTTGCATTATTAACACAATTTGGGAAAAGTATAATATTCCTAAAATTGCAAAAATTAGCGGTAGTTTTACTCCATTATTGTTCCATAATGAAAAAACGAAAACCTGTCCAGAGGAGAAATCTTTAGAATTAAAGAAATATTTATCATGATGAAATATGTCTGAAAAATGAATGATTTTTGAAGGTGAGATGAAATGCTTGCAGTATGCAAGCACCTTCTACTAGTATATATATATATATATATATATATATATATATATATATATATATATATATATATACTAGGTGTGCTTCTGAGGTCAAACGTAGCTCGAAAGTCTTCGAGAAGAATCCTCAGAATTAATTTTTTTTTTCAAATATATACGTATATAGGAGTACGCTTAAGTGTTATAGATTAAAAGTTTTCTTCTTACTTCACCTTTTACACATCACTTCGGTATCAAAAGTTGTGATGTTACGATTAAGAATAAGGTTATAAAACAGAAAAAATATTCCCAAGTTGTGAACTACATCGTCATAAACATTAGTTATCTATTTTAACACAAGTTTTATTCATATTATTATCACTTTAAAATATACTTGTGGGCAAGCAACCATTAAAGAAAATGCTCTAAGGGGCTCGTCAGCAATAAAAATGTTGAATAGCCCTGATATAGATAAAGATTTGGGACTGTATTTGTATTGACTTCGAAACGATTCTCCTAATCCGGTTTTTTTTACGAGAAATTAAATCAGATTATAATGTTACTTGGAGAAAACGCTCCTCGTGAAATTCCGCAAGAAGATATAATCCATTTACGTTATGAATACATTCATAAAAGTTACAACCGTGTCCTTGACGTCATACATTCGTCAGCACGTGTGAAAAGGGGATACATTTTTGATTTCGCACAGCGATAGTTATCTATTTTATTTTATTCAATTCCTTGCGGCGTGTAGGTATTCGATTCTGTTATGTATTTTAATTAGCGATGGTGTCTTGAAAAGTTATTTGTTCGTAGAAACAAATCCCGAGCTAGACAATTATAGTTTAACTTGATAAGTGCCGTAGACAATAGGTGCTTCAAAAGTTAAGCAGCAAGATCTAGTTATGTATGGAATTGAAGAAATTTAACGCTTGCAGATAGAAATTGGCTCTGAAACGTTTTTATTCCAGTTGGAATCAACGATACGTAAATGACCACTAATGACGTTTAGTTTGCAGTCGAAATTTAACTTCGGTATAATAAACCGTTTTATAATTTAAGGTTTACCTGTGTCATTTGTGTCACTAGTCGATTTTTTTTGCCATTTGCCAGCCTTGGTAGAGTGGTGGTTACCGTGTCTAGCTCCCAAAGGTAGGATCGCGGGTTTGAATCCTGCCGAGGGTGCGGTCGTACGTTTGTTTGTTTGCATGAAATTTCCGGTTAATCAACCTCTTGGATTATTATAGCCAATACTCCTTCCACACCGAACACACACAAGGGAGAAGGGAAACCCGGTGCCGGCATTAGCCTACTCTTTACGAAGAGCACCAAGGGGGCCAACTGCTTAACGCCCCTTCCAAATGACGGAACGCTGTCTTGCGTGGTCTCCTCAAATCACAAAAGTATGGAACGGGAAGATCTCAGCTTGAAAAATCCGCCTTCTGCCGGATTCGAACCTGGGACCGCTGAGGGGAAGGCCAACGCTCTAACCACTCCATCGCTGCCATCCCGGTGTGGTGGTACGTCTTCATCTCTGTCATCGTTGTTGCGCTCATTGTAAAATGCTGTAAAGTTCTGTTTATGAGCTAATTTTAAAAAATAATAAAATTAAAAATATATTTTCGTCGTTCTTGGTGAATGTCTTTATAAACAACAAAAAACCAACCGCTGCAGATGGATGTCGAAGACCACGAATATAAATGCGCGCTTCGCGCGCGGCCAAAAGTTCTAAAAACTGGGTCATATCACCCACCAGTTCGAATTTTAAAATAAAACAAATAAAATGAAAGAGTTCGTTTGAATCGCCAAGGAGACGGAATTTTCCACCCTGCAAGGGCCCTAGCGGACGATACCTCGTCATAAGCAAAAAACCTTACCCAATCCCCTATTCCATGTACCTCCCAAACCTCTCGCCATATAACTATACCTCTTATCCCCACTCCATCTCCTTCCGCTCTCCTTCCCTCTCTCTCGCTTTGCCTCTCTCTCTCTTCGTCCCCATTGCTCTCTCCCTTGGGGCATGCCTCGTCAAGCCATCCTCCTCCGCGTTTATCGGTTGACTGACCTTTTTCTCATTCCCCCGACGCACTCTTCCTCCTTCCCCTTATCCCTTCCTGACATCCCTCTTAGTGCCTACCAATTTATCCTCCTCTCTCCCCCTTGCATCCAATCCTTCCACCAACCAAACCCCTCCCCCCCCCTTACTCCAATTATCTCTCATCCACTTTTCCTAGAAAATACCCCATCCCTATCCACCCCCGCTGCCTTACCAAAAAAACAACAAACCAATCCACGCTTCAAAAGCCTCACTATCTCTTTGGATGTGTTTTTTTTAATCCCCCAACCTCCAATTTACTCGGATCCGAACGTACCATCATCACTACGAATCTCGCCCCTCTCTTCAACTCAGTACAGTTTTCACAATCTATCTATCTTATCCTATTTCCCTCTCTTTCTTTCCGTTACCTCCATCTTAAAAAAAAATCACATCAAGGACACAAAAGCTACGTTTTCGTGTACGCATGCGCGTCTTTTCATCGAATCGTTCCAACGACACGATCGAACGTTTTTATTCACAAAAGCAGAATTTCCGGTTTGGCCTCCTCGTTCTTATAACAGCTTCCGATCAGGTAAGCGGGGGCTTGAAAAAATGAATCATTCGAAATTGAATTATCGAGATCACCTTATCGTTGGTATCAAACCAATCATATTAACTCATATAGCTATTCATAAGGTTGGAATCCAACCCATGCTTTTTATGGCCAATAAGAGTTTCGTTTTCTGATTATTTTTTACTTCATGCGTTTATATGAGTCTTTTTTCTACAGCTATTATTTTTTGTCACTGATCCAATAGTTGATTTACTTCTTTCATTAGTCACAAATTCGAAAAAGCATTCTTGTACGCTTGCTATCAACAAAGGCTTTCTCTTTATCTCATTGAACGAAGTATTCTTCCATATTTTTTCAATTTCCGTAGATTCTTCCTTCACGGTAAATTGTCTGTGCGTCAATTGTTTGCTTTTAACTGTATCGATGATATATACAGCCAAATGACCCCCACCCTAGCGACTTAAGAAATCCTCTTTCTAGCAATTTCTTCGTAGCTTTACTTTCGAGAAAATTATTATAATGCGTTTTTGTTTAATTTTTTTCTTTTAGACCGCGTGCCCTTTGAGATCTCCTCGTGTGCAACCCTTAAGCACGCGTGCCTTAGGTTACCGACCCCTACCATAATGTGCTTCAGCATTAAGACCGGTTTTCTGTATTTCGATTGTTCGCGCGAGAGTAAAAATGACGTAGGTTGTAAGAGAACTCACGGCCCAATCTTTTAGAACAATTTCCTGGCTTTCATTGTTTGACCCCTTTGGTCTCATACCGGCTATACGCATATCTCTGACGCACAATCTACCATTTTTCCCATCGGTGGATTTCTTTACCATGTGTGTTTGGAAGCGTCCAGTTTTCGGTGTGTTGTAGGATTTTCTTTTTTCGATCTTGATGGGAGAATGTGGACAAGTTTATGATCCTGTGTTAAAATTGTGGCCATTAAAAGAAAAATCTCTCCTTACGCATTTTCGTACAATCCACCTCTGTGTTGAATTTGGGTTAAATAGAACGTCAAGGACGCGGAACTAAGTATCGAAACGAGAGCATTGGCGCGAATTGAAATTGTTTTTAAATAAATTTCCAAAAATATTCTCGTTGAGGATTAGGTAGGTAACCTTTTCGTTGAGTTTACTCTGTTAGAACGTTGTAAGTTGGGAGACAACCACCGACGAATCAAGAATCTTTTGTGCTGCATATGATGAAGGATAAAATGTAATGTTGGTACTTACGATTATTGCTATGAAATTAAATTATCTGTCTCTCATTTGTTTTCATCCTTAATTTCAGTACACAGTATGGGATCTATTTCAATCAGTTTCGTTCGAGCACATTCCATTCTTAACAATCTTGAATCTTTAATTAATATATTTTATGGATCAATTCGTTTAATAAATATCATTTGAGTGATACTTATGCACTGTAGGCTCTGTTTTCCGAAATTGACCTTTCTCGTGGTTTTTTTCGATTGCGTCGATCTGTTGCATTTCGGATGCCATTGATAATCACGTTCCTTACGTCTCACTGCCGTCGTTAATTTCATGTATCGTTTTCCATCTAGGCCTGTATTTCACGAGCGTTCCATTGCAGTTAGGGCTTATTTAGTAGTAGTAGTTTATTTATCACATACAGGTAATCCCAATTACATGCAATTTAATAAACAAACAAATAAATTACTTAATTGATTTCGTATGCGACGTCAGGTCGTTTGGAAACGCTTCGTGTTCCAAAAAGGAAATTCCGTTTCTCGCTACGACTAGTACGTTTTTTATTCCTGCTCACGTTACTGTGACATAACTGGAAGGGATTCCCTGTGTCGCTAATCAAACAAAACTTCTATGACTGCAGTTTTCCAATTGATATTTTTTTAAGATTCTTTTGTCGAATTTTTTTTCTGACCCAAGTTCTACCGCAACGATGTATACTCTAATATTTTAATGTCAATTTCACCTTTGCCCCCACCTTGACTTATTTAACTTATTTATTTTTAGCGATGTTTTGAGCTATTCTGGCGATAGATTTTTTGGTGTAACCTACCCGACTTATTTCTCGCAAATACCCTCTCCCTTTCTATCTCTCTCTCTCTCTCTCTCTTGTCACTTTTCCCACCTTTCCCTCACGATCCACGGTTTTCACTTGGATTGGGTTCCATTTCTAGTTTTTTCCTCTTTACCGGTTTTCTGCTGGTTTCTTTTTTGTCTCGGAAATTAAAGTTTATAGCACGTGGATGTCGGCAGCGGGACTTGAATATATATATATATATATGGATGTCAACAAGGTGTTGGGATGAGGAAACCCAGTGAGCACTCACCAATCAGACGACTTCAGGTTGGCGAGGCCCCGGGGATGTCGAAGCGACACACGTAAAATAACACAAAAACACAGAAACATCACAAACGTAAAGCTTTCGGAACTACTCCTTCTTCAGCTACAGAGAGAGATATATTCATTTTACCTTTCCTTTTCCGTAAGTTTATATATATATATATATATATATATATATATATATATATATATATATATATGGATGTCAACAAGGTGTTGGGATGAGGAAACCAACACCTTGTTGACATCCATATATCTATTTTACCTTTCCTTTTCCGTAAGTTGTTATATATATATATATATATATATATATATATATGTATGTATAAAAATCAGCTGTTCACGTGCTTGTCACTTTTCCTGAAACTCAATTATGTAATGTTACTTCAATTTCTCAATTGCAAGTGACAATTTTACTGTCTTAATGTTTCAGTTTATTTTTATTTCTTCTTTCCTGCCTTGTCGCAGTGAATTTAGAGCGTTCTATGTGATCGAGTTTCACGTTTATAGTCGAATAATTTTTGTCTTACATAACATTTTAAAGATTTTTTTGAGTTACTTAAACTATATACGGACATTATAGTTTCCTTGATTGAGCTGACATTATTGTATCGTATTTTCGGCTTAGTTTTGTATCCGTCTAACACAAAGCAGTTTGTTTAACCACCTTGTTTGTCGTCTTGCGTAATCTTTCTATACACTACTTGTTTTTATAAAAATTATTCAGTCATTATTCCAGTTGTCAAAGCTTTTTCATTTTTTTATATAAACTTAATGCATCTGATTTGAAGAACATTCGTCTTCTTCGATTTTTGGATGTTTTTGCACGGCGAGGTTACGAATGCCCAGATTATCTAAGAAATATTTTAGCCCTTTTAATTGTATTTTCAGAATATCACTCTAGTAAATTTTATCGATATAGTAATTCCTTAAAAACAGGAACAGAACCTTAAATGAAAATAATGTTGCTAAATTTTTCGTTAATCATTTTTATGTGTTCTTTGCACGAAGTGAACGCATATAGGGGAGGTCGATTCCGTACGTCCGTCCGCATGTCAAAACTCGGAAACCGCTGGACGTATTATGATGAAATTCGGTATTGGGGAGTTTTGCTAAAATTGGTCTTCCGATTCCAATTTTGGTTAAAATCGGACAAAAATTACTACCACTTTACATGACCTACATAAAGTTTATAATGTTTACATTGTTTCAACTCGGAAACCGTTGGTGTATTTTGATGAAATTCGGTATTGGGTAGTTTTGCTAAAATTGGTCGACTGAATCCAATTTTGGTTAAAATCGGACAAAAATGACGACCACTTTTCATTAATACCTACATAAAGTTTACAATGTTCCTTTGTTTCAACTCGGCAACCGCTGGACGTATTTTGATGAAATTTGGTATTGGGGAGTTTTGCTAAAATTACTTGACCGAATCCAATTTCGGTTAAAATCGGACAATAATTACGACTACTTGGCATGAAGACCTACATGTATTTTACAACGTATCTCGCTTTTCGTTAAATTCTCATCTGAGCGAAAAATATTGAGAACATTGTGAAATCTCAAAGAACGCATTTGGAAACTCTGTGTACTCCGACATGGAGTACTGATCATAATCATAGTAGCTGCTGCCTGCCTGAGTTTTTAATATTAATTAATTACCTGTAATTACCAATAATAATTTTCCGGTAAAACGCCTGACTTTACGTAAAACTAATGGTACAAAGTTGCGCATTTGTATAGCATTAGTTTAATAGCACAGTACCTGTACTTGTTTAGGCGTTAAGCGTAATAATCAACTTCTAAATCGGCCTTAACACGTTCCCTGAAGAAACTTCTATAGTTTATGATAGTTTTTACTTAATATTTATATAAATTATTCCACTACTTGATGGACAAATAACACATAGGACGAGAAACCGTTCTTCTTTCTCTTTCGTTTAACTTATGCGTCGCTGGTTGGAAAATAACTTCTCTGAAATAAAAGCCATTTTAACGTCCCATCAGTTTTCCGTGAGAATTTCAACAGCCTCAAACAATTTCCAGGAGGAAATTTCCTTTCGATTATAGTGGGAAGGAATCGAAGCAATCCAGATCCGACGGACGAAAAAAAAAGCGAACGTCCTCTCCATCTAATGCGTTAACCGTCCTACCCTTGGTCGTCGCCATGGCGACCGTTTGATGCCCTTAAAATCGAGGGATAAGCACTATTCGAGGAAGAGACCAGGAAATTCGGTCCCCGAGGGAATTTTCGAGGGGTGACGTCCGCCGTGTTGAGGGACTATAAACACACCAGGAAAGAGGAGAAGGAAAGGAAAATGTCTACTAGTGGACTAGTTGAGAAGAGATTCGAGGAGTAGGATAGTGGAGGAAATAAAAGTGAAATCAGTGTAAAACGCAGGTCACGGGGCATAAAAAATGTTGTCGGAAAGAAGGCAGAGTGGTAGGGTTCGGAAAAGGGAGGGTGGTGGGCGGAGAGAGTGGAGAACGGAAAAAATGGCAGAGACAGGGCACCGCGTCCGTTTCCGACAGCTCTGGAACGGTCACGCGAGGAGGGGGAGAGAGAAGGAGGGAGAGAGAAGGGGGGGGGGGAGGAGGGGGATAGGATGGGGGAGAGGATGGGGGAGGGGGAGAAAGGAGGAGGAACAGGTGGAAAGTGGAGGAGGAAGAGACGAAAGGGGTGGGCAGGAAAAGATTAGACCAAGAGAGAAAAAATCGGAGAAAGAGTAGAGGAAGAAATAAAAATAATAATGAAAGGGTGGACGATTTAAGTGGGAGAGGAGAAGAGACGGTTGAATTTTCGTAGCCAAACCTCCGGAAAGAGGGCTCATCGTAGTTTTGTGTCGCTTTCAAGCCTTCTTAGAATTGGAAGGGTGCCGGCTTTCTTGAGCACCAATGAAGGGCAGTGTACGGCTGAGAAGAAGCAACTATAAGGCGTTATAAGCAGTCTCGGTAATCGTCCCCTAGGTTTTCGTTAGGGGAAAAAACGTTAGGATAATTCTTTCGGCGGCCGACCCGAAGACATTTGCTAAAATGTTGAAACCTATGTGGGGATTTTAAGGAGTAAAAATCATTTATAAAGATAAAATAGCCTGGAAGAGGGTACGAAATAGCGAACTGAAATGCGACGGAAATAAGACGCGTCGAGGTATAAAAAAAGGAAGATAGGTGTAGACATAAATAGTAACACTCGGTAAAGTGCTTTGAGTCAACCAATGAACCGAACCAGAATTTATAATCAAGAGGAATGCGAAACCACTGAATGGTTTTTGTACGTCGTGTTTTTATCCTCATTAACCGACGCGCGAGTCACCCGCGTATAAGCGTAAGAGGATATTGAAAAATCGAAGAACGTCGAGCTCAGATTTCCCATGCCAATCCGCACAATCGCTTTGAAGGATTATTGGGTCGTGACATCGCCCTAATTGGCAATGGGTTTGTCCAGGATAGTACTATTCCCATAGAAACAGTTAACCTTCGCTTTTTGCCGCGCTGTGATGGACGGTAATAAAGTCGTTCCTTCTCTTTGTCACGCTGCAGGTTATTTTTTGTCAGCGAAAGGTAAAAAATGTTTTTCCAAAACAAAGGAAGGAATTATATAAGTCCGTTCCATAATCGTTGGTGCTATTGAGTTTTTTATCGGCATTAGAATTAGGCCGAATAGATTTAGAAAAGATATATTGAGTTAAGCTTTGCGACCTTTGTTTGATGTTTTATACTCTTTAACGACATCTCTCCAATAATTTTCTTTCAGATGATTTGTTCATTGAGTGAATTACCCTCCATAATGTTGATCCTTGAGGACTTTTTTCTAATTGGCGCATTGTTTCAAAAGGCCTTAATGTTTTAAATTGGATGACTTGTGTGCAACTCCTGCCTATTAAGGTTTCAGGGTCTTCATTATCATTAGAGGTGTATAAATCTCATATAAATTTTCCTTAAAGGCTTCTTGTTATTTGAATTTTCTCTTTTATATGTTGGGATGTTTTATTGTATACAAATAGCATAAACCTTCGAGGTAAATTAATGGTCATTAGGAGGAAGGCAATGAAAACAGCTTTGAAGGGCATTTTAAAGTTTAATCGACATTCTCTTCGACGTTCCTTAGTTTTTTCGTTCGTTAGTATCTAAAGAAGAAAATATCGATAAATTATCATAGCTTTAAATTTTATTTATTTTAACATTACAACTTGTTTCCTCTGTTTTTTCTTTGGAGATTTTTATTTGCCAGTAGGTTTAAAACGTCATAAAAATAGTAAACTTGTCTCTTTTTTAGTTCCATTAAAAATCCATTCGATTAAAAGTTGGATCAGAGTATTTTTACGATTATAAGTAACAACTGATAGTCTTCATAATAGTAATTACCTTTGTAAATTCCGAATACGAACTTTTAATGTCACCTTTGGCTGAAACCTAAATGAAAAATAATAACTCCTATCAAACATCCATTTTATGGCTATAGAATCGATCTTGTATCTCAGTCTTTCCAAATATTTTTCAAAACACTTTTTCCTAAGTGTGTAACATATAAGTTTGCTTTTCCTTCCGTGTTGCTCAGCGAACACCCTTTGCACTTTGCATATGGTCACATTAGATTGCTATAATTTGATATTCGTTTCCGCAATTAGCGAAAGCATTTTTAAATTCTATCCAAAAGAGCGAATAGGTTTGATGCTTACCTAGATTAACCCCGGCAACGTAAGCCTCCTTGAGGTTCCAAATCGCCATTCTGCTCGGAAAAGAGTGCTATTTAAAGGGTGCTAGAGGGGGATTTCCTCCGTTGCGACTTCTTTTGTGTTTTTTACATATCTGGGTTCCTATCTCGTACAATCCCATTACCGGTCTACAATAGGAAGTCCTCAAAGCGTGTCGGCTGCGCGGCCCCTCTCACACATCTCCTTCCCACCCCTTAAAAAACACACACACACATCCACCCTTCCATTCCCTTAGACCAGTGTTTCTCAAAATATGGGCCGCGGCCCCCCAGGGGTCCGCAAAAGTATTTTGGATGCAAGGTGAAATACCGAAAAATGAAGTTTTCACGAATAATAAAATTTTATCTGGGAATATTTGGAAATATTTGATAAAAATTATTAATAGTAACATAAAATGTAGAAATTTCAATGAAGTTTCTTATTTTTACTATTTTCAATTCAAAGGGGCCCACATGATATTCAAGGTGGCCGCGACAATTGAGAGTTTGAAAACCACTGCCTTAGACAGACATGTAAAACTCGAAGAGGCATCGGGGCCGCATTTAAGCGATTTAGGTTATGGAAGGACCGCATTATGGTTGCAGTTGTTCAAATGAGGGCCAGAGTTGGCAAATAAAGACTATATCTAAAATGCTGGAGGGAGAAATAGTACCACAGATCGTTCTTCTCAGATTGAGACTTTAGCTCTAGTTTATTTTGTGCAGCGACACTCCCTTCCAAACGCTTCTGGCTGCTTGCAGGCTATTCATGTAAATTTGAAATCACTGTTTTGCCATTAAAATACTGTAATTTAGAAAACGCGTTCTATTGTAACTTTATAACTACGAAAAAATCTTGTCTCCTTTTCACAAATAATTGTATATATAAAATCTCGAATGTTTTAGTTTAGACAAAAATGTACATTCGGGCCACAGCAAGGCACAGAAACGGCCGCATGCGGCCCACGAGCCGCTAGTTTTACATGGCTGTTCCAAATATCCTTCCTTTCTCTCCAGAGAAATTGTGGTAGGGGCGGAGAAATTAGGAAAGTGGATAAGAGAAGTGGGAGGAATTGTTCGAGGGTGGGGTGAGGTTGTGGAAGTGGAGGGGGTCACCCTGAGTCACCGTGACCTTGCACGCCCTCTGCGGGGTGACCCACTAACACCACTCCCGTGCCAACCTCCCCCCCTCCCCATTCCCTCTCTCCCTTCATCTCAATCACGTCCATTTGAAAAGTCCTCTTCTGATTCTCTTTTTTTATTTATGTCCCTCGCTCATACGGCCAACAATGGGGGTCCCTGAATTGAGCGCGTTTGGAGAGTTCGCTGGCAACGATTTCCTGTATGTCTGCATGTGTGTGTGTGCATGTGTGCGATTGAGTCAAATGGGTGCAGCAGGGGTGAATGTGTGAGCGTCCGGAGTGCACGATTTCCTCCTTGCTTACGGGGATGAGAGAATGACTTCATCAAGGGACGATTCAGAAGAGGACTAATAATGTGTTAACGAGTACGCGCCCGCTAGATTTCGTTGCGTGAATTACGGTAGGGAAACTAGGAATCGCTAGGCGAATGGATTCTAAAAGGAAGATTTCCACCAATTTTCTAAAACTATAGGTTATCTGCGGCGACTTCGGTAATAATTGTAACGTAATCGTTGTAGATTATAGGCTTGGAGTGGAATGCCATCTGCTGCACGCCTCTGGAGGATATAAATGTAAATATATCTCGTAAAGGAACGCATAAATTGTGCAGGAAGTAATAATTTGATACGTTGCTATATGCCGGAAATGGTATTCATTGCTCGAAAGTCATCTCAGCGATAAAGGTTGCGTAACAACATCGCGTGCATTTAATAGCGTTTTCGTTCATTTTATACAGATTCGGGGGTTTGGCAGTTTTGGCGTCCACCCCAGAAAATGATTCTTATTGAACCATATTTCTCAATCATTGTCATCGAATTGTTAATGAATTTGTGGCAGCGTTTTAGGGTGTTTTTATTTTGAAAAAAAACTATCGTGGTTTCTGTGGTGCCCGCCCGTCTGTCGTGTACTTTCTGAAATGGAGATTGTGGCAAGGCTAATGGACAAATTTGGAAATTTTTAATAAATTGGTTCTAACGGCTCATCCAAGTTTGTGTATCCATTCATCGGGTACTCATGAAAATTGCAAGTGTGGTTTAATGGAAATGTCTAATACAGTAAAAATTTCAGATAAAAACGCTTCGAAATAAAATTATCTCTTTTTTTGAAAATGTATTGAATAATTATCAAAGCGAGCTTAATCCTATACCCTTTACCATGGGAGTACTGCTTGTTATGACATCTACCTCCAAATTTATCGTGAAAAAATTAGTACATTAGACGAACTGTGGGATCAGTAATTATAAAACCATTCACTTTCCTTTTGAGTTATTTTCCCGGAGTTTTGATGCATGGAATATTGCAGTAAAAGAAAAATCAAATTATTTTTTAATTTAGCAGAAAGAGCATGTTCAGAAAGAAGGCAATTAGTAAAAATTCACTTTTATTTCGTAATAAATATCTAAATAGGAAAAAATTGAATTGACCTCACTGCAAAAAGAAACTATTTTTTCTTTAGACTATAAAGGAAAATCTTATACTTGAAACTAAACATGACTTGCCGAAACTTATACTCACTAAAATCTTTACTGAGCATTCCAAAAGTTTTCCTTATCTTGGAATATAATCAGACACTATAAAACCCTTATTCTCTTGGTCACGTTGTCCATAATGCTCAATATCTCGACGCTTCTTCAGCCAGGCCAACCAAACTTAGTATAGGCTCCTCATTTTCCCTCAGGATTGTCATAAGCCGTATGGTATTTCAAAAATTTTTGTAATATAATGAGCTATCTCATCCTGTCACGCTCTACTGCTTAAAAAGCCGTTGTAATAGAGCGGGAGAATAGAGAACTATTTTGTGCCCGTCATTTTTGACGGACAATATACAAGATGAGAGTAATATGCTAGTAATTAAAATTAAGAAACATGCTACGTTGTTGCTGATGTAATATATTAAAGAATCTGTTTTAACAACACTACACAAAACTAATATTGTCACCGGCGACTCAATAATCCAAAAAAAATAATGATGGTTATTAGAAATCGTTCTAGTACGATGAAATTCTACTTAAAAGTCTATTCTTTATCTCTTTTGAAATGTAATTCATACGGGAGAAATGAACGTTTTTTAAGCCCGCTTGAATCCCAAAAGAAACTTATGAAAGTTTTTGTTTCGTGTTTTCCCGGCTTACTAAAGTAAAGAAGTCTTGGCTTGTTAATTGAAATTCTCGGAAAGGACGAAAAAGAAAGCTCTTCGCCTAAAATCATTCCGTCGAAACAACCGCGGACGTGATTATTTCTTCTTTTTTTATTTGTTTTACGGCGCGTCCGAGTTACTCGCCTTCGCTGCTTCGCATGGATGTGAAAAACCTCTCCTCTTTAGCTCTTGTCTTTATGATTTTAACCGCTGAACGCTTCCCGTTATTTCCCAGTCGTTACGAGATTTAGGACCCAGAATTCCCTTTCGTCTGCTCACCTCTGCCGCTAATGTCTGCTGTTACGATTCGCGAGCTCCCGGTTGGAGTGGACGATGTTGCGATGACCGCGTGGCATTAATAAATAGCAATTTTTACCTGTCGAGGAAAATATTTCGTTTTTTTTGGCCACAGGAAAATGGCAGTTCTGATTGCTTGGCGGTATTATGATTCAAGTCTCAAATTCAAAATTGGCGCAAATGAAACCATCCATTCTGATGAATCGTCAGGGAAGTGGTTAAATGGCTAAAATGATAAAAATTGATCGAACCTCGAGAATTCTAACGTCTGTGACTCGAAATTTCGATGAGTCGATGTTGATGTTTTACCCGCTCGTGTTTGTATGCCTTGAAATGATGTTCATCAACTCAAATTTTAGATAAATGTTAACTTTTTATGGCTTACTATGGTGCTCGAATAATCGAGAGTCAACTATATATATATATATATATATATATATATATATATATATATATATTCCTTCTATCCAAAATTATAACGTAAAAATATTTCCATAGTGTACATTTTACCAGTCTTTTAAGGGGGAACAATAATGTCATTCCTGGCCGATATTTTATTAAAATGCCAAATTTTGTTTCAATAGTTACAGCCGCACACGTGTAGAGGCGTGGAAAAAGAGGACGAATATTGCACATTACTTTCCCATTTCTATTTAGCAAATGAATGTTGTTTGTTTGTGAATTGTGAGCGAATACTTCACAGAAAATTATGCTCTCGTTGATGATCGAACAAGTGGCATTATGATTTGTAGCAATACTCGTTCCTCCAGTGATTCCACCACCGTATTATTAAAGCACTTTTTCGCAGAGACATTTCAAGGTAATTAAGGGTGTGGCAGTAATCATGGACGTGCTGAAAACGCTGAACTCGTCCACCTTTGTATTGTCTCGAATTGTCCACTTCCGTTCCATCGTCATCATAACTAAATTGACGTTGTTTTTTGTTTGCCCGTCAATCAAAAGTACAGGAAATATTAGTGTGTCAACTCCACCGTGCCAAAAGCAAAGGTGCCCAACAACCTCAGGGCGTCTGTCAAAATAATGACTCGGAACGTTTTGACTGTCGATGAATATAGTTGCCATGGCGATGTTCCAACGCGAATCTTTGATGCGACATCTAAGTCGAGCATTTTACATTTTATAATTAAAACTATCTCTATAAAACCTTCCTGGTGAGGTTTAGAAGCTAAAAAAATTGGTTGGACGAGTTTCACTCTTATAATAACACAATCTCTTCGATTAAGTTCCGTTGTAAACTATTCTACGGCCCGCTGCATGATTCGCAACTTTCAAAGTAGCCGCAACTATGAATGCGGCCCTCCATTTAAAATGGTCGCACATCCATTGCCAAGGGCTGTTACGTTTTTAATGAACTATTCATCTTTCTATATAGATGAAATCTATATTACTCGGGGCGTTCTTACTGTATTGAATAGATGAGCGTTTCCAAAACTGTCTCCGTCATTTACTCCTACTGACGTTGATTACGTGTTTCAGTGAGAGGCATCTCGTAATTTGCCGGAAAACTAAGAAATAATCCCTGGTTGATGAAGATGACCTCGAAATCCTTACAAAATAGTTAGTCTAACCCTGATTTAGCGCCGCCGTTTTCCCATCGCTGGGATTGTCGCTAAAGCGGGAGTGGCGGTAAATCAAGGTATATGCTTGATCTATGTAATCATGAGTTGGAAGTTCTGTTCATAACGCTTCATTGGCGTTATGCGGGGGTGTCACTATATAAGGGGGGGTCAGTATATAAGGGGGCGTCACTATATAAGGGGGCGCCACTGTATAAAGGGGCGCTAAATCGGGGTCTTACTGTATATTTTACTTTATTTATTTGGGAACAAATAAAACGCAAACTATTTTAAAAATTCCATTATATTAATCAAAAACACGATCATGTTCCAACGTAAGAACGTCATCGTCAGATGATGACGTTGTTGCGTTTGGATTATAGTATTTTCATTAATTTCTAATCTTCAGTTTCAGTAGTTTTCAATTGGAAGCGTCAGCGGCGCTTGTAGCATTATTTAGATAATAGCCATTAGGAATACTTTTGAAACGAGAAAAAAAAGTCTGCTCTGACGGCGGATATTTTACCAATGAACTATCTCGTTTCTGAACGCGGGAGTTTTCTTGGTTGTGGCCGAGAGCCAGTGTTTAATTCATCGAAGTATTAAACTGTATGTATTTCTATTTTTCACGCAACACATGTCAGCAGATTTTCGCAGCAAAATTTTATCATGTATCTGTGCATATGACGGACTGAAAAAAAATCCTTTCAGTAATCAGTCACTCCTACGCCGTTTATATTGAAACAGCCACATCGAAACGGAAAAATTAATTCAATTCGGCTGAAACCGGTTGATATTATTTATCGGCACTCGGAAGCGATTCGGTGGATTTATTTATTTATTTGTTTGAATCCTTTTGGAATCCGAAAACAAAAGATATTCTTCATCCGCCAGGCAGGCAATCGGCGAGAGAAGCGGGTGGGATGGGCGGCAGAGTGACGGGCGTCCACGTCTCTAGTGGCGCCACCGCTTCAGCCCGACCCCTGATTTACGGAGGCGAGAGCAGAGGGGAAAGGGGGGGGGGATAGTACCGCCTCATGCGTGACTCTAATCGTCGAGGCGAGTTTTCTGGGCGGATCGCAGACTGGGAGTAGCCCGCTGATTCTGTCGGGAGCAGCATAGCGTTGTCGGTCAGCGGGGCGAGGGACAATTTAGGTCCGTGATTTGCGACGCTCTTTTCCATTGTGTGCCGCGGATATTTTACGGACCATGGATGAGTTTCTTTTTTTTTAAATCCTCGAAAGCGGCGCTTTCCGGATCGCGTTTCTCGATAGATGGAGAGGGTAAGGGGGTGGAAGAATCCTTTCGTGCTTCCTGTCCTTCGAATAGGGGAAAAAAGTCTCGGATTTGTTATTTATTTGAACGGGATGATTCACCGGTCAAATGCGATATATATTTCCTTTCTACAAAAAGGTTCTCTGACTCCCATATCGCATATACATGCGTTTAGGTGATGTAAGCGATGTTATAAACTTTGACTGAAATTCGGCGATGTACGACGGATCTTTAAAAAATTCACCCAATCCAGGTCCCCGCTAGCCGTTGACGAATAAAATTTTCATAGCCGCGACTATATTTTTGGTATATTTTTTCGAATTTTGTCAACTCATTTAAGTAATTAAGGAAGTTATATAATTTATTTACGTGGTAAGTATGGTGTATATATAATGCATACAGGTATAAATAAGCCTGATTTTAAATCTCATCGGATTGAGATATACCTCTCCTCCTGGATTTTGAAAGTGGCTACTTGATTTGGTTTAGATTTTTGCAGGCCTGAGTGTGTGCTCGCGCATGCGTGTGCTTAGTATAGGCCTATTAATGTGACCCCATTGGGCCCTCTCGAATAGTGAAGCACCCGAAAACAATAAGGCAGCGTTGTATTTTAAAACCATCTCAGTAGTGCTTTTGCAAAATTGCATTTATGGAGTATTATTCTTTTTCTATTCGTATTTCACTTGAATCGACACTAAATAATTGATAATTTTTTAAAAAGTTTTCCATAAAATTGGTTGTAAAACAAAGAGTCTTAGCGCCGCGTCTGATCGACTACTCCTCAAGAAAGCATTATAACAACTTCAATTTTTTTCCCTTTCCGACTTTTTATTCTGAATTTGTCACGAAAATTTTGCTGGAAATCGAAGACGTGAATTTATCACAACACTGTCACCGGGAAGTTAAATCTAAACATTTGTTCGAGTGTTCTTTTGGTGTTTGCGTGTGTTCATCATATATGTATGTGTATTTTTTTAAAATTTGTTGAAGCAAAATTTTCCCGAGTAACTACTGGCCATCTTACTATTAACCAGCGGCTTACTACAATAACTAGAGATAATAATAAGCGGCAGTATTCTGTGCGTTCGTGCGTGCGTGCGCGCGCGCGCGCGTGTGTGTGTGTGTGTGTGTGTGCGCGCAGAGATAGAGAGAGAGAGAAATTCTGTCTAATCACTCAAAACGGTTACATCTCATTACATCTCATCGAAAATTGAAGTTATTCCCTCGGCCTTGGCTGGTACAACCTCTCACTCTATTTCTTGTTTCACGATCATTATGTCGGTGAAGTAATTATTACGATATCTTTAAGTATCTACGTAATTATCCTTTGTTCCCCTCGAATGCATAATTGAATAATATCTGCCACTTTAAGGATGCCTGATACCTTAACGGCGCACGCATGAGTATGTCATGTTTCTCGTGTTTTTTTACATTTAACGAAATGAGTTTCTGCGCTTACGTGTAATCCAAGTATGGGGCATGAACGGGGTTACCACATCTCCGGGTTTTAGGACTAGTCTTCGGGTTCCAGGACAAGAGTTAAATTCTCCAGATCAATTCGAAATTTTTCGAAATTGCCATAACGCGTCACGATAGATTTTTAAAATTCGGTGCCTTGAGTAAATATTTCATCCGCGAAAGACATCCTCATGCAGTTAACCCGGAATTAGGCACAGATGAGAGAAATAGGACGAGAATAGAATTAGCAAAGGCGGAAATTTGAACTAAATTTACTTTTAGCATTTAACTGCGAGGAGTTTCTTAATTAGCTAAAACAGTTTGAGTAAACTGAACTATTAAAGTGTTCCATAAGCAACACAAAATATACTTTTAAGGTGAGATAAAAGAAACAAGTACAAAATATGCCTTTTTTACCATTTGTTATTAACATTTATGTCAAAACTATTGGCTATTGTACATTAAATATTAAAAAAAACGACAAAAACTATTTTCCTCTTTCATCTATTAAAACCTTTGGGTCGCTGATTAAAATCTCCGGGTCACTGATGAATTTAAGTTGGCAGTCCTGGACATGAGTTAATTACCTAACCGGTACCTGTGAACCGATGACCCCCCCCCCCCCATCATTTAAACTTCCCCGAGCCTTTAATGCCTCTCTAATTGGCTACGTCCCGATTCTTTGATGGACTCCGGTTTTAACGACGAGATCGATAGTTCTAAGAGAAAACAATTATGTACACACTTGGAAAACTAGTATTTTACGAGTGGTTTTCTCATTCCTTAGCTCAACTCCATCATTTTTATCTGCTAACGCGAGAGGTGGTTAAGGTTAACTTGTGACATTTACGGTGTCGTTTGAAAAAAAACGCTTCGATTGCGAGCAGCGAGTTTCGATCGTAAAAAATACCGATTTAGCAGATCCATTTTTCTTGAAAAAGTCATGACGGGTTTATCGCGGTTGTGACAACAACAGCAATCTATGCCCTTTAATTATGCAATTCTGTCCGTGGGTTTTGAATTATCTCTGTGATCTAGACTAGAGACAAAACGCCGAGACCTGATTTCAATTGATTTATTTGAAAACATTAACATCCCATGTCAATTTCGATTAATCGGTACGATGTCGATACTGAAGTTTTAAAGCGCTGATATCCTTAAACCAAAGTACATTATTTATCGTATACCGTTTATTTTTTGGAAAATAGAAGAAAGTGGATTGTAATGTGCTGATTTGTTTTCGTATTATTTTGAGTGTAATTCAGTCAGTTACTTAAGTGTTTATAAATTTTATATGCTTATATTTTACACGTATTATATGAAGACGTTTTTAGAAAAATTTTACCCTATCTTTATTATTGCAATATTGTAATAATCAATTACCCTTCAACCGATGATATTGAAACTAGCAATTCGGTAACTCCGTTTGACACTCCTTTATTACTCACCCCGTCGTCCATCAAGGACGGACAGCTCAGTTACATAAAATCCGCCGCGCGAAACAAATCCAATTTATTTTTCGGACTATCCCCTCACATCCTATTGAAATCCATGGGCGAAGGTGGAAGAGTTTCGTCATTGGGCCGTATCAAATGGTTTCGAGAGCCACTCCCATGAATTTCATAAGTGGACGAGCTCTCTTTCTCTCTCTCTCTCTCTCTCGCTCTCTGGAAGTTCTCTCTGCCTTCGACAATGACAGTTGCAATCACTTCCCTTTCCCTTTTTCCTATTCTCTCCACTCTCATTTGAAATAAGTTCCAAACCGTTGAACACGCTCACTCCAATATCCTCCTCTCTCACTCCTTTCCTCTTAGTTTCTCTCTCTCTCTCTTTCTCCCACTTTCTCTCCATATTCCTCCCTCTGGGTGTTAGAATGGGAAGTTAGAAAATTACCTCTCGGTTCCCAACTGAAATAGGATCGCTGCGAACTATTCCTTTCCTCTGACTTTTGCACTTCTCTATGTCCTCCTATTCGTATTTCTCCTACCTAAATGCACGCATAATATTTTTATCCGAGTGTTCAATAAAATACAGCCAATTTATTTCGATATGTGTCTTGGTGCATCGGTGAACGTTTAGTTTTGGCAATTAGTCGTGCTTGGGAGATGAAATTCGGCCGCAAAAGATTCTTTAACTCCAATATAAAATGAAACTCCAGAGAAGTTGTTCCCAAACTATTTGTAGGTGCGGCTCCCCCACCTTGAAACAAGATTTCATATTTATATACATATGAAGGTTACAGGGAAGAAACAAGAAATGTCAAAAAAATAAATACAATTTTTAGCTGCTCACACTATATGTTGGAATTTAAAGGTACTAATGGTTGGTATATTTGCCATAGAAAGAACACGGATAGTCAGTGAGTTGTCGCTATGGAAAGAATCAGGTGACAGGGAAGAAACAAGAAATCTCCATGCTAAAATAGCAATCATCTGAAAACAAGCGCTCCTTGAAATTTCTTTTCCCTTCCCTGTAACCTTCATATGGATAACACAACATTTAGATGTATCCATTCTATTAGGGCAAAAACTAACGACTTATTCACATATTTACTAATCGTCGATTTATTCAATTAGCGAAGTTATTAGCGGCATACCTAAAAATCAGCCTTGGTACCCAATTGGTAATTACTGCTCTAGAGCAGGCACGTTAAACTTTAAGAGGTATCAGGGCCGCATTAAAGCGATGGCTGTTATAGAAGTGCCACATCAGGATTTCCTGTTGTTTAATGAAGATCGAGTTGGAACAAACATACTTCGTCTAGAAGAATGGACGTGCAGTTTTGCCATATGATTTAGAAAACGCGTTCTGTTTACCTATATAATTATAAAACACTTTATTTTCCTTTTCACAAAGTTATAGGATTTATACCAAACCACGAGCGATTTAATTAAGACAAAAATAAATAAAAATTAGTCCTCGGGTCGCGGTAAGGCAGGTCTAGAGGATATGAGGGAATAGGGGTTACTCTCTATAATGTTGTCTGTTTAGTATTGCAAAATTATTAGAAAAAATAAGAAAAAACGGAATCACGTGTGAGTTGAGGTTTCAATCTTATTCCTCTGACTTTGTAATTAGGTCATAATAAGTGTTCATGAGGAGTTATTGTATACGTACATTCAGAGGAGTCTACCCTCTTGTTTGGGATCATTTCCTTAACTTATCCGTGTACTGAGTTCCGTCAGACCTTGTTCTTCACCGTGATGGAGCGTTTGTTTGTTTAAAGAGAATTTATTTCTATCTGGCTGTATCTAAATAGGTATACATGTAGTTAAATTATGAATATAGGTTAAAAAATTAATGATACTAAAAAAATCACTTTTTCAATTCTATGGAGAAATGAATAGCCAATTTTCCTTTTTAATAGTTTTCACTAATAAAAAAAATGAAATATTTACTCACAGTTTGCAGTGCGTATTCGTCTTTCGACAAAGCATTTAAACTACTTATTATCGTAATAAACTAAAACTCCATGAAATTATTTTAAAGAGAAAGTCTGAACCTGAAGATACTTTCTTACTGATTCTCTGACCGCAATCTGGAATAACGTCAGATTCCTTGACATTCCAAATTCAAATAATTCTATTAGACCAATGCACTAATTTTACTTCCTAAAATTAAAAGTCTCCACTCCTCATTCTCTTTTTGGTGCGCAACTCAACTTAAATTTTTCTGCCAGAGAAATATACTCATCTCCTTTTAACTGTTCCCCTTCTTTCACAGTAGAGCCGCAGTTAATAAGAACAAACGACGATTTAATTAATACCGAAAGATAGTGATGGAACATATTTTTATGGGAAATTAACCCACCATATTCACTGTTAGTTGCAAGTGTTTTGCAGGCTTCTTCCCTAAAAGTTATAAAAATTCCTGGAAAGTATCATTACTCCATTTAGTTTCAAAATAATCAAGATATACCAACATTATTCTCCGAGTTTATTTTTAGCAAAAGCTTTATCAAGTTAAGTCCGACAACAATTTATGCTGGTTTCTCAAAATACCAATACTTGGTAGACTTTATTTAATAAAACTTTCTCTATTAATTCGGTGCCATCTATCTCTGATCGTCATTACGAAAGTTTTCATGACTTTTGAACAATTTGAATTAACCCTTTCGGGAAGAAGTGGTGGGATTTTCAATTCATGTTCCTCGTCAACGCATGAATGTTTCTTGAACATCAGTCGTTCTTCTGGCATTTGTATAAACAAATGCGAATGGCGATGATTTGCGCCCAAATCCTATCATTTTCAATATTCCGTTTTTATCGTTGGTCTTTCTGCTTTGCTCACTTCTGCTTTTCCGTTGTAATTTATCTCTCAAAAGATCTTTTTTATCCATCTCTTGTCCCTCTGTCTCTTTTTTGTTGTACCTGTTCATGTTTTCTCGGAAATTTTCCGTTACCTTGGCAATTGAATGCTACGGAAGTTTTATTTTCCTCGATATCTGGTAAGAAAATCTCCTAAACTATTTTACCTTGATCTGCCTACCAGGACATGGAAAATATTCAAGATTACGCAAGATTAAGTGAGAAAGAATCGATAAAGCCTTCCAAAATATTAGTAGATAAGAATGTATTGAGGATGTGCATGAGATAGTTGTCTACCAGTGCTAATAATCGTAGGGTTCGACCACGAAGTACCAGTAAATCAAACTGATGATGCTAGTTGTTACAAAGTTTTCCTTTTCATTGTTAAATCAATAAATATAATCGCCAGAAACGACTGGTCCGAGGTTCTATGAAGCAGGCTAGTAGAAATTAACGTTCTAGTAGTGACGTGGCGCGTTGGCCCTCCTCCCCCGTTGACCATACTCCTTTGACAATTTGTGGAGTAACACTGTAAATAGTTTACAGGCTTTGGTACTTTTAGGGTTAAAAGTGATGTTTTTTTGAAGTTTGGGTTGTGTTTGGTTGGGTTAGTCGACCGCAGTCATTATTTCCCCAGCCAAAACTTCGGAGAACACGTACATACTACCGGGAGGGCCCGGGTCTCGTCACAAGCGCAGAATAGGCAGCCAGCTCTGTAACTAGCCATTTTAGCGCCCGGGGAAAACTACTAAATATGTGATCCACCCTCCTTCAAAAAAATATTTTCTCTAGTTTATTTAGTTACCATTTGGATTGTTTTGCGCCCCTTACTTAGTTGCCTCCGGGGCAGATGCCCCACTTGCCCCGCCCTAGTTACGGTACTGTAGGCAACCATCGCGAATTTCAGAACTCGTATATACGGGGGAATTTATGTGACGCTCTACAAACGGGACCCCAATAGAAGAATTCCTAAGAAATGAGTGAAATTTTGGCATCTCATTGCATTGGTTTAAATGTATTTTATCCGTTGGGAAAATAATAATTTTGAAAATTTTTGTTTCGAAACATAGCTCGCGTAACCGGAGAATGTGTAGGTACTCACGTTCTCCCTCCGTTTCTTTTTAAGCTATTTTTGGCCTATTTCTCTCTTTATCAATATCCTACTTCTCTCTCTCCCTCTCGCTTTGCGTTATCGTCTTTTCCTTGGCTGCCACTCGTCTCCCTGCAGTTCGATGTCTTTCAGTAACACACTTTCCTTTTCCGTCCCTCGTAAAATATTTACGATTTTCTTTCAGCCTTCCAACCCTTATCTCTTCTTCTTCTTCCTCGATCCTCTTTAATACCATTCCCTTATTTTCTATTCCAATCTTCTTATACTCCACCTCTTCTACGGCCCCTCTCCGTTTCTTACCTCCTTGACCCTCCTATCTATGCCTCTCCAACATCACCTCCTCTCTCTCATCCTGATGCTATATCCTCCCACTCCTTTTCCTCTCTCGACCTCTGACCCTCCTCTCTCTCTCTCCATCTCCCTCTCTCACCGAGGTGGTACTGGGCGTGCCCCGACATCTCACGAGAGAACCTGCTTTTCTGCCCATTTTACCTCGCCCACGATACATAATTACCGTCTGAGAGAGCTTCCAAAGTGGTCAGGGGAATTTAGAGGGAGGGGGAGAGAAAGAGAGGAAGATCGTCCTCCTTCTCCCTCCCTTTCTCCTCCCTCCGTTCATTTTCCTCTTTCTCTCCAAAAAACACCATACCATCTCCCCGTTCTCCTCTCTCCTGCCTTTTTCTCGTCCGAGGAGAAGAGTCATTCCGAAACTTTACTACGCCTTTAATACTGCGGGAATGCAACCTCCGATAAACGTCTTAGGATACGGAATTGTGTTATGAGTGTTTGCTTAACAATTTAATAAGAGTGTCTTTTTTAGAATCTACGAGTTCATAGTGTCCGTTGCCTCGACCTGAGTTTATCGTACAGGAGGTCCGCTTTTTTCTACAGAGTTGTGGAGTGTTTGGCGCCTCAAATAGGCATGGTATTGTTGTACGTAGTCGTATTAACTTATTCTTGAACACAAATATGGGTGTGTATTCGTTTTTTGTATTTATTTATTTATTCATTAACATTTACTGGAAGCCTCTGCCCCTTGCGCGTCAGTTCCGGTTCCTCATTCTGCTTGATCCTGCCACACACACGCATACTATACGTTATTATAGTCGCATTAAAGGAAACAATTTATTATAAATTGCATGAAGGATTTATTAAGGCACAATCAGAAATGAGGGTATGTAAACGACTTGTCGCATTGCAGCGAGAGAAATCGGCTTTGAAGAGAATCTAATGTATTTGAAGATAAAAAGATATTGAGTAGTATAAGCGAACGAGGCAGATGGTTAGCGAAATTCATCGAATGGTGACTGCCAAGGAAAGCACGCAATTGCGATATTTTCTGAAGGAGCTCGTATCAGATTGAAGAATACTTGTTATTAAACTTGAAATATTTGTCTTGTATTTTGGTCGCGTTACTTTATTCTTTACGTCAAGAAAATTTAATAAGTAAATTATATATTTTTATTCAGGCAAATAGTTTCTTAAATGATAACAAGTGTGTGTGTGTAAAGTTGATTTTTTAAATTTACCAGTGGTTCTGATACCTGGTTGGTCAGTTTTTATAATTAATGTGATTGGCGGTTTATAAGGTATTTAATTAGAAAGGGCCTAACATCTATTTAGAGGAGCCAGTGGTGTAGTGGTTCGAGTGTTGGCCCCGCCAACTTATAGCTCTCCTCCCTTCCCCGGCTGAGGGGGGTCCAAACCCTATAGCGGCCCTACCATTCGTGGTAGAAAAAAATAACGGCTTGAAAAAGCCTATTTTTTAATTTAGCCCTATGTAGTTTTACATTCAAACAAAAAGAGCAGTATGCGCAGGAAAAATTTTATTATACATCTTATGTACATAGAAGTAAGCATTGTTCTCCGGGATTGCTATGAAAAATTCACAGAAAATAAAACCACTCGAAAAAATAGGCGTATCCGTTATCTTTTTAGCGCTTTAGCGAGCACAAAGAGAGACAGCATAAAAAAAGCATCTCTTGCATAGAGAGATGTGACGAATTTACAGCTACACCCGTACCGTGCATTTTCCGGTCCTACTAAAAGAGAAAAAAACAAGGAAACTTCCCGTCCCAATTTGCTCATACAGGTCTCCTTTTTTTTTACAACAATACGAACGGTTCTCCACAAACCATACCTCTCTTTCTCTCTCTGTTGCCATGGGGTCATCTCCCTCCCGTGCTCAACCAACAAACGAAACAGCTAAGAGAGCGGCTCTTTTTTTATTTATTACGTACATTCGCACGGCCTTTCGAATCGGTTCGACGATGGCCCCGTGACCTCTCTCTCTCTCTCTCGTCCTCTCTCTTTCGAATCCACGATCTCCCCGCGGGGTCACTCTCTCGGTCCGAGAGAGGCGGTCGTTTGGGAGCAGCGCGGATGTTCCATCTCTCCGCCCCCTCTGCCATAGCCCACGCCCCCCGAAGGCTGGTGTAAGGGCACGGCGCCTAGAGCGGCGTCGGTCAGGTCGGCTCCACCCACTACGCCCTCCCAACCCTTATAACCTCAACCTCCGAGTCGAAAGACTCCCATCGTGCGCTTTTCGTTTTTTCGTTTTATTTTCCCCCTCTCTATATATATCCCTCATCCTAGACCCGTGTCTGGATTCGAGGCCTCGGGCCTTTTTAAGCAGAGGAGTGCCCTCGCGGAGAGGGTCACTATCGCGTGAGTCGTACCATCCATCATATGGGAATAATAATGGTAATAAAATGGCGAGGGAGGTGGTGGTGGAGGATGGAGCTATTGGAAGGGGTATACGCGGCTTCTTGCGCCATCCAGTCTGTTCACGGAATCTCCCGTCTTTTGCGCTAGTGCCTAAGAAAGAGAAATATATAGATAGGGAACATACCCGAATGGGCCATGCGTCATTATCGACAAACGGATGTGATCGTTTCGGCCGCGCTGTTTTCCATCTACAACGGCTTTTAAATCAAGTATATATATATATATATATATATATACATATACACAAACACGAGGTGCTTCAAAATAATTTTAACACTTATATGGGACTATCGTTTTTAATGGAAACAAAACGGATAATACACTGCAACATGATAACAAATGTATATTAATAGCTTCAAAAAGTCAAAGAGTCTCCACTTGTTCGCTTCCATTGTCAACACATGCCTGGAATCTTCTCCAGGTGGTCTCCAGAGCCCGGAGGCACATTTCCTTTGGTATTGTTGCAATCACATTTTCAATTTTCTGTCGGAGGTCTCGCACATCGTGGCTTGGTAGCATAAACACGTTCTTTTACCATACCCCACAGCCAGAAATCACAAGGCGTGAGATCTGGCGAACGTGCTGGCCATTTCAGAGGCCCTGCTTTGCCAATCCATCTCCGGTCAAATTTTCTGTTAAGATGAGCGCGAACATTTAAAGGAAAGTGGGGTGGAGCACCATCCTACTTAAAGTATCCGGTAAGCCGGATTTGTGGCGGCAGGTTGTCCTCTGCGTAATTCTCCATCATCTGTAAGAAGTCGCCACCGTTGATTGTGATTTTCTCAAAAAAATACGGCCCTAACACCCCTGCTCCAGTGACTGCCCACCAGACATTCACCTTAGAACTGTCTCGTTCATGCTCACGCTCATTACCCAAGAATACAGTTGTGTTTGTTCACGTGTCCGCTTATGTGAAAGGTTGCCTCGTTGCTGAATGCCACTAGACTGTGAATGTCAGGTTCCAAATTCTTCATCTCTAAGAAAATTTTACAAGCATCAACACGAGCGGCTTTATCTGCAGGACATAAGGCTTGCACAATCTGCAAATGATAGACCGCATATCCAGGTCCTTGTTTAAGATTCTCCACACCCTACACACACACACACACACACACACACATATATATATATATATATATATATATATATATATATATATATATATATATATATAACAGCTTACGGAAAAGGAAAGGTAAAATGGATATATGGATGTCAACAAGGTGTTGGGATGAGGAAACCTAGTGAACACTCACCAATCAGACGACTTCAGGTTGGCGAGGCCCGGGGATGTCGAAGCGACACACGTAAAAGAACACTAAAACACAGAAACATCAAAAACGTAGAAGCTTTCGGAACTTCTCTCTCTGTAGCTGATGAAGGAGTAGTTCCGAAAGCTTCTACGTTTGTGATGTTTCTGTATATATATATATATATATATATATATATATATATATATATATATATATATATATATATATATATATATAAGCACTTAAATAAACGTCTACTCGTATCTCGATAAATGGGATCCGTCAAACAACAATCAAGTGCCATATTTTTGGTATCCTTGGCTCTTATATAATTAGTAAGGCATAGATTTAAAAATATATTCAGATAAAGGATATCATTTACCGCAAAAGACCTTTGGGCCATATAATCAGGACTTATAGTTTCGGAGATAAACATTCAAGAACAGCCCAATCTTTCGATATCATTTTATACGCATTTTGAAATCTCTGTGTATTCCATTTTTCCTTTTTTTGTTATAATCACAGCAGTTATCGCAGCATCTCTCCGCCCCGAGTTCGAAGTTTTAACGATCAACTTCGTAGCGCAAGGCTCTCTTTAATAATTTCTTTATATCAACTAATATAACAACGTCGATTTAGTTGCGAAATAGAAATTTCGAAAATTTGACGGTAGGGAGACTGACAGCGTCGGGGGGTGGAGATGAGAGGAATCTTGAAGTTGTTTGCTGTATGCTGAAATTAGCAACAATGCAATTTTCCTTGACGACGAAAGATTAACCCAAAATGCATGAAATTTCCATGCTCAAAACAAATCTGTGGACCGATTCGACAAATTGAAAAATCGACGGTAGAAAACTGAATTTTCATTTCTTTGGCGTTGTTTGGAACAAATCCCATATTCGTACGGCGATTCTAATTTTAAAATGCGATTGAAAGTAATGCGGTGTAGGGTCACAGCGTTACACGTGATAATGATGATGATGTTCACCATTACGTTTTTATGTTACAAGCGCTTCAAAAATCACCGTAAACTAAGATCTAAACTCATAAATAAACCAACGCTGCAGCATTTTTACATAAGATAATAAATACTATTCATTTTCTGCGAAATTAAGGCATCTATCCGGAATTTCGAATTTCTCTTGGCAATCGGCTCGCGTCCAAGTTTTCGAATTCCAAGTTCCATGGCTCAGATCGCCCTTTTTAAGCAATAACTATAATTATCATTAAGACAATAGACTATATGTTACACTGAAATTTATGTAAAAATTAGGATTAGGCTCCCTCTCTCACGCTATAAAAATGCGAATAACTCTATAAAAGACGGAGATATATTTTTTTAAATTTGGCAGGAATACTAAATTCGCATATTTTAAGGAGATGACGAAAAAAATCTCGGAAAATATCCTTGGTTTGACTCCAACGAGTATATTTCCATTTCCCATAAAATAACACGTAAAAATCGACTTTTCGACGTGCAGGTTTTTATTCATTTTGAGATCTAAATCAGAAAGAATTAAACTACGATCTTCAGATCCAAACCATTTTAAAGACAAAATTATAGTTTCTTATTCTGTTAATCTTTTTCCGCCTACAGTTCGAAATTCCTCATGTTAAACGTTTAATTCACATATTTTGAGCAAATCATCCCATTTTAACGGAATGTTATCTTGCCAACCCATTACGTTTTTAAACCTCGAAACCCTATTGTTATTCCAATCCTTATGAATGGAAACATGCTTTGAATGCATTTAATACGAAAGAGAGAGAGAGAGAAGGAAATGATTTTCATAGCAACGAATGTAAACAACATTCGTTGCGTTATTTACGAGAAGGAATACATTGGAATGTAGAGCATTAATCTTTCGCGTATTAAAATTACTTAGAACCATGGCAGGATTTAAAGGCTTGAAACTACGAACGCCTAAAAGATAGAAAGTCTATTTTCCTGGCATCGATTTTTAATAGACGTCGAATCGATCAACAGATCAGTTTTTAACGCGAGAATTTGACGCATTCTTAGTGATTCGCATTGTTGCCGATTTCGTGTAATTGGGTACCATTGACTCGGATAATAACTTCGCGTCGCATCTATTCACGAAATTTCATAAAAAACTTTCCCGTAGAATTTCAACGAGCATCACTCTAGTCTTTTTCATAACAAACATCTAGAGCAATTTTTCCACCTTCCACACTTTTTACGTCTATATACTAATATACTAATATACTAAAACGCACTGGTGGTGTAGTGGTTAGCGTGTCGGCTTTCTATTGCAAAGTTCGGGGGTTCAAACCCCTCGAATGGAGGTTTTATTTAAAAAAAAAACTATCATCAGTGCCTGGCAGTAGGCAGCAGTACTGTCAGTATGGTATAGAGCCGAAAACAAATGATGTTGGTTGGGTCTATATCCAATACAGCTGTAGGCGTGATCAGGACGATTTGAACGGCTACAGTACTGCGATGTGGAAAGCAAGAGGGAAACTACCACATTACAATCCCTAGTAAAGATTATATGGTTGGACAATATGAGTTCTCTCGAGGTAAAACAATCCGGAGGTAAAATAGTCCCCCAATCGGATCTCCGGGCGGGGACTGCCTTGAGGAAAACATTTGTCGAAAGTAAATTACGAATAGGGACTTGGAACGTAAGAACTATGAGAAAGGCAGGAAAGCTAGAGAACTTGAAAGAAGAAATGAGAAGAAATAGAGTTGACATTATAGGGCTAAGCGAAACTAGATGGGAGGGAGAAGGACAGTTCGACTCGGAAGAATTCACGGTAGTTTATTCTGGAGGAAATAGTGGGGAAAGGGGAGTAGCTCTGGTACTTAGGAATGATATGATGAAAAGCGTGACAAAGATAATAGCAACGAACGATAGACTGATGGCAATAAAGCTAAAAGCAGTCCCAGTGGACATGCTGATAATCCAGGTATATATGCCAACGTCAGCTCATGACGATGAAGAAATAGATGAGATCTATGAGCAAATTAATGAAATTTACGAAGAAGACGGAAGAGGAAAGGTAAACTGCATAATAATGGGAGATTGGAACAGCATAGTCGGAGAAGGACAGGAAGAAAATGTTGTCGGGCAATACGGACTTGGAAAGAGAAATCGAGGAGGGGAGAAACTCGTAGAATTCTGCATCAATAATGACCTTGTAGTGACTAATACATGGTTCAAAAACCATAAACGAAGGTTATACACATGGAAAAGCCCAGGAGATAGAATGAGATGCCAAATAGATTACATCCTTGTAAAACAAAGATTCAGGAACAGCATAAAGAATGCCAAGGCATTGCAAGGAGCGGACATTGATTCAGATCACAGCCTTCTAATAGTTGACCTGAGTACAAAGCTCAAACAAATAAGAAAAACAAGAAGAGAAAGACAGACCTGGGACCTAGAAAAACTGAAAGAAAGGCAGGATGTAGTCAGCATGAAGTTGGAAGATAACCTAAGGAAGTTGGAAAACAAACCGAAGACCGATGATATAGAATGGGATGAAATTAAAACCAGTATCAAGGATACCTTGGATAAAGAGATTGGAAAACAAGAGAAGAAAATCAGAAAACCATGGATCACGAAGGAAATGCTGGAGAAAATGGATGAGAGACGAAAATGGAAAAACGTTAACAGTGAAGAAGGTAGAGCCAACTATAGGCGTATAAACAATGAGTTGAGAAGGGTAACAGATAAAGCTAGAGAAAACTGGATAAAAGGAAAATGTGATGAAATAGAACAAATGGAGAAGTTAGGACGGTACGATATGATGTACGCTAGGGCACTGGAATTAGAAGATAAGAAGTCTAATGGAATTTGTGGTAAAGGAATTATGAATACGGATGGGAAGATAGTCTCAGAAACAAAGGATGTAGCACAGGTATGGGAAGAATACATTAAGGAATTATACGGCAAACAGGCAGGAGAGGGGAAAATAGAACTGGAAAATGAGGAAAACATTGAAGAAGACAACTTAGGACCAAGTATTATGGAGAGCGAAGTAGAAAAGGCGATAGTGGAACTAAAGAAGGGGAAAGCCACGGGCAGCGATGGAATACCGGCTGAGATACTTAAAGTCATAGGATCAGAAGGACTAAAAGCGATCACGAAATTAATTAATAAGATTTACGACACGGGAGAATGGCCTCAGGATTTCCTAGAAATAACAATGATCCCTCTAAAGAAGAAGCCAAAGGCAATGCAGTGTAAAGATTACAGAACTATAAGCCTTCTGTCACACACATCGAAGATCATCACGAGGATTCTTAATAAAAGGCTGGAGAAAAAGGCAGAAGAAATAATAGGGGAAGATCAATTCGGTTTCAGAAAAGGACGAGGAACTAGAGATGCTATAGGAGTAGTTAGAATCATATCAGAAAGGGCAATAGAATACAGTCAAGATATCTGCGCATGTTTCGTAGACTGGCAGAAGGCCTTTGATAGAGTAAATTGGGTAAAGTTGATGAAGATATTAAAGGATATAGGTGTAGACTGGAAAGACAGGAGATTGATTAGGAATCTATATGAGAATCAAGTTGTAAAGGTTAGGTTTGAGAATGTGGACACCTGCGGAATAAATATCGGTAGAGGAGTAAGACAAGGCTGCTGCCTATCGCCAACCCTATTCAATATATATGGAGAAAGTCTAATGCAAGAAGCTTTAGAAGGCACAGGGGATTTCAAAATTGGAGGAAGGATTATAAGAACAGTAAAATACGCAGATGATCAAGTACTTCTAGCAAGAAAGGAAGAGGAACTACAAAAAATGATAAATAGACTAGTGATAACAGGTAGAAAATACGGTATGGAAATAAATACAGAAAAATCCAAGGTCATTCGAATATCGGGTAAAGAAGAGAATCTGAACATAACTATTGGGGGAAAGCCATTAGAACAAGTTTCAGAATATAAATACCTTGGAAGTATCATAACACGAGAGGCAAAATGTACGGATGAGATCAAAACTAGAATAGGAAAAGCAAAAGCGGCTTTCAGGAGAAAGAAACAACTACTTACAGGGAATATAAGGGAAGATATCCGCAAGAAGTTGATAAAATGCTACGTATGGAGTATAGCATTGTATGGGGCAGAAACATGGACGCTAAGGAAAAATGACATCAAATACTTGGAAAGCTTTGAAATGTGGACTTGGAGGAGAATGCTGAAGATAAAATGGACAGATAGGATGAAAAACGATGAAGTGCTACGAAGAATAGGAGAGAAGCGAATGATTATACAGACTATCAGAAAGAGGAAGGCTAACTGGGTTGGACATTACATGAGGAGAGAGAGTATGATTAAAGATGTGTTAGAAGGAAAACTAGATGGGAAAAGGGAAAGAGGTAGGAAAAGGTATCAGCTGATAGACGATTTGAAAGGGAAAGAGAGTTATCAAGATATGAAGAGGACAGCGGAAAATAGGAGTATATGGAGAACCAGGTTTAACCATGAATAATCACGGACCTGTCTACGGACAGACTACCTATGATGATACTAATACTAGTAAGTAAGAGTAGTTCGTAAGCTAACTTCAAGCGCGTAGTCCCATAGATACGGGGGCCCCTTAGGCGCGGGACCCCGGGCGACTGCCTTCCCAGCCCCCCGTAAAGACGGCCCTGGTTGTATGAACTATTTACCTTCCAATGTTCAGCTCTGTAGCACTTCTAGACGTACTTCAGGTTTTATATGATATATCTTATGTATGCAAGAAGCAGCTATTTATAATGATGTAGAGATATGAAGATTATATACCATATTTGGTTATAATCCATTAATTAGAAATACGTGCGAATGAAATATTATTTTACTTTTTACTGTGGTAGTCCTGCTCTTTAGCTCTGCTTTAAACATCTTGATTTCATTATGGTATGCTGTAAAAACGTTATACTAAATTTAGTTGAAATCCGTTCTGCCGATTCCTGCCAAATTCATAATTACTGAAAGAGTTTAATTTGTAATGTGGCACCCCTACTTGGCTGATCCGGACCAAATATGCTATTGTGGTTTTGTATATATGTGTAAATTATTAATATTAAATTTGGCTAAAATTGTTGCAGACAGTTCAACACAAATACGTGCCAAAAGCGAATTTTGTATTCCTTGTATTGTGACAGCCTTGTTTTCTATATGCATACTAAACATCTTGATTTTGTTTTTTTATGACGCACACCCATGGGCGGATTCAAGGGGGGGTAAAGGGGGTAATTACCCCCCCCCCCCCCTAGAATTTCTGTTCACTCGAAAAAATTACCATTTAACTCCATTTCTTCGTGTTGAGGTGTTGATTTTATAATGTCAAATATGTCTAATTAATTGCATATTTATACTTACCAACTGCATTCTTTCGCCATTAATACAATATAAATATATATCCTCGTAAAATATGTTATGTATATCTATAATCTTTCATTTTAAATCATAAAGACATTGTTAAGTGGTATTAATTTTGTTGAATAAAATTCTATTTAATTCTTTTTTCAGTATTAATCGATGTATTGCCTGTGCAGTCTTAATGCGTTCGCTTTTTACTAATAAGTTGTATATTTGCTTTTTCTGATTAAAATATATTTTAAACAAAAATTTATCAAATGCTTTATCATTGCCCCCCCCCCTTGGATGAAGTCTGGATCCGCCCATGTGCACACCTTCTTCATATAAAATTTCGTTGAATTCGGTTCTGCCAATTTCTTTCCAAAATCATAATTACCGAAAAGTTTTATTTTGCAATTGTGGCACCCCTTCTCAGTCGATCCGGTCCAAACATGCCATTTTGGTCAGGTTTTTATGTGACGATTCTATGTACTAAATTTGGTGAAAATCGGTTCGTTCAGTTCTTCCATGATAGATGCGTACGGACGGGCGGACGGACATCACGAAGATAATAGTGCTTTTCGGCAATGACGAAAAGCACTAAAATTAAATTATTCATTTTTATAATATTCCAGATACGAACAAATATTTTGAAAAATTATATTTCGTGAATAAGCCTATTGTTGCATTAAACATATAAACTGCTGCAGTCGTATTTGGAAAAATAATTTTCTAACACTCTATTTTCAAAATTTTATTCGCTGTATTACCTGGAAAATGTGTTTTGATTTCACGTGGTATCCGCGATAAATTAACTTTAGTTATTGAGAGCGGAAGGCCTTTTGATTTTCCATTCACCTTGAACTTCCTGCTGAACGAGCTTTTGATCAATTATTAGTAATTTATGGAATCTTTATTTAAATATACGTCCACAGAAAACCCGTGGGTGAAGGATTAACACGCTCTGTCCCTTTGCGAGGGGTTGAATTTTGAGTCTCGTTTGCCTATCCGTGCGCGATAAGCTAAGACAAACCCTAATTTATCCCTAAGTAAGGAACTACTTTCATATTCTCCTCCAGTTTCTGTTGTAGCTACCCGTTGAATTAGATGCGAAACTTTGAAATTTTCCATAATATACATAATAAATACAATAAAACTTCTTCGCCGACGGTTGATTCTAAATTTGTGAGGGATTATATTTATATGGTAATTTAACATTGGTAAGAGAATTTATCAGAAGAATTGGACTTAATTTTTTGAATTTATTATAAGTTATCATTATTTATATTATAAAGATGACTCCTGTAATCATATCGGTGAAAGAACGCTGGGTAAAACTGCTCTGTAGAAGAAATACGCATCTGGTTTGCCGTTTCATGAAACTAGGATTTAATCATGATTGTCGACTGAATTGCGAGTATAAAGCGAGGTCGATGACGCAATTGTGAAACTTGAAATAAGTCGCATAAAACATTTGCATTTTTGTTTTTCTTGGTTAAGTGTTGCTCCCTTTTTAGGGAAGAATCTAAATAGACTTTATCCTCTGCTTTTCGACCTATTTTCATCTATAGATTTTCTGTACTCGTTCCGGAAAAGGGTTACTCATGGCAAAAAACGATTTCCCATACCCTACATCCTTAGTTTTTCCTCCTCCGTCAAAAGAAACACTTTTGTGTATTCTCTCTTCCCATCGCTACCAACTTCCGCTAATATATAATTCATTAGTCTTCCTTAAGTTCTCTTTTTCTACCTTCTACTTCGTTTCGCAATTATCCATTTAACTCATCTCTTTGGTTATTGCTTCCTGGACTGTAGATGGCGTCTTTTCTTCGAATTTTTAGGTTAAAAGTATTGCTATACAGCGTCTTTGTGCTTCATAGATTCATCCTTGAAGATACTTCGTTTTTTAGGGAAATTTTTCGTTGGAAGTACACAAATCTATCTGTCAGACGTTAAATCGTATCATTGGTTTCAACTCATGTTCGCCTTAAACTATGGATGGGCTTTTTAAGAATTTATGAAAAAACATATTTGTAGCGCTAAGTTATCTTAAAACGAACAATGAAATACAATTTAGCAATAATATTAAAACATTGAGTAAAAGTGTAATTTTAGGTTTCGTATAAATATTATTTTGGTGGCATAAATAAAATATGCTACTTCAGCAAAGAGATTACTAATGCAGGAGAAATCTAAAATTAAAAGTTAATGGTTTTATCCACTTCATACTGAAAACTTTATATTTATAACAAGTGAGGGAAGAATTGCAGAGCAATAAGGGGCTTTTTTCCTTGTTTTATGATTATGACGTCGTCATTAGATTAGATCATTGGTTAAGATCAACGGCCTTATAGTATACCCCATAAATTTCCTTAAAAGGCATTTTATCAATGCTATGTAATGATATGTTTCCCATTGAAAAGCAGTGAACTCGTCGCCACGGCACTTGATACGTGTTAAGTTGCCATGCCAGTCGATATTTCTTAAAAAAACTGGAAATCTTTCCCTCTTTTTAGGATTATAAACAATTATTCGCTCTCATTCGACACAGATTTGAATTCTGTTTTCAAAAAATATAAACCTCAGTCCCTCAGCTGTAGAGCTGTTCATTTTCCGAGTTCCTTTCTTAATTTTAACTGATATAAATATGTTAATAATGAAAAATTCAAATCTATAACGCCCTGCACCGATATCATGCTTCTCTTATTAAGGTGGTGGAAATGAAACTAACGGGTTGGAATAAGACATCGATTACTCCTCTTCAGCTTATCCTAAATCCACGACATTTGTACCATGTCAAACCCTATTGTAGACCGCCCTATCCTGAAAATTTGCCTTCCTTATTTTGCAGGATTCTAGAGATAATGCCCGAGCAGACGGACAGACAAACCAAATACACAAGCGATTTGTTTAAAACATAAAGCGCTAATAACACGATATATTTTCAGGTAACGCACTTGCACGCGTGCGCTTAATGGATTTCGCCATTGGTGAATCGCTCCCGAGGACGGCTTCTTTTTGTTTAACTGCGAATTCGTCTACCCAAGCTTTTTATTGTCATTGGACTCTGAATTATTAGATGTATCCCAGCCATAAAGCGAGCCCCATAAGTTATTTTATGAGTCTTTTGTCAAAGACTATATTCCTCCGTTCGCGTTCCAATTCGGGCATATCACATCCGTATATATCGCGATAGAGCCTTAATAATAGAGAATTCATAAAAGTACTCGTCTAGCATATTCGTGAAGCTTTTTCAGGCGAAGGAGTAAAAAAATCGATAATTTACCACGTATTTGTGTACTTTTTTTTCTTCCTCTCATTTAGTTCCTTGTTTCTCTTGGCGCCTTCCCTTTCCACTCTGTCACCCTAAATAATCTCTCCCTCCTTCCCAATTTATTCCCCAAGCACGCCAAGCCTTTCCTCCCCTCGGGCTTTCTGTATCTTTCCATCCCTCCCCCTCTCTTACTCAACCGCTCCCGCTTTATAACACCCCTCCTGACTCCCTTGCTTATTCCAGTACAGCCTCTGACTCGTGTGTGTTCTTCAACACCCTCCCTTCCGTCTTTCTCTCAGAGTTTCAAAGTTCTCACTTAGAAATATTTCATCCATTCTCATCTCGCTGTCTTTGAAGAGATTCCATGCATTGTAATCAGTTGCATGTGTATGTATGAATATATGTAAGCGTTTATTCAAGCATGCCAACGGCTCCTTAAGTTTCACGGATAAAGTGGGATATTTCATAGAATATATTTAATTTAAATAGCAAACGACATTATACTCTCTGAATAAATGGAAATAAATTACCTAAATTGCTTCGGTTAATTTTGAACACCTGAGTTTTGCAGTCATTGAATATCGCTTTTCCTTTTATAAACCTTCGACCACCCTTACCCCTTCCTCTCTCTCTAACTCACCCGGCATTCGTCACATTCTGTTATTTCTCATTTCACTCTTTTTTATCTCTACCTCTTTCATCGTTCGTCTTTCTCTAGTCTTAAATCTGCGAGGTCGGCGGTATGTAACCCCTTCTCTCTCTCTTTAACGTAGGACAGAGATAAATACACGCAAAACTTAAATAAAAAACACAAGCGAACCGAAAATTCCTACGATATAATTTCCTCGTTGAAGAAACGGTGGATTTTTTTTTGTTGCTATGGCAGGTCATTCCTTTCGTTGTTTAGTGCGCGTGTCTTCCTTCTCTTGTTTTTTCCGTCTACATCCCTTTCATTCCTTCCCGGAAGAAACCCGCAACCGTTTTTATTTCGCCTCCTCTCCGAATCTTCACTCCCTCTCTCCTTCCATCTTTCTTCCCTCATAATACTCTTCCTTCCGATTCCCGTAACCGATCCATTATTTATGTCCATCGCCTCGACGATCCGACTTCCTAACCGAGGGTATAAATTCGGGAGGAGATGGGAGAGGGAGGGAGAAAAAAAGAAGGAAAGAGGATGGGAAAGAGAGATAGGAGGAGTAGCTGTGAAGGAAGAGAGGTGAGGGAGCCCCCTTCCCCCTCCCCCACACTCCAAATTGAGGAACCAATTCGAATCGCAGGAGTGGAAGGCAAGAGGGGGGTCGATGGAGCACTCGGGCACCGAAGGGAAGATGAAGAGGAGGATTTCTTCCTCGACTCCATCCTTCCTTCCTACCTTTTGGGTTTTTATTTTTCAAATGAGGTGGTGTGTATGTACCTGGGACTCCAGTTGGCAATGTTTAGCTAAAGTCTAAATCTTGAACTCTTTTAATTTTGATTAGTTGCTTCGTTCATGTCCGCTCTCATTTTTTGGGGCCATTACACTAGTAAATTAAATAAAGTAATAATTAACATAAATATATATTAATGGATTTGAACGGTGTATGTAGGAGGTGCACTGTGAGTTTTTCCAGTTCGCTCTGGCTTAATTCACACGAAAAAAATTTGAGCGCGCTCACAATAATAACGTAAGAGGTAATTTGGCCATGTTGAAATTGAAAACGAAGCAAAAATTTAAACAAATACAGTTTTAATCACACTTCGACTTATTTCACATAACACTAATTAAGAACGACCGGTTTCTATGAATGATTATTATCCATCGAAATCGGTCGTTCTTATATAGTGTTATGTGGAATAAGTCGAAGTGTGATTAAAACCGTGTTGTTTTAATTTTTGCTTCTCTTCTTCTAATTTTGATAACGTCACATTATTATGAAATTCGCGAAGTATCGGTCTCGTCTATTAATGTTGACGTAAGAAGTAATAGATCCTTCATTATATACCTAATACGACTTAAACGCGTTCAATAGGTACATTAACAAAATGTATCAACCAAACAGTCTTAGGTCGGTTAGTCTGCACATATTTACATTTATTTTCCCATTTATCGGGTATCAGACAGGTTTAAGTAGCACACCGAAAAAATATATTCCATTAAAATAATTTTTGTGCCGTGGGCAAGGTCGATATTTTTTCCTCTTCTTAATAACCATCGCCAGCTACCGTTCCCAAGACGGCAGGATATACTCTATGATGGTTGAAAAAAGAACTCTGTCATTAGGCATGTCCTCCCTTATGAGAGATTCTATTCCCAGCCTGAATAAATATGAAAGAAGTCGGTCCAAAGTCCGAGGAACGCTTTAGATGAGGGATGGCGGTCGCCGTGAAAGTCTTGGAATTTTCGCCCTAGGAAAAGGAATGATGTTAAACGGATAATGGGATGAGGCTATCGAACCAATGGCTGCGACCAAAATCCAGCAGGAAAGATTTATAAACCAGGAAGAAGGTGACCCTTAGATCTAAATTTAACGCGGAAGGAATCCTAAAGCGGATGTTGCGAAACAATCGATGCGTGATTTTAGCTTGGAATCCTGCGTTAGTTTTGTTCTGTTTTCTTCCTATATAATTCCTATTCGAGAGCAGTTGATGTTAACATAATAGGAATGCGTTTTTTCAGTTATTATTTAATTTCCACGTTTTTAGTTTACTAACTTATCGATTATTTCAGATTTTTATTCAATTAATTCATTTAATTAATAATTAGTGAGGTTAATGATAGAAGTAACTCCCATAGCCATGATTCGTTCGAGTTAACCAAACATTTATTTGCGTTAGGTGTTACCTATATCATTAAATCGGCATTGGCGATTTATTCTTAAAGATTCTAAGCGCCACACAATTGGTTTATTATTTAATTTGCGAACATCGCAATAGCGGAAATTATTCAGACTGGAAGTTGCGAATGAAAAATTTATGAAACTGATTGAGCTGAGGAAATATTTTACGAAGGAATTGTTGTAATTCACAGCTCTGTAAGTATATCTCGGGAATTTTTCTAAACCTTGAACTAATAATACTGTTTAGTAATTAGATAATTAAATTTGTTGCCATGTGGAGCAATGTATTCAAAGCCCGTGTCACCACTGGTTCGAGGGACATTATAAGATTGCGCACGAGTCTCGATACAACAGCATGAATTAATAGAGCTGTAATACATAATAATAAACAGTTTCTATAATATAAATGTATTTTTAGTATTATTTAATTGTGAGTTTATGAAAACTCTAATTCGTGTTTTCCATACTCTTGATTATGAGAAAAACGTTTGACAAGCCGATTTAGCTGATGCATTACCAGGAATGCGACTGTTGATTGTTTAAACCATCGAAACCCTAATATACAATAATTTACCATCTCGCTGAAGCTTTTTTTGCCATTCTTTCGAAAACTATCTAGTGATTTCTTTTCTTATTAGCCATGTCATGATACAAGAATTCAATTACGGCCATTTTGCCGCTCTCTGAAGGCAACAGAGATATATTTAAGGCAAAGGATTCCATGAAGTTGAAAGAGGGGTAATTATAGCAGCTTGGATCTTGAGAATTCTGAAACACATGTTCCCAATCTCAAGACATTCATTACTAGTTAACTATCTTAATGCAATATTCACCGAGTTGTTTCATTTGAGCTTCTTCGTTCTTTACGCCACAAAAAACTGGAATTCAGTAGATCCATTTGGCTCTTGGTAAGTCGGGTTAAGACCAAATTAGAGATCGGGAGAGAGAAAGAGAGATTTTACAAAGGATATTCGAGAGTTTTTCAAAAAATTCTTTTTCTATTTTAACCGTATCTGGTCTTAAGATGAGAGAGGCATTACTAATCCACGTACACTTTGCTCGAATCGCCTTTTAACCTTTTCGAATTTCAGAGATGACCTTTTTCCAGAGACCTTCCTTTAATTCTCTCTCTCTCTCGTAAGGAAAGTCGAACCAATTTATATCTTTCTCTTTTGTCTTCCTCTCAGACCCTCTCCATCCCTCCCTCTCACTATCTCTCCCACTCCCCTCTCTCTTCTCACTCCACTCCCCCTCCTCCCTTTCCGTAACGCTAACTTGGTCTATTCATCTCCAGTCTCCGTCGCGTTAATAGGACTACAGCGCCTCACGAAGACTTCATCCATTTTATTCGGGCGAGAGAGAAAACACGGCCTTCGTTGAGTTTGAAAGCATTGTCCATTGAATTTGATGTCACGTTTGCTGGTCTCTAATTAAACAGGGGTACCATAGACATCCTGTGAGAATTTTTTGTTTTGTTCCGGGAAAATAATTAATAAATAAAAATGTAGTCGTCATAAAAAGCAAATGAAAATACTGATGATATTAATGGCGTAAATATATTACGCTTTGCTATCAAGTACCTGATTTTAGATTACATAATATGAACAGAGTATTTGCGTGTGATTAATAATACTGAGTTCCTAGGAAAAGACAACGGGAAGATGAGTGAAGAAAAGCTTTTGCTTGTTTCTTGACGAACATTTCGCAGAATTAATTTAGATGCGCTTGTCACGTACACACCATGAAAGAAAGCGTATCAGTTCATCATAGACTGTGTGCATTGAAAGTACTGACAAAATTACACCTTGAGCGTAGCGTAGTTGTACCATCAACGGAGAATTTTAATTTATTTTGACTCAGTTTGTATTTTTTGAGCATAATAGAAATAGAAACAATTATTGTAGTTTCCGCCAAACACGAATTTAATCGACCGATTTCGCCTGTTACAGCATCATCGATTTAATTGGTGTTTAGCGGAAATTACAATAATTGTTTCTATTTCTATTATATGGAATCTTTCCATAAAGTCGAGCCTTCCCAAGTGGAGTTAATTTTTTGTTGAGTATTACATCAAAATCAAAGAGTTGGGGCAGCTATTAAATACGCTCGTCTTTATTAATTCAAGAAATTAAACAGCGATATCACCTAATGGCTGAAAAACAGTTATTGATCAAGTGTATCTATATGTTTTTAAGCTGTGAAAAAATTCACATTTATATCCAACAGAGAAAGCTGCACACGGCAGCAGCGTTCCTCTCTACTCCCCCTACCTCCCTCCTACGATCCCTATTCCCTCCCAATCTCCCTTCATCCTCCGGCTTGCTCCTCCTTATCTACCTCTCTACACTCTTCTTCCATACATCCCAGCACGCCCTCGAAAATACCTCTCATTCTAGCTCTTCCCTTCGTCTTCCTCTCTCCCTTTCCTCTATCGCCAAGTGATAAACCTTTCTTTCCGAAATGTCTCCCGACTCCTCTTCAACCGAAGGAAGTCTTCTCGTTCCTCACTCCGGTTCTATCACTCCAATACCGCGCTAAATTTAACTAGGGCCCATTTCCCGGTAGAATGGCCTGGAGTAATTTATTGAAGCGATGGGATGGGTCGTGTGAGTCAACGGGAGACCTCCTTGATACCTAGTTAAGTTTGCAGGAAAATGGTACAGGATAGCCTGTTCGCATTCAAATTTGTACCCGGGAATAGGTAGATAGGGAGGCATTTCGTTTTTCCGGCGAGAGGTGGCGACACAGTCGATTTAAACATAACTCTCTCAGCCAACATATGGATTAAAAGACCATAGCATGCTGGCAATTATCCATGCAGCAAGTTCTCTGCATAAGAGGCACTTTTTAACAGTTGGAATTCTTGAAATAATGCAGGTAATAGGATAGTAACTTTGATTAATGTATTCCTGTTATAGTCTATCACTCTGTCCATTTTCATCCCATGTCTACGACATTGATTAGAGAAAATAGAGAAAATGTTGTAAGATACTTGGGTTGCTGCTTATAAATCTGCTGTGGGCATTGATATATGAATCAGACATTCCAGATGACATAATTCCTTTTCATTTGCTTGACTTCTGTCAACATTTATATATGTATCAGTCATACCAGATGGTCAAAATTCCTTTAAAAATGCTTTCTTAATAAGTTGGACTACTTTCCATAATTATTCCCTTTTCTTTTCGCCCCGCCATTAAACTTTATCATTTTCTTACTTTCACTCGTTTCTTAGTTCTCTCTGAATCTACGTCTCCTATCTTCTCTTCCTCAAACTCCCTTGCGTTCTCCATTTTCCTTCCCTTGCTCTCTGCATTCACTCCTACTCGCTCCTTCAATCCGATTACTCACCTTTTCCTTCCCTCCTCCGTCCAACCATATAATTCTTTCTCTCTCTTTCCTCCTCATCCCTTCCTCTATCCAACCAACCGTGCACTTCTCTCTTTCTCTCACTCCCCTTCCTCTCATTCCTTGTTAAGGATGCGACCAACTTGACTGTAAGATAATTTATTCCACGGGTCCCATCTCTTGGACGCCCTAAGTGGCCCCAGGGTCTTCACACTCACCCCATCTGAGCTCCTAAACTCCTGAAAAGAGGTCCAACCTTAAGACTCTCCACCCCATAGGAGCCATCAACTCTCCCCCCTCCCTTCTCTGTCTCTCTCTCTCTATGTCCATCTGTCTCATCGTCCCTCTGTCTCCCCTTGGTTCCTTCCTCCCTCTCTCCTCCTACGGTGAAATTTCACGAAGCACTTCTTCTCCTTTCCCTCGAGTGTTACGGGAAAGGGTGTAGTCGTGTCAGGGGAAGAAGGAATCTCACGTGGTCCTCGATGTAAATACCTTCCGCCTTCCTTCTCCGTCTTTCCTCCCTGGAGCCCTTTTGCAGCTCCTTGAGCCCATTTCCGTCAGTTTTTTTTCTGCTCGGACATCTGATCTTGATTTTAAAGGTCCTAAATCTTCTCTCGTGGCACAAGCGCTGTCTAACCAAATATTGGAACAAGTCTCGAAAGATTATTTTACGAAAGGCGGTGATGAAAGAGCACTTCGTGAATGTTATTATTTTTATATTATTATTGTTATTGAATTATTACAGATTGATCGCATTGCCAGGTTGTAACATATTGACACAATATTTATTTTAAATATTTATATATTTTATTATTATTTACATTGTACTAATTTTTTGTCAGGTTTGAGTTTTCAGAGTTCTTGATAGGCCTTCACTGCTAGAGTATCGGTTTTGGGACCCCAGAAATTCCCACCATACTACTCCGTGCCATTCACTCTCTACTTACGTCAAACCAACAGCCTTTCTTTCAATAAAAAATCTTAATACCTATTTGTGATTAGTCAGCATTGAATAATTATTGAGTCAAGTAGATAGATTGAAGTTAAAGATAAAATATACGATTAAAGTGCAATTACTTTAGGGCGAATAACACAGTTTTTATCTTAACCCTCGAATAAAAAAATGAACTCTCTGCATGACATAATACAAACATCACCTAAGGTCATATTGAAGTTAACGAATGGCTGCGTCGATTTTAAATACAAATAAATTTATTTTACTCAGTTGATTAAAGTGCATAGGTGTTACCTCTATCATTAATTGGATAAATATTATACCTGACATCGCTAATTAAAATAATTAGAATTTCTGTTGAGCTCGTTTGAAGGTGACCCTCTTTACTCTTAGAACAATCTTGTGGCGAACAAGTGGCTTAATCCTATATAAATCGCAAATGTAGAAGTTAACAAAAAGATTGTTAAAGATAAGCGTCAGAAATGCCCTCGAGAAGCTATGAAGTTGAAATAGTAAATGAAATTTTAAAACTTTAACTACGAAACGAACCTGACAATCTTCAGTCGAACTGTGCATCGGATAAAACACACAAACGGCCAAAGGCGAACTTTCCAAAACCGCCATATCGCGTTAGGATCCCTTCGGTACGCCCGACTATTTCCCCACCCCACTTTATTCCTTCAATTTTCTTATTTCCAACTCCTCTCGACTATCGCGTAGGTCCAGCTTCCCCCGTAATCCTCAAAACTCCTCCACTCTCCCTTCCTCCCCTACCCTCCTTCCGACTCGTTCATCCGCCGTCCCACCCTCTCCAAATTGCATCAACCGCTATCTGAGGACCTATTTGAAACCCCTGAGGGAATCAGGGACGGAAAGGATTGGTAACGGCGGAATAGAGGGGTAGGATAGGGAAAGAAGAAGGCTAACATAGGGAGGGTATTTTTTTAAAGGACCGAGCGTGAAAGGGAGAGAGAGAGAGAGAACAATAAGAGATGGAAGGAGGGCAATTCGGAATCGTAGGGGTATATGGTCTCATCGGAGAGCAGACCTTTAATGACAGACGGGTAATAATATACGGGGACTTGTATACTCGGGCGGTTGTTGTATGTTGGGTCTGGAGCTCCGATTATCTTTCCCTCCCTCCCTCTGTCTGCACCTCTTTCTACCCCTCGAATCGTATTCCTTTCCCTATCTGATCCTCTCCCATCCTCTCATTTTCTCTCCACCTCTTCCAATCTTTCGTTCTCGTCCAACCTCTCCCTTTCTCTTCCAATCGCTTTCTCTTCCAATCTCTCTTTCTCTTCCAATCTCTCTCTTGCTCTTCCAATCTCTTTCTCTTCCAGTCTTTCCCTCCCTCTTTCAATCTTTCCCTCCCTCTTCCAATCCCTCTCTCTCTTCAAATTCCTCTCTCCCTCTTCCAACCTCTCTTCCAGTCTCTCTCCCTCTTCCAATCCCTCTCTCCCTCTTCCAATTCCTCTCTCCCTCTTCCAATTCCACTCTCTCTCTCTCTCACTCTCTTCCAATCTCTCTGCCAGTCTCTCTCCCTTCCCTCTTCAAATATCTCTCCCTTTTCCACTACCGTTCTTTTCTCCAATCTATCTCTCTTCCAATCTAACTCTCCCACTTAAATATCCATCTTTTCCCCTCTTCCTCTCTTTTCCATCTCTCTTCTCTTTCCCATATCTCTTCCTCTCTTTCCCATCTCCCTTCCTCTCTTCCCCATCTCCCTTCTTCTCTTTCCACTTCTCCCTCTATTTCTCCTCGATTCTCACCTCTCTCGCCTTCTTCGTTTTTCCCCCTCCCACTCACTCTCACGAATTCTCTCTAGATCTCCATCTCCTCACCGCTCTCCCTTCCTCACTTTCTTTTCCCAACTCTTTCCTCTTCATCTCTCTCTCTCTTTCTCTCTCTCTTAATCTGATCTGTTATGATGTCCTTCCCTCCCCTTTTTTACCCTTTCCAGTCTCGTCCCCTTATGAGATTTCGGCTATGAAATATTCAGCATGTCAAGCGGTTAGCAGGAGTTTGAAGGAGGTTTAAGGAAGAGAGAGAGAGAGAGATCGGGAGAGATAGAGAGAGACGAGTATGGAAAGGAGCCAGGGAAAAAGTTGCTGGACTGGTTTTTATTGGCTCAATCGAATATATGTATATATGAATGCGTTTACCTATATACGTATTTTTCTCTGGCGAACGGACGGTAGCGAAGGAAATTATAATAGTTTAAGCGGGTTCGTTTTTTATAGCGAAGGTGGAACTTAAAATTGATATTTTATTCTGTTCATCCACTACAAGAGCCTTTTTAACATTGGTGGCGCAGTTAATCGGGTTAATTTCTGGCTTCCTTGGATCGAGATATTTGAATGCATCTCTTCGTATGTTTTTCGAACTTCCCTCCGGTTTGAATGAATGTTTTTTTTTTAATTTTTGATTGAGTTAGTGGTAAAATTTGTTTGAACAAAATAATCTTATCATATCGGGCATTATAATAACTTTAATTCTGCTTTCATTTTATATTTTAAACAGTTTTTACATCGGCTGTTATTAAGGCATTTTTGACATCGATATGGAGAGAGTTTACCTGTCTCACTAAATTTATTTATATTGATGAACTTTGGCATTTTTATATGGGTAATCGCATACGGGGACAATTATTGAGATTCCTGACGATCTCATTAGCTAAGTGTTATAAATCGGCTATCGGATAAATAATCTAGTCGTGTTTAATATTTAATGGTTTTGAAAATTCAAATCCCTTTCAAGTGTATATTTTACTGCCGCTGCCTGTAATTTTTGATGGAAACGTAGCCTATGCGTATCAATTAATCGAGTGTTCGCATTATTTTACTCTAACGGGGATACCTGAACTAAAAACCATCCTAGAATATTTTTCATTTTTGCCTCGGTAAATTTTTTACGCGCTCGGAAATGTCGTACGTATGTCCTTTTTCGGTTATTCAAACAACCCTCCAAGCTAGCCTCGCGTTTCGGTTTAAAGTTCATCGGGGCACCCCAAAGGCTTTATTAATTTTTCCCCGCTCTCTAAGTCAAACGCTTCATTTCAATTCTCACAATTGATTTCAAATACAATATCAAAGTTAATGTCATTGCTTTTAGATATAGAGGTAATTTTGCTAGATCACCAACAATGCCCTTGACGACGAAATTTTTTCGTCTAAAATTTAGCCAACTTTTCGTGTTAATAACGAATTTGTGGAACGATTCGACGCGTAGTCGAAAATCGATGGCTGGAAAATGAATATCCGTTTTTTAGGTGTCGTTTGGAGCAAGTCCAGTATTCATATCGCAATTATGAATGATTTTAAATTGCAAATGAAAAATGTGCTGCAACTGCGCAAACGTACAAACCGTGCAAACACACCGAAAGAAGGACAGAATTGTCTTTAATATATGTAATGTATATATATATATATACACACACGCAGCGGAGTTGTGATTGTTTAATTAATACTTTGCGGCATATTTTTGCTACAATTGAATTGGATTCCATTCGAAAGGAAAGGTTGGACTCTCAAAAATTGGCTCACATCCAGTACCAGTCTCCATTTCCGTTATTATTGCAAATACGCGGAAGTGTGATGGTAACAAGTGATTTTTTCCCATTACTTATGATTCAAATTGTATCACTTTTAATTTCAACGTACACCCTGCGAGATTGTAGGTTTCGATTCCGGAGTTCGGGTTCCAAAACTCGACGAGAATGATTTCTTGCGTAATTTACCTTAATTGTAGGTTTGGCGACAGCAAAAACATTCTTCCTCATAGAAAGTTGCCTGAACGGATCCGTTAATTAATGCGCACCAGAAGGAATAGAAGTTTTTGACATATTTAGACCAGAGTTTACGTTGAAATAATTCTATGATGGCATTAGTTGGAATAGCAAACATTTCTTCTAGCCAGTCTCGCATAAGTTTTTCTATTTTTTAAAGTTGAGTAAACGTTAAAAGCTAATAATTTAACTCGGAGGCTTTTGAAATATGTTCTGCTATTTGGCTGACAAACTTGCTAAAACGTGCTTCATGAATAAAATTTTACAACTCAACTGATACAGTTATCAGTTGAGTTGTGACTGTAGGAGCGATGCCTATTGCAAACTGTATATTTATTTGCGCATAACATAAAAGCCAAGTTTAAGTAAAATATGTCCGAATATAAGATGAAAACATATCCTTCCCGTTTCCCACAGGAGTTTGGAAGCAGAGCTAATTTTAAAGTCCATACTGAGTGGAGAAAATACTTCAGATTTTATTACATCTACATGTTGCCCTGCAATTCACCTAATTGATGGGTGGCAGGGGGTGAATTTAATGATCGCAAATCAACTTGGCGATGCCGTGAAATTTCGAAAGCGCTGCTTTTTAAAACTATGTCCCTGACATTTGTGTTTTCATGTTATTCTTATAAATTTATTTTTTCGTGCTGTCCATTTTGCATGCACACAACAATGTAGATTGCGTACGGGCATGAATGCATATGTTCGTTGAAAACATAAATATCCGTACGTATAGGCTGGTTTTATGCACTTCATGACCTATTGCAGACCTTATAGGAAGGAATGTGCTGGGATAAGTGCCAGAATTACTCGCACACACACACAATGGGGTTCTTTCAACGGCTTGCTTTTTTCGCAAACGCGTTCTTTTTATTGTCCCCCTTTTTGAAGTCTCCCAGACGCATTAATTATGCTTTCTATTGCGCTAGGAGAGTCTTTACTTGGGTTCTACTCCGAGTGGTATTAAGGGCAGCGGTTCGTAAAAATACGAATAAAACATCAGTGCCGAGTCATCAGACAAAACGAAACTGAAAAACTTACTTTTACATCTCCGAACGTATGTTTGCGTGTGCGTTTATTCACGCTCTCGCGCAAGAAACCAGGGATCAGCGACAAAAACGAAGTGATAAATTATTTTGGAATTAATCGTGAAAACAAAAGAATCTCGTTTCCAAGGATAAATTCGGTGCATTTTTATTTTGAAACAAACTTTCGTTTCAACTAAATAGAGCTCCTTCATTATATGACGGTATCCAGGTGATCCATAGACGCTTATTTTGCTTTTTTTTCAAATTAAGAGAGCAATTTAAAACTTTTTGCGTTATTACCTGTGTAACATGCCCGTTTTGTATTTTTTGACGAAAAGAAAATTATCCCCCCAAGCAACTGCATTTTATCATTTCTTCAGAGTCTTCCGGTTCGCCTTGATGCTATTTATAAAATGGCCGAAATTCCGATGCATTTCTCAGAGGCGTAATTGACGAAATGTGCAATCCGTTTCACCTGCTGGGCAGGTGATGTCGTAAGAAATATTTCTCTTTATCGTCGATAAATAAATGCGGCGTGTGAATAATGAAGATAATAACTAAAAGAGAATGAGGAAAACGTTAAAAATATGTACTAATCGTGTTAAACGATGCAGCGTTCATTCGCATAATTAGGTTCTATACTAATTTTGTTAACTGAAAATAAAGTAAAATAAATCACGCTTAAGCGGCTCGTATGAAGAAATAATATTGAAATACAGCTAAAACTTTCTCGATGAGCGGAATACATTTTGCTTAGAAAGTTAAAGAAAGTAAACATAAATTATATTCAATGTGTAAATTTTGAGTAGTTATAAGTGTTAGTGGAATATTTTGGATGCTCTAGTAAAAATTAACTACTGTTTAGATATATGTATTGGTACTTTATCGTCTGTTACAATAATAATGTTATTGTTTAAAAATTTAATTTGGTGCATTTTCTTATGATATTTTAGTGATTATTTGTTTTTTTTTAAACCTTGCGAAACTAAGCAGTTCCCCATCGTTTATTTGATGGAATAACTTTGGATAGTTAATGTTTACGTGTTATTTCTCTTAACTTTTACTTCAGATTATCTAAGAAAATTCAAGGTTTTGAGATCACAGCCGCACAAAAGGTTGGATGACAGTTAATTTTATTTTTCACTAGAATCCTCTACGACGAGTTATGCGAGTTCCCGAAGTACGTTATGTTTCATTCACGTCCATGAGTCTCGCGATCTTTTACATGTCAGTCATCTTTCTCCGTAATCCCATGATGGACACATGCAAGGCCTTATTGTCACCCGTTCAACAGCTAGTCCGTGAGGGAGACGTCGGGTAATTCTAAGGATAAAAAGTATTCAACGCTTTGATCCTTTTTATACTACCGAATAAAAAGTAACCTCAAGGCAAATAATAGAACCTTCCGTGCTGGAAAAAAAATCCCCGTGACAATACTTCTGCGGGTCGCGCATTCCCTCCGGTTACCCGAATGCACGCCTCCGCGCCTGCAAAGGAAGACTTCAACGCCCGGGAACGTTTTTCGCAGTGGCGTAATCCCGTTAGCAATCGGATCCGAGACATTTCGGAGGTCTTATCTCCGTAAAATTGAACTCGAGGAGAGAATAAAGCCTACCGGAAGCTGAGTGGACGTGGGATTTGGGAATGTTGACGTGGAGGGAAAAGGTAGAGAGTGGTGAGAGAAAAGGGAAAGAGAGAAAGAGATAGATGGGGAGAAATTGGTGAAAGAGGGGGATGAAAGGAGAGAGAGGGAGATAAACCAACACCAAGTCCCATTCGTATCCCATCTATTTTCGTTCCAAAATCCTGGTATCAACGCCTTCTTTTTCGTCCAAACTTTTCCTATCCTCACGGTATTGCTTTGAGCTTCATTCGCAATTCTTGCTGAAACAGCAGCTGCATTCAGGGATGACTGCGAAATTAAGAAAACATTTTAAAAACATCTTTTTTGCTTATTTAACTCCCATTTGTCGACTAATAAATTATAATTATTTGTTTATTCCACTCTTTATCTTCCTCCTCTCCAATAATAAAATGTTCTTTAAATCACCTCTGCCCTCTGCTTTGGAGGATCAATATCGAACTATTTCTTAAACATTGGCGTGAATTACCACTTGGAAAGCGACGGGCACTCCTCTAGTGCAGCGTTACCCAATTTTATTTTGCTACGGAACCCTTGCAACTCGAAAGAGCCGTTGCGGAACCCCAAACAGTTATTTTGTTTAAAAGGTGAAAATTAAAGCACAAATAAGAAAAGATAAAAATACAATAGGTTATGTGATCAACATTTTGTTTATTTTGATATGTATAAAAACAAAAATCGTTTATATGGATAAAACATTTATTATAAACCAATAGATAATATATGCACAAAAGATAAAACTGAATTTTGTATACAGTACGTTAGCAATTTTCAATGTGAAGAATGAGTTTTCTTCTTATTTTGGCAAATTCTTTTTATATTTGGTTTAATGATGGAAAGTTGAATTCGCATATCAGGCAAAATCCCATCGAGCATAAATGCTTTGACAACCAAGATAAACCAAGATGTTTTAAATTCCAGTTCTGGGCTCGTTATTATAATTCTAAAGAAATGGTCCGGTCCATAGTTTTCCCCTTCTGAAGACTGTTTCGAATTTGCATCTTGTTCTTCTCGCGGAACCCCGGTCTACGCTTCGCGGAACCCAAGGGTTCCGCGGAACACCATTTGGGAAACACTGCTCTAGTGTATTGTAACTCAAGAAAAATAAGGTTGAGCAACTGTGTTGTGCGATAAAAGATGCTGCTCTTGACGGAAAACTAATTTTAACTTCTTTGACCTAATTCCGATAGGATTTCATTGCAGATTGACTGTTTTCTACTCGCTTAACCGCATTAATAGCAAAAACAACGCTATTATTGCAACGAATGTTTTTTTATTTGTGAATAATCAGATAAAAATTGCAATTCCGTTCATCCTGCTTAGCACCAAAACAAGGAGTTTTATCATAAAGAAGGAAAATAAGATATATCTCGATCAGATTTTCCTCATTATAGTAAAAGTTTATTTTCTGAAAGCTTGCGTCTTCGTCCCACTAGACTAGATCTAATCCAGGATTTTTTAAATTTCGTTGAAATGCAGAATCATAGATAGCCTTTTAAAATAAAATTTTTTGTTAAAATGCTTTATACGGCAAAAGCGAATTTCATTTATCCAATTTAAATGATTTTCGATCTTATTTTACAGTAAGATTTGTACAAAGGGAGGGGGAGAGAGAGAGCCAAAGAGAGAAAAATTTAATCACACCCCCTTTTTTATGAAAATAGTTTATATATTTCAGTTTAAAATGCATCATTTCGATGAGTTAAGCTATTTTTTTATCTTATACGCAATACAATTAGTTATAATAACGTGAAATAGTTGTAAAATGGACGTAATTCAAACCTTATGTCGTCTTGTGGCTAAGATCTAATGAATATTAATTAGTACCCCCTCAGACACCCCATTTGCATAAAAACAAGTTAGGAAAGTGTACCTACAGTGCATCACAAATTGTGCGATGGAGTGCGTATATGAAACTATAAGATATAATTTGACCGAACACACACCATAAACACAGCAAAACACCACGACCCGATTGTATCTTTGTCTATTAAAAAATTCTTCTCCCCCTTTAGTTGGTGCATCAATAAACATATTACGTACTTTTAATGATTAATACTGCAAAACGGTATATCAGAAAGGATTCCAGGTAAATAGTCCATTTATATTTAGTGATTTATTTTCTAATCAGTTTTAATCAACCAAACAATCGAAAATTATTTCAAACATACCTCACTTGAGTTCAGTAGTTGTAATATTTATGTTTACGTTCTTTTCTTCGTCGTAGATAATCCATTTCCTTCCGCATACAAAATCTGTCATGCACGCGCAAGGAAGTAAATGTATTTTGTAATTATAGCAGATATTATTTACTTCAGCAACCAATAAGATTATTTACGTTGACAACAATTAGCTAGCTATGCAAGAAATTGTCTAAATTCAAAGTGAATTACGACATTCTTGTCCAGTTTTCTTGATAACGGCTACTCCTAAAATAAAAATTTATAGGAAAAGAAATACTCTACGTTACTAGTTCTGCAAGACCATTTGAAAATTATTTTAATTTGACGAAACATTTACGAGCTATAACTAGAAGTTTATTTTGGTCACCAGTAAAGTGCTACCCTTGATTGGCTTACGTGATTTATTTTTGTGATTTTCATATTTTCTTTGACTGTAAGTCCTTAATATCAAATTTCATAAAAATCCGTTCGGTAGAAGCCGAGAACGAACATGCAGACGGACGGACAAACCGACGCTAATAGGCGCTTATGTTGGAAGTGAAACGCGCCTAAAAACTGAATGTCGAATAACATTTATCCCTATTTATTCCTCATTTGATACTTCGTTTCTCGAAAATTATCGACCTTCGTATTACGACATATGGTTTTCAGACTGAATCGAGGCAAAATTCGACAATTGGACATAAAATAACTCGAGTTTTGACCTGTATCAGCGTTTCCCAACCGGTGTTTCGCGTACCCTTAGGGGTTCAAGAAAGAAATCTGAGGTGTTTGGGAGAAAAATTTGGCAATGGCGTCTTTTTCACTTTCTTGGTTCTACAATTCTTAGCAATATTTTAGTTTCTTTCAATTTAGTTCCATGATTTTATTTTCAATTTTTTCTTATGCTTCAAGAATTATATTTGAATTTTACAGGGTACTAACAAGAAACTGATGACAATATCAGAGATTCTGATTTTATTGTAAACGTTTACATACTATGTGCTATATAAATTTTTATTTTTCATGAATTAAACCTGTTAAAAAAATGATTTGTTTTTACAAAATTTACTCTCCATTATGAGGAGTTCGTCGCAAAAACTGTTGCAACTCAAGGGGTTCGCGGAGATAAAAGGTTCGCGACGAGAAATAGATTAGCTCTAGGGGTTCGCGAAGTGATAACGTTGGGAACCGCTGACCTGTATGATGACTATAAAAAGTGACGCAAAAAGCAGGAAACAGGTGAAATAATCGTATTGATACTACTACAGAGTTGCGCATGTCATTTACTTAATGTGATATTGTGATTTTTGCTTCATCTCGGGAGTATCGTTGAAAGTTTGGAGTTCCTCGTAAGTACGAAGGACTTCCTCAACGTCCTCTCGAAAACTTTTGGCCGACGGTTAATGGACCTAGTGTCCGTCTCCAAGTGGCAAATGGAATTGTGGTTTCTGAATCTTGCGGTCCTTAGGAACATTTGGAGTCAAAGAGAGAGTGAAGGAGGGAGGTGAGAGGAGGTAAAGGAAAGGGTCGGAAATGGTTTATGCGGCACAGGCCACGGGGAGAGGGGAGAGATGTGTTTGACGAGGAGTGGCGAGGGAGAAAGTGAAGGGGTCCCAGAATGTTACCCTGTGGTAAGTTTCCACTCGCGCTGAAAGGCACGGCCCAGAGACTGCGGTCGGTCCAGTGGAAAGACGTAATGTAGGGGCCCGGAAGGTGCCACGGTGGAGGAACGGGGATGGGGGAGGGGTGAAAGCAATGGGTGGAGACGTGAAGGAAGGAGAAAGGAGTGGACGTGGGTCGAAAGGAGGAAAAAAGATGAGGCGTGGAAAATCGTCAGGAGAGCAGGGCGAGTGGTCGGGTGAAATAAGAGGGGGGGGGAGTGTGAGGTTGGTAAAAGAGAAAGAGAGGAGAGAGACAAGAGCAAGATAAAGGATGGGTCAGCGAGATGGGTGAGATGGAGATAGCGTCAGTGGGACTAGTGTATAATACGTCCAAAGACAGACGGAAATTGATGTTTTTCTCGAGCCCCCGTATTTTTTTCGGGAACGAGATGATGTATTTTTTGTTAAAAAAACCAAGCATCTTCTGAAAGAAGATATTTTTTTATGGTTTTGTAGTTTTTTATTTTTTTCCTGTCGTGCTATGAATGATGGTTTCCATGTTATAATTAATGCGTCGGTGAAAAGGCATGTCGGGAAGATAGATGCAGCTCGTCATGAGAACGCCATCATCTTCCTGCGAGGGACATTCAAAACGGTAGCGCAATGTTTTGGGACGAGGGCTAACGCACGTCCGATTCTCTGGGAATAGGTCGCAGAGGGTAAATAAAAAAATGAAACGAGTTCAGGGCAGCCAGTGCATCCATATTAGATTTGCGTTTGTGATACGCAGTGAAATCTCGAAACGACTATGTCTGGATGACGTGAGTGATGATGAGAGGGTTTGTATTGCTTCTTAAAATATCCATATATGTTATTTTGCTTCGTTTTTTAAGAATATGGCATTTTACATTCTTTTCTGCATCATCAAATGAGTTAAACAATATCTCTCCCCGCCTTTTCCATCCATGCAGTATGGTCGTTTTTCTTACGGTGAAGATTACCATAGACGGTTAGATGTCATGGATACATTGAAGGATATAGTAAACCGAGCTTATAGTTTTGTCGGCTTTCCGTTTCTTTGAATTGTGGCAGCATTTTATTTGTCCATATGACAGTGGTACGAGGGCTCCTAGAAGGAAAATTTTGGGATATTCGGTATGATGACCATTGACTTGAAAATCCCTACCGTTTTGATGATTTAGTGCTGTAATATCCTAGAAATGAATATAGTTATTTACTGTTAAGTTATAGTAAAAAATATTATTTCTGGACCTGGTAATGTTGAGCGTAATACTGAACAGTACGTTACATTGAAGCACATTAAACAAATCTTTTTACATTGTTTACGCGGAACATTTGACGGGGATTTACAGAAAGTACGTTACTACGGAAAGTACGTTATTTTGATGTACCTTGTAATTAGATTTTACTGTATAATTTTTCATTTACAGATCGCTTTATACATAATACTCCCATGTCGCTGCAGCATAGAGATCGTGTAATGATTGAGTTACAGAAAAATATCAGTCTAATAAGTTAGTTTGAGGGAAATTCCGCAATCATTCCTCAAACGCCGAAAGCCTATATGGTGCAACTCCCAAATTTCCCTCCGCAAATTCCTGTAGTTTGATAAATCTTAGCATATCATTACACATTCTCCCGACTCATGAAATAACTGATGGGCTGCTTTTGTATGCTGTCTCGGGTGGTGAATGGTATTCGCATGAACGATGGCGTCATTTAAAAAAAAGAGCATTTCATTTTTAAAGGTTAAAAGGTCCGGTAGATTTGATATGCGTGCAATTTACGATCGAGATGCTATCCGTTTAGAACCTAAATGCATCGCCCTTCAACTTTTATATGTCGTGCAATTTCTCTCAATCAAGTTTTAAGTACCAACTTCGCTTCACAAAAATAAAAATTAAGGAACGCGGAAGTATTTTGACCATAATCTTCGATTAGCTGAAACCGCTAAAATGCGGTGTAATCCGCTTTCCTTTTGTTAAAAGAAAATAAATTAGAAAATGAGAGCTCGTACTCTTTAGAGAATACCAGTAAATATATAAAAATTGTCGATAATATGTGTTACTTTTTTCAGTGGATGACACCTTTAAATAATATTATTTGCAGTCCTTGTAATAATTCAAAATACCATATACATAATATAATTATCTTCAAACTGTGAACAGAATACATCAGATTAGCGAAACTTTCCGCGTTAAAGATAAATAAGAAAAACCCCCTTTCTTCGATAAAAACTCTTTTTCTCCATTAAATAATTCGAATAATGTAAAGCAGACGTTTCCCTCAGTTGTCGACCATCTATTACCACCGTAAAATACGGATGCACGGGATGTTGAGTCGGATTATCTCCAGAGAGATATTTATCCGACGTAAGAGATTAAAGCGGCACGTTTACAAACAAAAACAACATTGTGAAATCATGCTACGGTGACATAAGAGCAGAGGTAATGGGATAAACGCGAGAAAAAATAACCTTTATGGCTCGGAAATCACGAAGAGAGAACGCCCGGCGTAAAGGCGAACATAATGAATCCCTCTTCCCCTCGACCCATCTAAGAGAGTCGTATGAAATATCCCCGCCAGTTCCTCGCATCTTTCCCCTTCTAGGAGAAAGAATTAAATAGCCGCAATCTTTCACCGTCCCGGCAGCGGAAATGGGAAATAAACCCCGTGATATCATTTACAGGGGAGGTTGCAGGGGGAAGAGGGAAAAAAAGATAGGGGTGAATGAAGGACTTCACCCTCATCCTCCTTCCTTCCCTCGCCCATCTTTACATGGCTCGATATAAAAGTGGAAATAATTAATGACACGTAGAGCTTTCGCTTTCGATGAAATATTAAGGCTCTGGGAGATGGGGGGTTGAAAGAGGGTGGAAGATGCTCGCGGTGGCGCGGGGAACTAGGGGGTGACACCTGAAGGGTGAAAAAAGGCGTTTCCGGGTGGAGCAGGAAAAAGTGGGAGGGGAAAGAAAAAAAAACCGCATCTCCCTCGCAACGACGGAAGGGAGATTTTGGGTGGAGGCGGTGGTCTCCGGACTGAAAGGGGGATGGATGATTGAAGATCCGGAAAATAAAAGGAAAAATTCTATTTTTTAGTTGGGCGGCGAGCTCAGATGGAGAAGATGTTGCGTGCGTGTGTGTACAGCAGGTGCTGCTTATTATCATCTCTGGTTATTTTCAACAGCCGGTTATTGCAATAAAACTCGGAATTACAAAAGCAAATATAGCAATAAAATATACCGTTTATTGTTATTAGCCGATTAATGTAATCGATCGAAGTGAACCCGATCCGATCACATTAAGTGGAATCCACTGTATGTGTGTGTGCTCATATACATACATATACGCGCGTGTATACATAAGAGCATAGATATTTCTCTCACGCGGTAATTTTTAGCACATTCGAGGAGTTTTAAATTTTCCCAAAAACAAGGTATTTCGCTTGATTTCTTGTATTTGATATAAAAGTTTTAACTTGTCTTCACCTAGGGATGAGGATGATTCCTGCGATGACGATCAACTTCATTCTGTCTATTTATGGCGATTTTTTTATCATGAAAGTATTTTATATTTTTCCGTGCAAATAATCATTATTCGCCCGCCAACATCTCCCGATAAATTTGGATCTTTTAACTTTTTTGAAATGAATAGATGAAAATAATTCAGCTCTTCTAAAAGTGTCATTCGCTTGGTATTGGCAACTTTTGTGTCCTTTTGACGGCCATGATTTAGGTTAACTTGTCGTCGTTAGTCTTAATACACACGCATCTTTTAATGTATTTTTATAAATAAATTTTACAATTCGGAATTAATAAACTATATAATACCTGATTAGCAGTAGTTTTAACTTTAAAAATAAGATATTGAATGGCTATGGCTGGGATTTTAATACTTTTTTGCGTGTAACTATTATACACTTGCATGATTTTAATCAAATAATTTTAATGAGAAAGGAGCTTTTAATGTTACGTTTACAAATTCATGTTCATATTAAAACAACGCCCATACATTGGCTATCGTAACAATCGTTTTTCACTCCTATCCCAAAGCATTAAAGAGAATCCTCGTTCAATTTACGTTATCGATATGCCTTCTTTTATGAATGTGGGGCCTGCAATATATTTCACGATACGCCATTGTGGAGTTTCACTTTTTGCCTCTAAACGTTTTTATTTTTCCTTTATTAAACGTAGGCGAAATCCAAAGAATGGAACTCTCCCATTCATCGTCGATGAATGCGCAATCGTTTTCCAATAAAGCCGCTTTTGTATTCTGAACACTATATTACCCTCCTTCCTTCTTCCCGCTCTCTCTCTCTCTCTCCCACACCCTCTCCCCCTAACCGTCTCTTATTTCGGTATTTTAGGTCGGTATTCATATCTATCGAGTTTTATTTCCGGTTCGTTATGTATTAGCCTCGACGTCATAAATTATCGGAATATTCTTGCTACTAAAATGCGATATATGGTTCTCTTACAGTGATGCGATATTTGAGGAGTCCATCATTCTGTATTCGTATATTATTTTACTAGTTGATAAAAGTGGAGAAGAAGCGAGGTCAGACAAGCTTTTTCCTTCTGCATTTCCCAGAAATGTTCATCTACCTGTGAAAAATATAAAATAATCATTTCATTGTTTTTCAAAGGTAATCAGTACGGATTTTTAATGAAATTTTGTGCCTAATGGTAGCGTAGAAATATTTGTGAGCTTGCCAAAATACTTTTAATAGCTTGCATAAATTATTAGTTCCAATAAAGTTAATAAATAACAGTTTACGTACATCTAACATTCATTATGATCCTTTCAAATGCCTACAGTAAATAGAATGCCATACAGAATCAATAAATTAGCAATAAAGCTAGATATAGCGTATCTATACTTTCGAATCATTCCAATAAAAAAGTTATTCCGAGTCATCCACCCGCGGTAAAACTCATAAATCATTTCCTGGAAAGTCATAGAATCAATCCATTGTTGAATAGTCGTCGGGAAAAGAGCGGAGAGTGAATTGTTTTCTAGTTTACGACTCGGGAAAGCGACGGGTAATTACTGGGAGGGACGCACGATGGGCGTAATTCCCTTGCCTTCCGGCTGATACGTACGTCGATCCGGTCATAACTCACCCTTGCTCTGATGCCCGTACGGCAACGGGGCGCGCAGGTGTTTTTGGGCGATCGAAGGACATGGAGATGCTTCGTGGTTTATGACAGAGTTGCTGGAACATGCTCCGTGCCGAGGAGCAATGCCGACGGCCGTTTCGGCAAACAAGTTTTTCGCTTATTAGGCGTAGTTACGTCGTTGTCCTCTCAAAATGCGTCTTGCCGCTTCCGCCTCGGAGCAAGGGTTTGTCGCACTTTGTTGCGGGAATAAATAGAAATGACGGTTGCGTTCGAAGTTCAGTGGCGAGGACTGGCGACGAACAAAGGACGTCCTTCCTTAGCAAGTGACTGTTATGCGAATCGCTTGATCGCGGCAGAGAGGAAATGGATAAATATAATGACGGGACGCAGTTATTCCAAGTTACGCCGCGGTAGATTACATACTTGCCCACGTTAAATTTCCGGTCGAGACCGAAAATCCGCCCAATGCCATCAATTAAACTTTTGTTGGAGATTTGAAACTAATTAACTTTTGCTCACACTACCGCCAATCCGATTCCTTTAACATGTACGATATGTCGATTCCAACATCGCTTACAAATAAGATTACATCAAAAGGCAAATTTTGATTTTCAAAGGATTAGGAAATGTTGTGTTCGCCGTGGACAAAATTCTAACACAGTTTACGCTTTAGTTTTTGATTTAATCGATTACAATTAATTTGTATTATTTAGAAGTATATGCGCTGCTTCACCGATCGTTTAGTTGAAGTTTTTTGGGTGAATGCAGAGTAATTTAAAAAATTATAATTTTTTGAGCCCCATCGATAATTTAGGTAACTTCAGAGACCATGAAAAAGTTTGACGCTAAAGGGTATTTATGTCCGAAGCCATATTATGTTAATCTATTATGTTATCAGTTAGTTAAATGGTCGCAGTAAGTGGGCTACTTGAGTAAAAATCGGACCGAAGATAAAAAGCCTCATTTACGGCAAATCTTCGCAACGGTAATTCTTGATCCCAAAATTAATTAATTAATTTGTCATTAAATGTTAAAATTTTAATTAATGGGGATAAAATTTACAGCCGCGAATTTTTGGCGCCCAGCATGTGAACAAATTGACTTTTTAATGAACAATTAACAAAACAAAAAATGTACCGCTGTATTCCATTAACTTTGCTAGCGTACGAATTAATTCTCCCGCCCAGTTATTTCGTCATTTGTAAAGGACTACGTTCCGCTTAATTCCTACTCGCGAATTCCCCAGAAAAATTCTTGATTCTAAATTAAAAACGGGATTTTTTTGCCTCCTTTCTTTTTTTAATAACATCCCCCTTGGCGTTTTATGACCTCTCTCCTCGTTCGCTTTTCCTAAGCTCCGCCGACTGCACTTACCCCGCAAAAGAAAACCTTGCAACAATTCCTCTTCATGAACAGTTTCCCAGCCTTTCCTCGCAGCTCACTCTCCTTTATTCCTTCACCGCCTTCCCGAAAAGCTTCCGCTCCGGCGATTTCCAGAATTAAAAAACCTAATTCCTCTCCCGAGGCGTCGAGCAGAAGAAGTGGAGGATGTTGGTGCAAAAAGAAGGAGAGATCGAGATTGAGGGAAGGAGAAAATGGATGGGATGAGCTAATGGACGCGTGGGACGATGGAGAGGAGAGAGAGAGAGAGAGAAAGAAAGAAAGAAGAGCAGCGGGAAGCGCTGGGGAGGGTTTGGAGAAAAGGGGATGGCGGAGTCGGTTGGGGGAAGGAAACGAAGGAGGTTGGGTGATTAAGAGAGAGAGAGAAGTGAAGAGCCGTAAATCATTTCGGAAACACCTGATTTCGATGGCCTAAATGTTGTTATTTCTCGTAATTCGAATACGCGGCGCACAAAATGTCGTTAGTCCGCATAACTCGAATGTTCGAGTTCCGAAATGACGTTATGCTTTCCAACTCTAAGATGGGAATTTTAAATTATTGTTAGACCGTAAAAATTATTGTGTATGTGCAGGGAGTGTTTTTGGTTTTATGCTGTGAAATTAGGTTACTCATTCAGTTATCGCTGTGTAATATTTATATCCATGTTATTTTAATCTCTCACATTTTTTCATCCTCGATTTCGTCAGGTTGCAGGTATTTTTCAGGGATATTCGAAAAGTACAAGATTGACTTATCGAATTTTCATGAAAAAATCGTGATACTTTTAAACGCATCGAAAGAAAAAATATCCTCTCATAGCCGTCCTTATATGTGTATGAGAGATATTCGTAATTATCTGCAAATTTTGATGAAAGTGTAATTACGGTGCGATTTGTCAAAGTTATAGAGCTTCATTAATTCACTTATCTTTAAATGCTTAAAATTTATCATTTTACACGGAATGAGTCAGACCCTTTCAGTGATGCCAGGAATTGAAAAAAACTATTAAAAATGACAGTGACAAAATGAAATTAAGTTGCAATCATCGAAGGAGATGGAAAGGCTGGAAGTAGATGGTCGTGATGGAAGAACAAAAGGCTAGTTGAGAGAGGGTAGAGCATAGAAGGAGAGGTATCGGTCATCTCATTTATTTGATACGTGTTTGGAATTGATTTACGACTTCTTTACGTCGGCTTGGGGCTAATTCATGCAGCGGATTGGTAATTATTAGTGATTAAAATGATGTACGATCATAAAATCCGTTCTCACAAATGCCACGAAGATTGACCCGCTGTTGCTATGCAGCGAAGTTGCTCTATTGTCGGTTCACCGATGTTTTAACGAGGTTGGGAGATTACTTTGTCGTTTGGTAATTGGACGATTCCGCTTCGAATACCTACTAGAGGCGGCTTATCGTGTATCTACTCAAGAGATTTTTTTGACTGTGGAATCCGATGATGTGACTTGTTCTTCTCGTTGCAAGTCACTAATTCTTAAATTTTTATCATGTAAGCCGAAACACGGAAATTATAATGCCACAATAATTGGGAATTTTGGGGATAAAAACCGAAAAAATTGTAAGCCGTTTTTTGTTTTGGAAACGCCTTCGCCATCGAATTTTTGTAATGCAATTCAAATTTATACAGGTTGGTTTAATTTCTTTGATTGCATTATCATAATTGATATATGTACGTTGGTTTTCATATATCTGCTAAATTAAATATACGCGTGCTACAAAAATTGGTTTTGTTGTTTAGCCGCTGTAACCGCCCTTGTGTTTTGTTGCCATTTCATGCTGTTAATTTACATCAGATTCCCTGTGGGACTGCGTGTTCCCTGTTAAATAATATATTGCAGAGCGTTGAAAATTATTTAATCCTGATTTTATAAAAAAACGAGAACAAATAACCGCCCTATCTTTTCATTATCGTTTTCTACGGAACCATCGCGTAGATAAAATCCTCCAGGCGTACCAAAGCACTGGTTTTACACCGAGAAGCACTCCGTTATCCTGCGCGGTCACCTGATGATTACGAGGGTAGGAAATTGCGAAATAAACTGGGAATATTCTTCCCTAGAATCGATCCCATGACCCCAAGTCTCCCGGGAGAAGGAGTGGGAGTTTCCCGCATCACTCTTTGCTCACCCGGTGAAGGAGGCCGTCCATTGCAGAAGAGCGTAGGGTGTGAAAAAAAGGGGGGGAGCGGGGAGGAGAAGGAAACAGCAGCCGCCGCCACCCTACCTCTGTTTCCTTCTCCTCCCCTCGGCGTATTTATTTCCTTTCCCGACCCCACCCCCTCCCTTCCTCCCTTTATATCCGTTTGGATTCTCCACCCTCCCCCTCCCTCCCTCTGCGTACCGCCGTCCCAATCCATCCCGGCCATTTCCGCAAAATGGGACGTGTGTGTAGCTTGGCTCCAGTACGGGGGTGAATGTCAGGGTCTGCTGCCTAGCAACAAGCCCTTATACCTCTCTCCCTCTCTCACTCTTTCTCTCTCTGTTTCTCGCTCTCTCTCACTCGCTTCACCCCTCCCAACTATCATTCTTCCCTTTCCTCCTCCCTCTCTTCCCTTCCCTTCTCTCTCTCTCTCTCTCTGTACCTCAATGTTTCCTTCGACGTCGTGTTTCGTTCATCTACTTCGGTGTCTCTTCTTCGCGCATTAAATCATGCGTTCTCTTCCTATAAGTCTTCTTCTTCTTCCTTCTCTTGAGTTTCCTCTTTTTTCCCCTGGTTTGAAGGTAAAGGGAAGAAGGGTGTTTTTTCCCTCTCCAGTATTCCCTCCACTCGAACTGGTGTGCGCGTGAGGCATGTTCCATCTTCCTCTTCCTTTTGTTCTATATTTTTACAGACTCTTTTTTGTCGGATGTTCTTTACATGCTGTCGTATGTTCCGCAGTTGTTCGTGATTCGTTCATGACGCAAACTGCGTGTTAAAAAGGTACCACTCAATTTTACGGGTCGCGTACCGAATGGTATAATACAAGAGTGGGGAGGTTGATTTACCGCTAACTTTGAACAATACGCTCTCTGAGGAAGTTTTGCATATAGAGTAAGTACTCCCTATTGAAAAAGAGTGGTTGTTAAAAATTCTCGTTTATGGTAAGTTAATACTACATTCGTCTGTGGAAAATAGAATTTCAGTAAAACCCCGACTTAGCGCCACCGTTTTTTCATCACTGCCATTGGGATTAAAGCGGGGGTGGTGGTATATCGAGGTATGTAATAAAAAAATGGGCGTTTTGTTCACAACGATTCATGGGCGGTATGCAGGGGCGCTAAATTGGTGTTTGTCTGTATGTTGATTAATATAAATACAGTACAATCTCGATATAGCGTGAATTTATATCATTCTTAAAAATATTTGTTGTAAAGAGTACTCTTAATTTCCGAAAATTACATATTTTCGCTCGCTATAAAGTAGTTTTCGTCATGTGCCGTACTCGTTCTATCGAGGTTATTCTGTACCTCGTTGTAATAAATCATGAAAATTTCGGTTCTATTTTTACGTACACAAACGTATAATTATATTGCCAACATCCATAACTCGAAACTTAAGTCATGGCAATAATTGGTTATTGTAAATTTCGAATCATAATACTTCAGTTCTTCAAGTATGAATACCATCGGAAAGAAAGTATTAATCGATCGATCGACAGTTGGAGTTGTTGGTTTTTGAGTTCTGCTGTGTGTATTACTGTGCGTTAAAAAATATATGCGTGGTAAAATAGGAGTCTCATTTATATTTTGAGCACGTTTTTCTCTCTTAAACTAAAATAGCGTAATAGCTACAAGTTCGTTCATTTTCTTTTTGATTAATATTGGTACATCGTCAAATCATGATAGTTAATTGATGTTGTCATTAATTTTTCCCTCAGAACTTTTTTCTTTTCATAAATTTAAACTTATAATTTCCATTTTACCGATTTCCTTTTCTCTCCGTCCGGAATGGTTGTCATTAATACTAATATCCGCATTCCTTCCGATCTCTGCAAATCCGTGTGTCCCCGGTGCGCATTTTCGACCGGTTTCCTGTTTTTTACGCACTTCCCCGTAATCAGAATCATTCAAAAGAAAGATCAAAAACTGACCGAAAAAGGAGAACGCTGAAAAAATCTTTCCTGTCGAATTCGTAACCCTTTTTTGCTCGGATAGTTTTTTTTTGCGCATGCGTTGAATTTTGCTCCTTGGAGTGATTTTTTTCATCGCGTGTCGACTTTTTGCTACGTTCCGTAGCGAAATAATGTTGCGTCGAATTAAAGCGCTATTGTTCTCGAGTCGAAAAAGGAATAAAAAACCATGCAGAACGTTGAAAAATGCGCGTGAAATAACTTCGTTCTCTCGCTCGCCCCGAAGTCAATCCGCGAAGATGAGTTCGCGTTAAGTGAGTCGAATTACCGTCCTATCTCTCTGCCTCCCTCTCACTCTCAATTGTTTTATACCCCGCCATCTACCCTTAGACCTTTTAATTAAACTGGACCCTCTCTCTACACTTGATTTCTCTCTGTCCTCTCTCTCTCTCTCTTCATTCTTTCCTTCATTTTTCCTGCCAACGCCAGAAATCCTCTCAGAATTCACCATCTCTTATCTCACTATTCTCATTTTCTTCCGCATCCCTCTCTCTCTCTCTCTCGCATTCCTCCACATTCCATCCCCTTTCAGCGAGTACCATAATGCCAAAAGAAGATGAAGAACCACTTCAACGTCCTCCCTTTTTTCCCGCATTCCACGACAATGCTTTTCATCAGGGTGGCACAGAATGCCAGAAAAGAAATTCTTGTTTTCTGTCCCACAAATCACTGTCCCAGTGATATTTTTTTGTTCCTTTTTTATGTATTATGCGCCGCGGCCAAGTTGGCTTCTGCCAACTCTGTACTGAAGTCACTAAAGACTACATATTGTACAGTGGTTTCCAAACTTTCTGTAGGAGTGGTACCCTTTTATTGATGAACAAGATTTCGCCGCATCCCCAGCCTTGAATCAAGGTTTTATATTCATACATTCCTGTACCTTTGGAGGAATCCATTGTTAGTACTAAACCGTAATTATTCTATTAGAGCAAATGTTATTGCCATATCAACTATTTTAAGTCGTTGATTTATTTACTTAAGAAAGTTTTCCTTCTGCAAGTACAAAACTACAAACCATCCGTAAGTGCAAGGAAATGGAATATAAATCGAACATAACGTTTCAGATTTTCTGGTCTCTTTTAGGTTTTCGAATACTATTTTTTTTGACGAAGAATGTTTCTGCTGAAAATATTTTAACTTCTCTTAATCGACCGCGCCGTGTATGCATTAGCTTCTCTTCCTCTGCCTTCTTCCGTTTCATGAAAAGTTCTCTATTCTTCAATTATGAATGTGGAAATAACCCTTTTTCGCTGTCCGCTGTGTTTTTTCGTTATGTTCGTTTTTCCCCTGGGGAGGATGTTGTTTTGTGCGGTTTAGAGTTATGACGAGAAGGTCATGTTAAAAAATGGGAGCAGAATTTGGAGGGAAAGAGGAGTTAATGCCTGCCTGAATTTTTCAATCTCGTGTGATATTTCTTCTTGTTTTTTTAATACCGCGTCCTATCGTTTCGACGTTTTTTATAAGGATCTTATAAATATTTTCAACGCATCGCTTTACGTGGAACATGTATTACTTCAGATATGGATTATTTGATTTTTAAAAAATTCTCTGCTTAAATTTTTTAACCATTTTTAAAGGAGTCAATCATTTTATTATAGAATTTATTTTATTAGTGAGGTTTCTAGAAATTGAAGAAATATTCTAGAAATATTTTATGCATTTATATTTATAATTGGAGAAATTACGTTTTTCATTCTTTATATTAACGGGGCCGCTGAGAGGGGCCTGGGCCTTAAGCTCAAGGGCGCTCAACTTTAGTTGAATGGACTCGCCACGCTTAATATCAATGACGAAATTGCACAAAAATTAGATTTTTCCTTTGTAATCGGTAAATTTGCATGGTAAATGGCTAGGATAAGTTTTTATAAATAAAAATATACAAATTATATTTCACTGTTCTTTAGCTATTGCCTTATTTTGTTTCCATGTGTTTTTATTTTATTATGATCGGGGTCCTCAATATGGAAGTGGCCCGGGCCTCTCTGAAACTCCGAGTGACTCGTATATTAATATTATATTATTTTTATAAAAAATGCCTTCTCGACAATTGAACAATAAGCGAAAAGGCATTCATAAAAGATTACCTATACTGTCACACTTGAACGAAAACGAGATTGACCTTCCATCTCCCATCCCGACAATGATTGGTATACAAGACGGGAAAACGTTTAATCACGGACACTTCGAAAATATATTTCTTCCTCTAGCCTAAATATGACTCCACCAATTTGCCCGAAAGGCAGGCATAGGGAAACACTATCCCCCAGAATTATTTATCCCGAAAAAATGGAGATGGCGACGCTAGTTAGGGATGCAAATGCCACCCAGGCTTAGGTCCATAAAATATCTATCGCGCAGAGCTTCGAAAAATCTGTGTGACTGGTCACACGAGAGAGCCTGCGCGAGGTCTAAAAATTTACGATCGCGTTACAGTGACTACTTAGTTAATCCCATCTTTATTCCCTTCTCCCAGCCTCCGGGTCTTTCGCCCTTTCCCTTCTAATCCTCCCATTTTCGCCCCCCCCCCCCTCCGCTCCCTTCTAGCTTATTATCTCTCTCTTCTCCTCTCGTCCCTCACGCATTGTCACTCCTATCTATCCCATCCCACTCCCTCCAATTTCCCTTCTCTCTCTCTCTCTCATCTCACCACTCCTGCTGGCCAACCCGCAATATTCTACCCTCCCTCCCTCCCAGACGTTTCCTATTCCCCGCCTTCCCTCTGCCCCCCACTCTGTAATTTTCTCTCTCCCTCCCGTCCACGTTCCTATTCTTCAACCTTCCCCCCTTTGCCTGCCCATGCGATGTTCCTCCCCTTTTTTCCCTACCATCCCGTTTCCATCCTGCCTCAACCATTTTCATCTCTCATTCTCGCCCATTATGAACCCATCCCTCTCCCCCCCTTCTCCGAAACCACTCAATTCATATCCTTACCTGCATCCTCTTCTCTCTCTCTCACACTCTTTCTCCCTCTCTCTCACTCTGTCTCTCTCACTCTCTCTCACTCTCACTCTCTCTCTCACTCTCTCTCTCACTCTCTCTCACTCTCTCTCTCACTCTCTCTCACTCTCTCTCTCTCTCGGGACATTTATAAGTTTTCTCTCCCTCCTCATTGGGGAGCAGGACCTACTCTCCCTTCCTCTTCCTCTCCGCATTTCATTTCCTCAAACCTTCTTTATCTTTCTTTTATATACATATCTCCTTTCCACCTGAGTACGCCGACAGAATGCCCTATATAAGTACATATGGTTGGGAAAACTCATGCCAAGTTTTACAGCGTAGGGAGAAGCTTCCTTTTTTTCCTTTACCACCTTCGCCCACTTTCAAGCGAAACGTAATTCTCTTGCGACGTTGTCAAGGTGACGGAACCAAGATGGAAGCCGACAATTTGGCAGAGGCCGAGCCGCACAATCCTAAAACTTTACAGCTCTTGTCCATTCTCTCCGCGAATACGTCTTTATATCAGCCGGCGAGGTACCGAGGGTGGCGTGTGAAAGGGAGTGATGAACTCCTTACCCAACTTCTCGCTTCAGCATTCCTCGGTCCTATTCACTAAGCTCATTTGCATTATCTTGTTCGTGATACAGTCTTTCCTATGCCATGTACTATTCTATCTTCTATCTCACTTATGACTCCATTCTCAGCCTTCCTCTATTACTCTTCTTTTTTCTTCCTCTCTCTCTTTCTCGTCCTATCTCTCTCACGAGGGAAAATGAAGAAGACTCACTGAATAGGATACTCCCAAAGTACAAGGGGGTCTTTTGTCCGTTTCATGAAAGGAGGGATTTTAGATGGCTCGGTATTTTCCTCGTCCCATTCTTCGAAATTAGTAAGCTCGAACGCATCTCCCTCATTCCTCGGTGCCTTCTTTTTCTCGTGGAGATCATTCGGAGATTGTATCTATTATTTTCCTGCAGAATGAAGCGAAGATTGCGAGTTTTAATGAAGAAATATCCTTTTCAGTTCCATTGTGCGCAGTTCTCCAGAAAGCTCTCATCCTTAATCAGATTACATCTAACATTTCTGAGACATTTTTCCACTTGTTTTAATAATGACACCATTCGAATTAATATCGAGCATTCCTCCCCGACGAATGTTGTCGTTCTTACCGTACAGGTTTAATTGAAAAGGAAATAAGTTAAAATTAGGAATTTTACTTCTTTTCAAGCGCGTTTAGTTTTAAATCTCAACAACTACATATTGCATGGTCTAAAAGGCGTTCAAAACAGCCATGTGTCATTTAATTTGATAATATTTTTGTATTGTCTCCCATAGGAATTAAACAAAAGTCAAAAATGTACCTTGTTCGTATAATGATCGGCGACATTTTTCAAACAATGTTTAATTAGATTTTTAAAAATTAGAATTGCACATTTAATCTAAAATCGGTATAGATGATTTTAGATTTATTCTATTTATTCTATCTATGTCGGTTAAGTAAAAGCTTAAATTTCTGAGATATACATTTTTATTTTTAATATATATTTTTGTAGTAGAATGGTTGAGTCTTGAGATTTTGGAGTAAAACTGCTCTTGCCCGCTGTACTCTTAATCTTAAAATTCAACCAGAATAACGCGAAAATTCGGCTATTAATAAACTGTATCGCTCCCTCGGGTGGATACTTCTCGGCCGAATTAATTCGTGTGAAACTCCTCCTCGAAAAGAATTGCGTCATCGTTTTGTTAAAAAATAGAATGGAAAGCAATTTGCAAGGCTTTGGGTGCGTCGTAAAATGCCGTTTTATGACCGCAATAACCTCCGGAATTATGGCGGGGAGGCATAAAGAGAAAAACCCTACAGAACTCCCCTTTCATCCACGGTTAACTTCAAGAAGAGCGTCGATGCACCTGAGGTTGAAATTGTTTTTTTTGTAATTGCTGCAAGGGAAAATAATGCGTGCACGTAAACTTGTATACACGTGAATTTACTTATGTAATATCTCGATTATATCAGAGGGGTTTTGTATTTTAATCAATTAATCCGAGTCAAGTTCTGAATATTTACAATACCGTTATCATCGATAATGTTTGTATTTTAAAGTGAAAATTCTGGCCAATAAATTTGTTATGCTTACACACTTAAATAATTTATATTTATATCATAGTGTTATCGATAATTTATCACATTAACTTCGGCATGGAATGAGAACTAGTTTTCTTCATACTTGTATCCAGTAGTCATTTGGATATTGTTTTCAGATTGAGATTACATAATCAAAAAAGGAACATTTAAAAAGAAAACGTAAATCGAAAGTTTCTTTCCTCTTTTCTACTATTACTCCAGTTCCAGTTTTCCCGCCAGTGGCTAACACGAAGAAATTCCCTTCCGGAATCCTATTACGATACATTGTCCCCGTCTCTTTCTCTCCCTCTCTTCTTCTATCGTTCTCTCCCTCACTTCTTCTATCGTTCTCTCCCTCTCTCTCCCTCTCACTTTCTCTCCCTCTTTCTCTCCTTCTCTTTCTCTCTCTCTCTTTCTCTCCCCCTCTTTCTCTCTCTTTCTCTCCCCCTTTCTCTCCCTCTCTCTCTCTTTCTTTCTCTCCCTCTCTCTATTTCTTTCCCTCTCAGTATTTCCGACCAAATTCCCACCTCCAGAATCCAATTTTCGGATGCGTGAGCTTTTCACGCCCTATGGGCGGACGACAAAAGTTGGAAAACCAGTCCTTGCTCATTACTTTTTAGTCGCCCCGTGCTCCCACAATGCACCGGTGCCTCATCAAGGCTCACAATCACGCTGATCCATCCATCAAGGGGCGAGGATCACGCTGTCATAAGGGAAAGGGATTTTTTAAAATCCATTCTCTCTCCGCTCTCTCACTCCCTCCGCTTTCTCACTCCCGCCCTTTCCTCCTCTCCCGTCATACAAAACGTGCATTCAAAAGCTCTCATTTCGCCTATCTCTTCCTTTTATGCGTGATGCATAGTGATTGCTCTCTTTCTCTGCCTTAAGGAATTAACTCCCTTAATATAGAAAGAAAATGAGCGTAACTCGGAGTCCTCCAAGAGTTATTCACTGTTGCTGTAATTCTTCTGCTTATGCATTCCTCTTTCTCTGTTTCCGCCTCGCTCTTCTTCTCTTCACTCTACGTATCTATACGTATCTCACATTCCTGATTATCTTTGCGAAGCATGGAAATATCTGCGATAGAACGTTGTTTATTCTTTACAGACGCTTTATTTGCCATCTTTTTCCATATATCTCCACCTCTTTCTACTTTTCTCCCTCCGTATTTTTTCTCTCTCTCTCTCTCTTCTTCCTCTCTCTCTCACTCCCTGCCAACATTTTTTCCTTTTTCTCATACCTCTCCCACTCTCTCTCTCTCTCTCCGTCTATCTCTCTCCCTCCTCTCCCACTCTCTCTTCCCCTCCTCCCTCTCTACCTCTTTCTCCCTCTCTACCTCTTTCTCCCTCTCTACCTCTTTCTCCCTCTCTACCTCTTTCTCCCTTTCTCCCTCTTTCTTCCTCTCCCATCCTTTTCCCTCTCCCATCCTTCTCCCGCAAACTCTCCCTTCCTTATCATTCTTTCACCAGTCAAATGAAGTCTGCACAAGCCAATTCCGTGTCTTTCTCGTCTCTCTCCGGAAAAAAAGCCTTTTTGCGGTGGGTTGCCTAGGCGGCGTAGGAGGGTAAACGCTTCTATGGAAACGGGGAAATATAATTGCAGCTGCTCTGGAATAAAAATTATTTCGGTGGATCTCTCAATTAATAATTATCTGATACTCGTTCAGAGCACGTTTTCTCAAAAGAAAAAACGTGCCTATGTGAATATTATTTCCCAATTATCTGTAGAGAAGCATTCCCTGGGTACTGGATTCATGAACGACCCATGCAAAACATGACCGCAACCATATTTTTGTTCTAATTCTAATGTCTATCCGTCCGTAGACAATCAACTTTAAAAAAAGTGATATTAGGAAAATTCCTCTTAAATGAGAATGCTCCTCAATTTATGAATTTTCAACCGATTGGATTTTCCAACTGGTTCATAAATTTTCCTCTAGGTGGCCCCAAAATTGGAAAAAATCAAACTTTCAAAATGGTATTGTAGCCAGACTACTAGAAATATTTGTAAAATTCTTTTAGATTTTTGTAGCTTTTATCAATCTATGAATTTTTAACCGATTTGGATTTTCCAAATAGTTCATTCATTTTCCTCTAGGAGTCTTCAAATTTGAAAAGGTCAAAATTTTGAAATGGTATTGTAGACAAACTACTGAAGCTAAAGAGTGAAGTTTTCTCGGATGGGAATGTCTAGTGAATCTACATTCCAATGGTGCGGGCTGTCCTCTCTTCAAAGAAGGAGGAAAACCAGAACCCTAAACATTTTTAAGAAAAACTGCTTCTACCTTTTAGGAAGGGTATCTTGCTTTTTAATCAATCTATAGTAATTTGTATTTGTTCGGCTGTTGCTCGAGCATACATTCGATGTTATAATCGAACTGAGGATAATTTTAATAAATTCCAATTTCGTTTTCAAAAGAGATATTTCCAATTTGAGGTTACCAACCTCCTTTGATAAAAGGGCGGGCTTAATTTTTAGGTGAAAATATTAATCCTAATACCAATTTTCCTCCGTTTGGAAGGAGGAAGAATGTTCCACTCGCGGGTAGACGCCTTAGCCTCGCGCTATTCCTCGGATTTTAATACAAACACGATAACCGAAAAACGTTTCCCGGTACAACAGCCCCCGCAGAATGACTCGACGGAAAAAATATTAGCCGACGCACGCTACTTAAATAACGTAGCAGCGCGGGCGTTTCTTCCCCCCCCCCCCGCCCCCCCGAGAGAGTGAATCAGCACGAAACTTCCCTTTTTCAACCGGTATAAAAATTCGTGCGCAATTAGTACCCGCGTGTGGGAGGCGGGGTTGGAGTCTAAATTTTAAAAGGCGACCACATAAAGAGAAAGTTTTTTCCCCTTTATTTTCAAATCTTTCCGACACCTTTAGTAACCGGGACGTAAGTCGTCTGCGTTTCGATAGGCCGTAACGAGCAATAGTTCATTTCCGCGATGCCTCCGCTCTTATCCCACGCGGTGCACCAACCTATTCGGTCCGCTCTCTCTCTCCCTCTCCCTCTACCGTTTGGTTGCCGGGCAACGCAGCCTGAGAGAGTTTCACACCGCTCCGCAGTGCATAATATGTCAGTGCGCTCTGCTCCGCTGGAGTGGAATGAATGACTTTGGCCGTTCAAAAGGGTCTCCGGGTCATTCGGTTGGGAGAGGCGGCGTTAAATTTCTCGAGAAAGGGTAGAAAGTGTGACCGGGAGTTATGATAGCGTAATAAAACTCTTCAAGGAGGGCTTTTTATTTTTTTATTATATTATTTTTTGTGCGGGTCTCGGTCTCCAGGAAGGTTAGCGATGATAAAAAAATGTTCGAGAATGGAGGGTGAAGGGGAAAAAAAATTTTCGGATTGAAAATGAGAATGGGTCAAATGAATTGCGAGTCACGTCCGAGATTGGGATCGTTATCGATCGGGTGGATGTTTCAGAAAGAGCGGCCAAGAAGTCATGAGACCGTATCGCTGAATTAAAGGACGCCTTAATTATACCTCACTGAAAGTTATATCCGGTAAAATGGAGGAATGCGTAGCAAAAATGATTCGATGAATTATAATAGTTTTTTTGTTGTGTATTGTTGCTGCAATTTATTTACTTGCAAAATTATTAGCAATGGGATTTTTTCTTTGCATGTGTTTTCGATTTGCTAGTAGGACCGTTGTACAAATTATTTCCATACTTATTTTTCATATTATTGAGAAAAATGTTTATCGTCTTTTGGAATCGGTTCAGGAATTTTCCTCTGGAAGCGCTGTCCGAATAAAAATTTATTTTAAAAATATATTTTATAAGATGACTAAACATATCGATGGTCTTGTATTCATTTACTGATTTTTTGGAAGGCTCGATTTGTCATCGCTCTATGGTTTTGTAGATTTATTTTACAGTATATCTCTCTCTTCGGCTGGGTTAGTTCTACTTCCTTGGTAGAGGGGTGGCTAGCGCGTCTGGCTCTCAATGCTAGGATCGCGAGTCGAGTCCCGACTTGATATTGATTGTCTTTGTTATTGTTATTCATACTGTTAATCAATCAGCTGTAGTAGGCCTCGTGCTGTAAGCCGAATGCTTATAAATAAATAAATACTTAAATAATAATTAAATTCTGTGGTTAGCTATAAATGTCGTAGTACATTCGAAAGCAACATCTAGATATTGCTTGAAGATAACATTCTTATGCATACTAGGCCTAGGCTAAAGAAATGTTTCATCCTCACAGCAAAAACGATGAATTTTCTTCACGTGCAGCTGCAATCTCGGTTGGGAATTCAGGACTCATTTCCCTAAGCAGTCTTTATCTTCCTATATGAGAAGCGTAAAAATCTTTGTTCCATCCGTTTGCCATTTCCCCATAAAGATATAACGTATCGATGATGACATTCTGTCGAAGAGGGTCAATTTAGCTCTTCCATAATCCCATGAAGGGAGCTCGGAAAATCCGCCAGCTCTTTCTACCCCTCAGGAACAAAAGGTCTTTTTAAGTGATTGGTTAACTCAGTTTGCCGACCGACATTTTTCTCGCGTATCGATCCCATTCGTAAAAGTCATGGATAGATTTCTCTCCCTTACCCTCTCCCTCTTTCCCGTTTAGTGGAATCCCCCCCGCTGATCTTCCTACCCAATGGCTCCGCTTTGGGGTGCGACTGTTTCTTTCCCCACGTGTATGGATATATATATATATATATATATATATATATATATATATATATATATATACACACACACACACACACATGTGTGTGTGTATGTATGTATATATTACGAGTGACATCTGACGTCGCTGCCTGATTCACAGGATTTGCGTTATTGGGTTATTTCTTAGTCTCCCTGTTTAACTGAAGCGTGAAACTAGGGGAATTGAGGAATGGGAAAGAATAGGCGCACGCGTTGCCTATGACGGGGCGTTGGAAACGTGGGGAAGATGAGTAGGTGGTGTTCTCAATGCAATGTAACCTTCGCTGCGTCCGAGCGAGGCTTTTGGGGCATTGGGCATTTCTATGCCGTACATTGGCCCCCGGATGATTTCTCCTCGGAGCCAATTCCGCGAAAAGTTTTTCGAAATAAAGCGCCGTTCCCGGGTCCCATTGGTTCGGTTCTTCCGCCGGCGGCGGCGCTGCGGTCGGCGCAGCTGGTGCGAGCGAATCGAGAGGCTCTTAAGATTTCTCAACTGTTAATATTAAATCTTAATGGTGTTGCAATGTGTTGTTAAAAATGAGCATCACTGTGACTCAGGCTATATTGTTGAGCGTGGGGTAACGATTGTAGAAAAAAGTCAAAAAAAGGCATTAATTCTAGTAATAAAAAATGTGGTTAACCAAAGTTTATATGTATAGGAATTGTATCACATTTAACCAATTTGTTTATCCTTACAAATTACAATTTTGGGCTGACTCATAAACTTGGAACCTACGCTTCAATTTTGTGTGCCTATATAGTTGGCGATCGAATTGCAATCCCTACGTATGCAATACCGTCCCGAAATAGACGTCGGCGTAACGCGGCGCGCGTAACTCGATCAGTTTAATTTTCAGCGTTTAATTAGGGTACCGAATAATTAAATGACCGCTTGGAGCACTCCCACTTTGCTTGCTCCATCTAACAATGGCTGGTCGAATGGGAAACGCTCTCTTTGAGTGTGAGAGAGGGAGAGAGACACGAAAAAAGATTCATTTTCATCGTTGTTTGACGAGTGCTGCAACGCGCAGACGGAAGAGAGAGGAGAGAAGCTGGTTGAAAGTACGAGACAGAATTAAATTACGATGGCACGCGCGTGGGTCTTTGCCGCGGTGAAGTGGACGATGTATCGCTTCCATCGAGTAATTGCGTTTTGGATCTCATGTAATGTGGTTCCATCCTATTAATCATAAAGTTTGTTAGCATTTGATGTGATCTGTACCACTATTCCCACGGCTGCAGCAAATAGCGCTTCCGGGAGACAAAATTAATATTTTTTGCTCTGGGTTCGCGTGCAGATTTCATCATTATTCTTCGTTTCTAATGTTGCGTTGACGGAATTATAACTAGCTGTTTCTCTTTTTATTCCGATCAAGTAAAACTGTTTGTAAATTCATGCTTTCAATATTTTTTGCTATTTGAAAAGTTTAAAAATAATTTAAAATATGGACAATAACGGCGCTATTTATTATTATTTTAACGATATTTAATAAGCCTCTCCACAAAGTGGCGACCTATAATTTTCATTAAGAACTAAATTTAAAAATAATTGTTAGCAAAGCTTATAACTTTTACTATGGCCAAATATATAGGCGGTGCTTTTAAACAATGCTTTGCATTTATTAAAAAAACAGTTTCTGACAAAAACGGTAACCCTCCCCCAAAAGTCATTTATTTCCTTAATGCGTTTTTAAAGATTCTATCATAAATCATTCGACGCTCAGAAAAAATATAATAAATGAAATCGACGGATCCTGCGTACGACTGCCATAAACTAGTTATTTTATTGCCCTAGAGAGTGCGGTAGGAGGGGTAAAAGAAACATTTTTAACGACATGGGGCATTATAGATATGGTACGGAAACACGAGAGTGACGTAGGCCTTCGAAAAAAAATCGAACATCCTAAAAAGGGCCAAGCGGTGAGTCGTCCCCCCTACACACACCTCCCACCCCTCGATAAACCTCCTCCACCGCACACTCACAACAATTCCCCTTCGGAGTTCGGGGCGTGCTCGTGATCGATCAGTTGACGCTCGAAACCCGTGACCGTGGCACCAAAAGGGGGACACGTGTCCCTTCGACACGACTTTTAATCCCGGACCAATTCGTGCGGAAGGAAAGAGGGATGCGAGAGAGCTCTAAGATTTTGCGGGAGGGAAGTTGGAGGGAGTGAGGGGAGCCGGGCGGAGGGGCGGAACTGACGGATGGATCCCTCCCATTGTGTCCCACCGAGGGTGGCGGAGGGGTGGGACTCTTGACGACGCTCGCCGGGGGTCGATCCTTCCCTCACTTCCTGCCACGTGATTGGTTGGAAAGGTTCCGTTGTTGTCCGGGGTCCGCTCGTCGTTGAAAAAGGAAGGACGGTAAAGGGTCCTAGCGATGACACGGTTCGAGGGGTACCACAGGGTTGCTGCCTCGGTCCCCGCCCGATTTTCCCACGGAGAGATAGGAAAAGGGGTGGGATGAGGTGGGAACTAACTTTAGGAGGGTTGGGTGGGCGGCGTTTCGGAGAGAATGAGTTTTTTAGGCTGCGGTGTTGGTGTTTGAAGAGGGGGCTCGTCCAGTGTTGCTGGTGTTCGTACATGAATTAGTGCTGACAATGGATGCTAAGTGTTTCGGGTGTTACAGATGTTTGTCCTAGCCACGAAGGCGATCGGAGGAGTTTCGCTGGCGTTGGCGCACTCGAGGAAGAAGTCAACGTAAAAAGAGCTCACTTCAGCAATGTGCACCGAAGCACCATAAGAGATTCGTAAAAGCCTCATGGAAAGGCCTGTGGTGCGTGGCGTACTCAAACTGTCGTTTCAGGATGCTCAAACATGAATTCAATCTCAGGGTCTAATATCAAAGGCGAAATTAAGTGGAAGATTATCATGCTTGGTAATAATAGAATGGAAATAAATTCAAAAGCACGATGACTAAATATATTCTTCGAGATATCGATATATCGCACTGTCTAAGTTTTAGTTATCAGAGTCCGATCTTATGAACTAAGTCTATTTCTGTAGTTGAACAGGACTGAATAAAATCAAAGGAGCTATGCTTACGATACCAGTATCCACAGATTATCTTACAAAATTGATCAATTGGGTTGCTTAACATTTGTTTCGCTTTAATAAATAAAACTTAAACTAAACTGGGATTTTAGTTAGCCGATATTCTAACGACTGTCAGTTACTGTTTCACTAGGTCATTGATTCGTTCTCGTTTTCATATTCACCCCAGGAACTAAGAAAACGATTAGAAATTACCTATTTTTGTCTATTATTATAAACAAAGTGTGGTGACGATGCATAATTAGCCATATTTCCCGTTGTAATGATTTTTGCATTTACAAAGATATCCGTGTGATATAATTACCGCTGACTGGTATTACGTTAAATTTCTTGATAATATCTATCTAAAATAACTGACAATGAGTTTTAATTTGATCCGCTGATTTAAATAGCATATGCTGCACCAAATATCGCTACATTGTGCCAAGTTGTAACGGTATATGTCTTGCCTCTGACATTAAAAAAAATGATCTTGCGAAATCTCTCGTACCGACTCTCCAGGGCTGTTAGGCGCAATTAAAACCAGTACGAAGGCGAGAGGACGTACATGAAGACTAATGCTGTTAACCCTTATTTTTTTAATCAAAGTGTGTTCAAATCACGTTCGTGCTTTCCTTTATTTCGTCGATCAATTCTAAAGCTCCTAGCTGGCGCGAAGAATATCACACGTCTGAGATAATAATAGCCCATCTCGCCGGGGGTGTTAAAATATGCCATCCTAATCTACGCCAGCAATTGCACCTATTTTTTTACATGCGTTTCGTGATTTTCATGGCCGACGGTAGATTGAAGGTTAAAGGAAGGGGAGGAGTGTGGGATGGACGGAGGTACGGATTGAAGGAGTGAGTGTGACTCTCCGTGAACTAGTAAAAAGAGAAAAATTGAAAAAAATAGCGGCTGTTGCCGGGTGTGACTCACGGCTTTTGCACACCCCACCGCCCTCGCCCCACATATTTCTGCTCCAGCTCACAGCGAAAACGGGTGGCTCTGAATGGAAAAGAGGAGGGAGGTGGGGAGGGAAATGGGAATTGGACTCGGGGGGGGATAGGGGAAGGAGGACAGGACGAGGAGGTGAGGGAGGGAAATGGAGATCGATGGAGAGGGTTGAAGAGAGAAGGAAAGAGGGAGATTTGGTAAGGGAGGAGAGGAAGAGGTAGGCGAGGAAATATGACGTGGAAGAGAGAGAGCAGACGAGGGTGGAAAAAAGGAGAGGATATTAGGAGCCATGTAGAAAGAGGTTAGGAAGCAGAAGGGAAAAATAATGGATGGATAGGAACGATGAGATGCATAAATATGCGTCTTCATTCGGGAGAGATTATTAATAATAATAATTCAACTTCATTTAAGGCGATATTTAGATCATCTAGTCCATTCTTACATACAACTCTGTGTTACGAACACAAACGTCCATGACCTCATCGGGGTTCGAACCCGCGACCTTAGTATCCGGCGGCAGATACTCGAACCACCCCTCTACCATTGCCGGCAGCGTCTCCTATCATCGACAGCGCTTTCCAGATGGGTGCCCCCATTTATCAATATTCGTAATCTGCGAACCTCCGGGCGTGTCACATTTAAGTTTATATTGTCCACGACATTTTATGAGAGGTGGTTATTATACTATAATAAGCCATTCTGAATATAATGCTTTCTCACCACGGTACGAAATACGATGGAAATACAAGTAAAATTTTTTTGAAAATGTATATTTTTGTAATTCTTCCATGGAATACCATGCCATGTAAAGTCTTCGCGTGGAAAATGTGCCGGTCATAGCAAAAATGGAATATGACAAATTTACAGGCAAAATGAAAAAAGTTATGAACAAAATCGCAATCCATATGAAACAAAAATTTGACCTTTTCTCAGTACATTTTTAGTGCTTTTCGTCAAGTTAAACTTTTCGTTAATTATGAATTTGGAAGGAATTGACTTAACCGACTTCAATGAAATTTTGTAGGAAAGAGGTATGTAACATAGCAAAACAAAATCAAGATGTTTAGTATAGGAATAGGAAGCAGGGCTGCCACAATACAAGAAATAAAAAACATTCTTTTTACACATTTGAATCAAATTATAATATTTACAATTTACACATATATAGAAAACCACAATAGCATATTTAAACTGACTAAGCCAAACAGGGGTGCCACAATTACAAATTAAATTCTTTCACGAATTATGGAGTTGGAAGGAATTGGCCGAACGGATTTCAATTAAAGTTTGTATATAAGATTTATACAACATACCATAATGAAATAAAGTTGTTTAAAGCTGAGGTACCACAGTAAAAAGTAAAATAATATTTCTTTTACACGTAATTCTAGAGAACTGACGGCGTGGATTTGAGCTAGATATGATGTATATAATCTTTATATAAATAAATAACAAAATTATTATATTCAAACCGGGTCGACTAAACAAGGCTACCACAATATCATAGTTAGAATTTGTCTGTAACTATTAATTTCGAAGGTATTGGCAGAACGGATTTCAAAGAAATTTCGTTTATAGGGAGAGTATAAAATGTCAAAACGAAATGAACAGGTTTAAAACGGATCTAAACATGATTGCCATAATATAAGAAAAAATAATTTTCTGATTTCAAAGCAAATATATTAGTATACGATTATATTACGGCGAATTTGACGAAAAGCACTTCTGTACCACGGATAACCCATGTATATCCCTACTTGTTAGTGATTTTCGTCAATGATGAAAAGCACTATTATCTTCGTGATGTCCGTCTGTATGTCCGTACGCATATATCAGGGAATAATTGGCTTAACCGATTTCAACCAAATTCGGTACATTGAATCTTCACATAAATATAGGACGAAAATGGTATATTTCGACCAGATCGACTCAGCAGGGGTGCCACAATTGCAAAATTAACCTTTTCGGTGATAATAAATTTGGAAGAAATTGGCTGAACCGATTTCAACGAAATTTAGTATGAAGAACGTATGCAACATAAAAAACAAAATCATTATTTTTAATTTAGATATATAAATCAGAGCTGCCACAATACAGGTAATAAAAAAATTATTTTTACAAGTATTTGTGTTGAACTATTCACATTAATTTAACCAAATTTAAAATCTGTAATGTACACACACATACAAAACCATAATAGCATATTTGAACCATATCAACCAAACGGGTGCCACACTTGCAAATTAAATTCTTTCAGTTATTACAGATTTGGAAGGAATTGCCTGAACGGATTTCAATTAACTTCTGTATATAAGATTTGTACAACATACCATAATGAAATCAAGATGTTTAGACGGAGATAAAAGCAGGGCTACCACAATAAAAAGTAAAATTATATTTTTACAAGTATTTATACAGAACTGGCAGCATAAATTTTAATTTAATATGGTACATATAATCTTCATATAAAAATTACCAAAACAGCATATTTCAATCAGATTGACTAAACAGGGCTACCACAATATCAAGGTTAGAATTTTTCTGTAACTATGAATTTGGAATTCTTTAGCTGAACCGATTTCAAAAAGTAATTTCGCTTGTATATTTCGCGAGTATATTGGAAAATGAAATTAATATCTTTCGAGCGTATCTATAAAGCAGGGCTACCACCATATAAGGAAAAATAATTTTCTGATTTCAAAGCAAATACATTAATATATGGTTATATTACGGCGAATTTGACGAAAAGCACTTATGTACCACTTATGTACCTACTTGTTGTAGATTACATTTCCATCCGTAATAAATTGATTTTTCTATTGAACAGCGCAAAACCTTCCTAAAAGAACTGGACTTTCGCTCTGACCGACTCGTATGTTGCTAATCACTGATCTAACCCATTGTCAAGTACATAAATATCAAAACAAATTCAGCTAGAAATGACATAGGAAAGATGTTTTTGGGGAACTTATGTAACCATAGAAATGGATAAAACTACAAAGTAGGAGAATGCGCGCCTAACTGGTTGCATTTATAAAAGATTGAGGTTAATGCGATAGTGAAACCCGCACATTATATTCACAGTATAGGACATCATTGTATACTCAAGAAATTAAAAGGGCAAAACAAAACGGTCTAGCTATTAGGTACGTATTCGTAATTAGAGGCATGGCTATTTGAATTTAAAAGAAGAAAGAGAGTGACGGATAGGGGAGAGGAGTAGGGCGGGAGGGACGCAAGAGACGGAAGAAAAGTGGGTTTGAGAGAGTTGGGATAGAGAGGCAACAGGGAAATACGGCATTGGCGGAGGAGAATAATTCGTCTCCATGGTTACAGCTCCGTCAGAAATAATCAGCCTCCCAGACCCAAGTCCTCCTTTCAACCGGCCACACGCTCTAACCTCTCTTCCCCTTTCTTCATCCGATCCTCCCCTCCGCATTGGGGATTTTTTAATATCGTTTCTCACGGGGGAGTGTTTGTTACTGGTGTCGCATTGAGAGAGCGCACGTGTCTTGAAAATGTCTGCTTATTTATAAAAAAAGAAGCAGCAATCGAAATAATGCTTTCGTTGAGCCCATCCCTTTTCCTCCTTATCTACACATCTGCATGTGCCGCGTGTTTTGTAAATGAAAAAATGAATTAAACCGAAAGGGATCATGGGAATTGGTGACCGAGGGGAGATCAAGGAATGCGCGACACCGCTCTTTCGCGAACGTGCTTTCAGCTCGCCTTGCTAATGGTCACGATTTCGAACCTGTCGTTATATTTTTAACGAGCTGCTCGATTTTCGTGGCGAATCCGTCGTAATCCTTACCGTTCCCGCAATCGCTCATGGAAAGCAAACGTGTGGAAACATCGTGCGCGTCAGAATAAAAAATTGAAAATCGACTTTTTTTTATTTTGCGAACGGTGCTGGCATTGCAATCGATGGCGTGTGCTCGTAAAATAAACATTATTTTTTTAGGGATGGCAAGGGGATTGCTGTCTGGATTGTTTTAAAAATATTATTTTGGTACTGTTTTCTTGTCAAAATATTTCCGTTGCAATTTTTTCTCGGAATAAATGTTTGCGTGAGAGAGAAAACACGCTTAGATTAATCCGGGCAATTTGAACCTCGAATACAGGAAATGTTCTACCGGTCTTCTTACAACGTTCGTGAATGTAGTTTTCCGATTTGATTTTAGCATAAGCTGAAGTTGATAATTCTAAAAAAATTGGAATTTTAGATTTTTCTGGATAATCGATTTTCAATAAAATACGTTATATTTTAATAACAATTGAACAAATATTACAAAAGGCGCCACAATAGCCGATTCAAGCGTCAGATGTAACATTTCTGGCCCGTCACGATGTATAATAAGAACTACAACATCTTTCTTTAATGCATACAAGTGTCACGGTCTATGGAGCTAACAATTATTGAAATAATCGCAGCTGTTCTGTGCAATCTGGATAATCGAATGTCCGGATAATCGAATGTCCGGATAATCGGAGTCCGGATACTCGGATTTCTACTGTATATAGTGCCGCTAGAAAACCACTGCATCTACTGCAGTCCTTGGACACCGTCAAAAGAACAATTTTCCTAATAATTTCCGAGTGAATATTTGCGCTCACTGGCTCTTATGTTTAGCTTTCCTGAAAAATAAAAAATGGCCTACTCCCTCGCTTCGGGCGCTTTATTAAGCCGACGTGACATTTATTTACCTTTTCAACCGAGTGTAGGAACGAAAAAGCCATGATATTTCCATACGTAAATTGCACCGCCCTCTGCATTATATCCGTATTTCGCTCCCGAGACCGAGGTACTCGTGGCGATTACCGCAGTAACTCATACAAGAGAAGATGGCCTCGGCGCGTCATAAATGAATCGCAACTGATCGTTATATCTGTCTGCCGAGGCAAAGGGATGGGATTTTCATGAGCGGGTGGGATTATTCTTTACCCTCTTTAAGTGTACGTTATATTTACGCGTTGCACGTTCCTTCTACTCGCTGTTTCGATGAGGATATTTTGCTACCGGCACGTATTCGCTCTCGTACAGGCGTTGCTGCATAACACGCTCACGAAATCGTCATCTTTTTGGTTATTACCTTTTTAAACGGAAAGGATCCTATTTGTGAAATTTATTAATCCCCTTACCGGATTTTGAACGGTCTGGTTTTCTTCATTTGAAACTCTATATATCATTTATTATCTAAAAAATATTTTGAAATTGTATTTAGAATTGCCGCCATAAGGCCTTAGTCCTGCAAGTAGATGATGTTGGCCGTCGATGGTTATGAATGAATGGGCGGCAATTTCGATATATTTTCCATAATTGAAGCGTACTTTCAAATTATTAATATATTTTGGAAGATCTCTTTCAAGACTAAGCGTGAGGAGGTGTAAGTTGAATTTTGGAAAAATTTATGCATTTTATACATGTTGAGGAGAACGTTTTTCTTGAATTAGAGATTTTCTCTATCGTTTTTTTTACAGATTCCACATGAGTTATTTCCACTTGAAATCGGTATTTTCTTTACGATAAACTCTATTTAACATTTATTTCTATATTTTCCCTTCATCACATAAAAATCTTCATCTGGAGCGCTTTAGGTCTTTAATAATAATTACACAACTTTTTAATCGGGCATTTAAAATTTTTATGAATTGAATGCCCTCCGCATTAAGCGGTCACTTTTATACGCTTACTTTTTATTAACAAGATAGAGAAATGAAAACATCTCTGACCTACCTCGCAGTAACTCTTAACTCATAAAAGCATATGAATTTAATTAACTCTGGGTGATATAATTTATATAAATTTTTAGATCAAGTTTTTTTTCACTTTATTGCAGAAGAATTGTTTTCATGTTTACCCAAGGATTGATTACACACTTCTTTAAAGTATGAAAATGCAGTCTCATGTCAAAGGGGAAACATTCATGAAAGCAATAAATAAAACTCCACCATTCGATGAACCCTGGTGGTAATGTCGTCTAAATGAACTGTTATAAAAATAGAATGGCATTTATTAGAATACGGCCGGAGATTGGAACGAACTGCCATTACACACGTGCGAGTGGGAACCGTAGGAACTAACCCATTTTTCGGAGCGGGACGCAAAGAATCATGCATCCTTCTGCGGTGATTCCAGTTAGCGCTGTGCCCTTTCCAGAATCACTGCCCCCGAATCACGCCGAGTAACTGTGTGAAGGCACTTCGATTGTGGCGGCTTCGGGATCGTGATTCGGGTTCAGTTTGCAGTCATCTCCGCCCATACACAAATCAAAATCCTTTTTCCGTCTCCTTCACCAGCTCCCTCAACCCTTGTCTCCCACTACGCTCCTTCACCTCATGTCTCCCACTACGCTTCTTCACCTCATGTCTCCCAACTCATTTTTCTCATTACTTTGCTCCTTTTTCAAAAGCTCTCCTTCAATTTTCTGCTCTTCTGTTCCTTCTCCCCTCGCACTTCCTCCTCCTGCCACCTCTCCGAATCATTCCCCGCCAATTTCCTTCTCTCTTCCTTTCTCGTTACTCTTAATTCTTTTCCTTCGCTTTCCATCCCTTCCTTTCTTATCGTTTTACTTCTACCCTTTACTGGGTTTTCTATTCCAATCTGCGCTTATATTAACTTCCCTTTCACACATCTCTTCTATTACTACCTTTTCTCTTAAAATACCTCTTCTGCTCTCTCTCTCTCTCATTTCCTATCCTCTCTTTCTAATCTTTCTCCTTTTTCCGTCGCCTCTTTTTTCTCTTCTCTCTCCTGTTCGTCTTTTTCTTTTCCTCTCTTCTCTTATCTATCATGTTATCTAGCTCGTTCCTGTTTTCTCTATATATTTCTCTTTTTCTCTCACATTGCCTTTTCCTTTTCTCTATTTCTCATTTTTCCTCTCTTTTCCTCTTTATTCCCCCACTTCGTAATTATTTTACTCCCATCTTACTTATTACTATCCCATTTTGTACTCCCTTTTCTCTACTCTTCCTCCCTACTTTTCCTCCCTACACTTCTTCCTTACCCACCCCCATAGTGATCTCCCGACTTCGTCTCCTCCTCTCATTTCCATCCTGCACGATTCTCCTATCTCCCCTTCCATTCAATCTCCCCTCCCCTCTTTTTGTTCCTCTCCTCCATATCCTTCCCTCTAATATCCATCAACCTCCTCCCTTCGCCTATCTTTCACCTAACCTTCCCTCTTCCAACCTCGTCCAACCATAGTTTTTTTTTAAGACGAGATTCCTATGCCTCTTCATTCTCCAGAATTCCCCCCTTCTATCCATTTCCTCCCACGTATGCTTCAAACTCCCATCGCATATAGGCATGTCGAAAATTTCCCCTTCCACATTGTCTATGCCCTCTCTCCTATCTATCTCTCTCTCTCTCTCTCTCTCTCTCTGTTGCTAGGCTTTTCAAATCTACGTCCCGCCGGCCTATCTCATATTCATACCAGTAATTCTTCCTCCATCACTCTCTCTCTCTCTCTCTCTGTTTTTCATTCTCTTTTCTACCACCATATTCTACTTTCTAGAATTGTTCCTAATACTACCTTTACTCTTAGTTTTAACGTTCAGTTCGGTCCCTATTCGTGCTTTACGGTTCTTTTATCGTTGTTTATGGGCTGACCCTATAGTTAGCGGAACATTCTCTTAATTCGAGGGCGGATTTCGGAGTGTTTTATGGTGCCAGATATTAACTGCTGCCCCGTTTCAGCGAAAATATCTATCTGTCGAATATATCGTCATTCTGGTGGTTTTTTTTTCTTTTTATTTTACTCTTCCTCTTTTCTAGCATTTTTTAGTCCTCCTTTCTTCGCTTTCCTATGTTCCTTTTCGTATTTTCTGTGTTGGTTTCTTTCATACTTGTTTTCCTATCTTCCCCATGTGGCTTTTCTTTCTTTTTAATTAATAGAGTTGCAGCATCTCGGCCATATTTTATGTTTTGCTGGTTCTTGTCTGTTCTTAAAATTTCTCTTCGATTACCCTTACTCTTACATATCGTTTTCCGTCTGTGTAATCCTTTGGCGTCACTCCTATAGTTGTAATCGTAGGGTTAGATCACAGTTACGAAAAATTGATAGAAATAGTTGCTAGAACCTACAGGTACTATAGTCGGGGTAATCTAACTTGTACTCGTGAGATAAATCAGGAAACGAGGCAATGTTGCCAAGTCACGCACAAGAAGGAAACGAAGGGAAAGGCAGGGACAGCGGTTGTGCACGATTTGGCAACCTAGCCGAGTGGATGGAACTCTTTATGAGTTTCTCCACCACATTTTTTCTTGGTTGTCAGAGCCCAAGTTAGGCTTCATCTACTATACTATTCTTTTTTCTCGGATGAAATAATACAGACTAATTGAGATTTACATTTTGAACTTGCAAGTTGAATGTGGATCGACACATCTTTTCATAAGTGGACCGGGGGAAGGATTTGTAAATATTTTTCCCTGGGCAGCTGAGGATTGCATTTTTTTTAGTTTTAGCAACCATGTAAGCATGTAAACCAAGTAAACAAGCTGACTTATCGATATATCTGAACAGTGAAAGTTTCCGTTGGATTAAATTGGTGTTATTTGCCAGAAAATGGGATATTAAAAATTAAGTAAAAGTAGAATATCAGTAGAAATAAAAATCCGTGTGCAAAGAGTTTATGTAATGTACGTGTGGCACATTGGCACCCTCTTGAACGTAAATGTTAAATCTTATAAATATTTTAGAGAGTGTGTGTGTATGTATGTATGTTCTTTATACGTTTTTACACCGTTGAAGCTATCGAATTCAAAGGTTTCATGGGCCATCCTATGGACCAAAGGAAGAACTTGGTCTTGGTTTGCAGACCGTGGGGTCTCTTATACCCCATGGGGTCAACAAAATACTATTTCCATGAGAATGCATGGGAAATGGTGTTGAGAAGCCCCAAAATGCCATGCAGCCCCTGATGTGGGTATAAATATACCTAAATATTAACTCACGATCACGGGAAATGGCTTATTTTACGCAGTAAAGACTGAATATTTTAATTCTGTTAATGTTTTGTCATATTACATGTTAAATCGCTCGAACTTATCCTTTAAGCGCAAAATTTATTAACATTTTCCAGGCGGCAACAAAGCTAATTTTCTTAATTGTTGTCCTCCTTAAAGGGAGATAGTCACGTAAAGATTAATGCAAGGAAAGTCCACGCCGTGGCGAACCGTAGAAGAAGAATAGCAAACGCCAAGATAAATGGTACAAATGGATTCATGCCTAAATATAGTCTATGAATACTTTTAAAGTGATGATTTTTAAGGAATATTAAAACATTGTTATCTTTTACCATTAACATTGAAACATTTATCGCAACATAAATCGATACATCTACTTACATTATTCGGTAACCAAGATATTGTTTATGTTTTGGCTAATAGTATTGACATAATCCACATAATTGTATCGCTGCTTTAAAGGCTTCGATGCATCTATCCATGTGAATATTAAGTAAGACGTTAATGCGTAATTATATTAATGATAAAACTTTACAATACAATACATAAAATATTAAATGTTAATGTAAACATCGCTTGCGTAATTAAAGAATGGGGAGCGTTTGGTAAATTGGGGTACCCAACAGCGAAAGTATGTAAATTTCAGAATTTATTGTATTAGTTTTATTGTAATATGACATCAAAAGCCGGGCGTTTCAGCTAGTAATAAATAATTTAATGTTTTCTCTTCCATTCACCAATTTAATAATTTTCTGTGTTCTGGTTCTTATAACGCAAATCCTATTTCTGCAACATACTTTGCATCCGATAATATTAAAAACTTCCAAATCCAGTCAGAGTATTTAATCCTCTTCTAAATCTTCCTCTTTGCTTCTGTTCTGTTTCCTACCTCCTCTTTTACTCCCCAGTCCCCATTTTCTCTTTTTCTCGCTTCTCTCAACCTCACTCTTCCAAAAGCATACTTTCAATGACTCGCTCTCTCTACGTCTCCCTCCCTCTTCTCCCATCTCTCTCTCGCCCTATCCACCCACTCCACTTTGGTCTACTCTCCCTCCCTCTCCCAATGTCCTCTCTCTCCTTTCGTCCTCCATTTTTTTCTACCAGTACCTCTTTGCCCTCTGCCCACGCTCAAAGGGAATCATTACCCATCCTTCCATCCTCCCCGCCGCTTCCTCACCCCTCCCTCTCCCCCTCAGCCAACCGACTCTCCGCCTACTCGGACCATACCACCCATCCTCCCCTCTCTCTTTTCTCCCCTATCCTTTCTCTCACTCCCCCTTTCTCCTCACCTCCATCTCGTCTACCTTCACCAAAACCCCCTCCTACTCCTAGGGAACAGGCCTAGCTTAGCGTCTCCTTTCACACAAACATCGTCGCACGGAAGCTCACCTTTTCTCTCTCTCTCTCTTTCTCTCTCTGCCTCACTCCCCTTCACTTCACAACGCCTGCTCTGGTATAAAAAATAAAAGAGGAGCGAATAGCGAAATCCCATAATTTGCTTCGTTCCCCGCATCGGAATTTCTCTTTCTCTCTCTCTAGGTTTTCCTAGATTTTCTATTTTTTCTCCTTTCGTTCCTCTCAACCCTTTCCCTCTCCCTGTGGGAGTCGTCACTCCCAGAGGGCAGAGCGTCACGCCGCGCTGGAAGGGAAGGTGGGGAGAAGGAATGGCGGGAGGGGAGAGCAAGAGGGGAGAGTAAAAAAAAAACACAATCAACGGAGCGGGAGAGTCACGAACTCCCCCGGCTGTCTCCTCTGCCTGCATGGCAACACGATAGTACCTGTTGCCTAGGGCGGTTCCTTCTCTGTTATTCTCTCTCTCACTTATTACTCCCTTTCCCTGTTTATTCTCTCCTTTTTATACGTAACGTGCATGTCCGTCCTTTCAAGCGTCTCCTTATTTCTCATATCTCCTTATTTTCCCCCCTTCATTTCCTGCTGTAGTTCCCTTTTCTCCCGTTCTTTTCTATATTTTCTCAAACCTTTTCCACTTTTTCGAGCGTCAAATAACCGGAATTTCGATTTACCGAAATTTTCAAAAATTGTTATGAAATGCTTTATTATAGGGCATCATGCACGCACATAGTTACGAAAGTTGCCTTGATTAACACTTGTTAGTATTGAGTAAATAACTACATGACATGTGAACTCACTCGATTAACAGCATTGGACTTTTAAAGATTTTTCTTCAATATCTTAATATTCTTTCCATGTTTTCAATCGCGTTTACTGTTGTACGTTTAATTTGGTGCAGTAATTATCAAACTATCTTGTTAATTGATGACGCCCGGTAAATCTGGAGGTGCGGCAAACTTAGCAACTTTGCGAATGCCTGCTTTATTCCTCTTCCTCCGTCCCGCACTTGGTGCGTCATTCTTGTTCTTTCCTGTTTTAATTTTATTCCTTATCTTTCCGTGCACCTACATATTCCTGTACGTTTTTATCTTTCCATCATTGGAGAATTCTCCACGGGTTTTCACACTCTCTTTCGCGCCCTGGCCGTGTTTTTTTTTGACAAGGCCTTTTTGTAATTTTTCTCCGATAATTTTTCTTTTAATTTTTGCGTGATTTTTTTTAAACCTAACTTCCTATGCGGCTTGCGGGTTGCTATGAATAAATCTTGCTCGAATGAGGACCTTCATTTGCCCTTGTGTTAACCCTTTAACTCCAATGTCTTCCTGTTTCTTATCGCTTCCCAACATGTCTTCTTTCTTAACATATGCCACCGCTCAATATTCATCCATTCCGTCCCATTTCTATTCGTTTTTTTCTTCTCTTACTTCATAATGCATGGAGGGCCGCATTGAAATTTGCGAATGCTTTACCGGGCCGCATCTACATCTACATGCTAACATGCAGTTCACTTAATTGGTGGGTGGCAGAGGGTGCAATGCACCAAAACCTACCTGAAGATTGTCTCTCGCAGGATGAAATTTTCTATTGTGATCTCGTATTGCCCTCGGAAGGAACGAGCCTAGATAACGCTCCGTCCTACAATCGATCTCAGATATTTTATTGTCACTATGGCTTCTACCTATGTACCTTGGTGCTTCAATTACAAAGCCTCTTCTGCCAGCCCTACACCTATATTTCTCCGGAAATTGGATCATATGTAGAGTTAATGTTTTATCATATAAGTGAAAACAACAATGTATAAACATTAATTAGCCTTTACATGTCAACATTCAAGGTTTCAAGACGATAATTTCAGTTAACAAATGTGAAACTGATGAATTTCACGAATCGCTTATTTTATCGTAGCTCCGCCGGCCTCATAAAACGCTTCCGATGGCCGCAAGCAAGCAACTGTGGTTTGGCGACCTCTGATATAATGTATTGCAGTGGGCTAGCTAGTGTGTCTGTCCCCACAGCTTAAGTCAAAAGTTCGAATCCTGCTTTGTTACTGTTCAAAAAGGTCTTTTTTAAAAGGCCGTGCATTTGCCGTTTAAGAGTTAATGAAAGTAAATTGCTCGTTAGAATAAAAGGAGGCTGCTATAATATGCAGCATGTGCCTATTATTCGTAGGGTGCTGTTGTGCTGTAGTGCTGTAGTAGATGAGAATTTTTTATTAATAGATTCGTATAAACGCGATTTCGCTGTATTCCCATTCTCTTATGTCTCTCTCTCCGTTCCTTTCCACATTCTTCCTTTCGTTTACTCTCGTTCCTTTCCATCCCCTACCTTTTCTTCCTCCGAGTCCCCTCCTCCCTTTCCTTTCTTAAGTTCTTTTTATACCTTCTTTCCCATACACACTCGGACATATCTTTCCATTCTTTGTGGTTGCGTACCTTTTCGTGCCCTCCAGTCCCTTCTCACTCTTTCACATTACGCTACTCTCCTTGTCTTTTCCCCCTCTCTGTGTTCTCTACCGGAATTATGGTGGCGGTTCGCGCTAGTTGGCGGCCCTTTTATTCCGTCCAAAAGTATCTCTCCGCTCTCCTCCACTTCTCCCGTTCCCCACTTTCATCGCCCCTCCTCCATCCGTTCGCACTTTTCGCACGCGAACACCTGGGAGGAAGCAAGAAGAAAAAAGGACGATATCAAAGGATCTCTCTCTCTCTCTCTGCTTCATTCCATTTTACAGCGCCGGTGTTCCGCAATTAGTGGTTTCGTATTTTATGCCTTTCTATTGGATCGTTCCATCGAAGGAAGAGAGGTCTTCCTTCGTGTTTACCCTTATGCCTCGCTATATCGCTATTTCTCTCCCTCTCTTTCGGGGGCAATCGTCCAGAGGGAAATTTTTGAAAGCACGTTAAGCAGAGAGCCCTTTTTGGTCGGGTCGTATCCCGCAGGAAGTCTCAGATTCGTCCGAAAATCCAAGTCCCACAAACTGAACAGACCTTTTCTTTACGGCGAATAGAGCGAGAGCTATTGTGAATTATATATCGGACATTTGCCGATCAAACCCTTCTGCTGGCTCGAATGATCAAGAGAGAAATTCTCGAGCGACCAAGACGTGTTTTTCCATTAACTAATTCAAAACTTGTGTTGGTGTATGAATAGGAGAAAAATATAAGAGATACAGTTAAAGATTAGTAATATAATCCAAAGCTTTATTGTTAAAATTATTGTAATAAGCTCGAAAATTACATTTGCAATCAAATTATCAAGAAGGATTCATCGAAGATGGTATTTTCTTCCAGTGTCAATGTGCATAAACGTGCGTGTGTGTTGACACATATACACACGCAAACGTTCATTAATATTATGCTGTCCTAAGGAAAAGCAGAGCATTCGTGGAAAATCACATTTTTCTTCATTTATGTTTCAAATAAGGACATAATCGATGTAACTATCCTCCCTCCTATAGGAAATGGATCGATTAATCAACCTGTAATTCCATTTAGATAATAATTTATGCAGAGCCTTGAGATTTGGCGGGATAAATTCTAAATGCATGTTTGAACCTCGCCAAGGGCTTCGACATTTCTTTTCTTTTACGACGAATGACTATTGCATTCAGTTTTTCTGAACCAATATTCAACACTTTCGCAAAGGTGTACGATACAGCATAGCCGTTGCCATAAAAAATGTTTATTGCCTATTTATATATGTTGTGTGTTTTCTTTATATTACACGGGATAGCTTGAAAAAGGATAACCTGAGTTAGTTTTTGGGTATTTTGTGATTTTGGCATGTTAGACCATAAAAATAGCATAAGATAAATAAAGACGATTCTAAAGTTCTTCTTTATGTTTTATTCCAGGTGAGTGTCTCCTTCCTATTGTCGCACGAGTGGTTGCCAACCGCATCGTTCCATTCTGGCAGGAAATGGCTACAGTTAGGTTGACTGCGGTGAGTTTAAAAGACCGAGCGGTCTTGGAGGGTCATCCACGAGCGCCAATCTGAACGGCAATGAGTTTTGATCCGGTGAGCGGATGAAATAAGCGATTCGAATCAATCGCTTATGTCCATCCCGGAAATAAATCCAATACGTCCTTTTTACCTGATCGATATGCAATAAATGCAATTCTGCCAAAGATGAGTTTGTCCGTCATTACCGCAAAGCATGGCATTGAAGTTTTTATTTCAAAGAGAAAAAGTACCCTTAAAACCTTCTTTTCCTGTTTATTGTGATCAATTTCTTCGGTCGTTCTGTCTAAAAAGCTGTTAATATTATGGCCATGCGCTTAATTAATATTTTTACCCATTTCAATGAGTGTTTATCAAAAGAGTCCTTGATGCTCAGTAAAGAATTTGTGCTCCTACCCATTGCACCTGGACCTCCTATAAAACGATGGGTGAGTTCTGAAAATTTCCCGTGTAATGTGAACTGCGTTATTTGAACCATAATCCGCTTTGTCAAAAATAAAAACCGTGTTTTAGCGAATCCATATTTTAAGAATCAGTGTTATAAGTGGACCAAGTGTAGTAATATTGTTGTAATTAAGTTTTCAGCCGAAATTTTATGCATGTATTATTTGTATCTGCAACGTTTCACGCATAAAGAATAAACGATTGAACAATGAGGTTACACGCCTCTGTTAAAGAAATTTTTTCCATGCTCAACCTAAAATGTTGATGAGTTTTTAAAATGGACACAATTGAAATTTTCCGGTTTTGGAACAACGCTGTAAGAGAATCCTGCATTTTAATTTAAAAAATCCGTCAGTTTTTTTTGCAACTCGTTAGGCGTTAGCTGGATGTTTCCAAAGCTTAAGCGCAGCTTTCGGTGGCGCCTTAAAAAAAAATGGCCTTTGTCATCAGCGCGGTTAATTTGCCCCCAGAAACTTCGCATTCTTTACGGTACGCCTGGGGATCTCGGGTAATACCACGCTTTGGTAAGTTCCTCTCGCGTTAATGACGGTTTAATCTGGCGTAAATTCTACCCGCAGCGCCCAACGCACGCACACACACGCACAAATCTACAAAAACACGGAAAAATAGCGCGTGAGCCTCATCCCAAAGGAATTTTTTTTCTTCCAAACGCCTTTTCGTGGAAACGCTGGTTTTTCTCTCTCCCTTTTTAATCTTTCCTTATGCGAGAAAAAAAATACGTATAATAATGTCGGGAGGGTAAAAAAATCACGCAACTTTCCTCTGGGTAGTCTCCCGTTTATTTTCCAACGACACGCGATGGCATAAAAAACACGGTTTTCTCCATCTTTCACTTTCTCTATCGCCCTCTTTCCATCTCTCTCTCTTCCTATATCTCCCTCTCCATCTTTCTCTCCAAGTCTCTTTTCATCTCTCTTATTTCTCTTTCTATCTCTCGCTCAATAGGTACCTATCTCTTTATCTATATCTACCTATCTCTCTTTATCTGTCTCCCTGCTACTACGGCGAAATTTGAGTTGAAAGAAGGGAGAAATGGCGTGGAAGAAAACGGAGGAGAAGATTTAGTGGAAGAAGGAAACGAAAGAGGAGGAGGAACCGCTTGAAACCGCAGCTAAGAGCGAAACATGTTACATCTTCGCTGCGGCCGTGCATTCTTCAGGGTGTCCGGGAGATGCCGCTTTAACGCAGCATGGGGCGATGCAAGGGTCAGGGCAGAAGGGAAAAGGACTCACAAAAAAAATTAAATCCCGCCCCTTTTTCCCCTTTTTTCACGGCTCGAATAAAACGCGCGTGGAAAGTAGTTGCGGTGGGGATGCGACGGGTCGTTGGTTCGGTGCGGACCTCCTCCTTTTCCTCCGTGCTCTCCTCAGTCAGTGGAGAGGGGCGGGCGGGCTCCGTCGCTGGGTCCTGGAAATTTCCATCGCCTTCCCCTCCTTCCTTCCCATTCCTATCCCCTCCCCTTCTCCCTCCGCCTCTCTCCTCATCCTAGACCTCTTACTTCTCTCCCCTCTTATCCCTCTTCCAGTTCGACTTCCTTCATAACTTAGTCCTTCTACTACATCTACATGATGCCCTGCAAGTCACCTTATTGGTTGATGGCAGGGGATGCAGTGCACAAAAAGTCCCTAGTTTTCCAGCGTTACCTTTTATGACCTATACGTCTTATTACCTGACTCCGGCCACCCTGTTCTCCTGTCTTTATGATACCCTATATAGCAGGGACGGATCGAGAAACTTCCCAAGGGGGGAGGGGGACGATCGCCTCAATTTCCCCTCCCTCTCTTGATTCCGTCTCTGCCGACGACCATACATTTTGAAAATCCATATCTCCCTCAGAATCTTTCTTTTCCTTGTCATACAGAGTTAATCTTGGGTGTAGAAACAAGGAATGTTGCGTGGAATGAATTTAAGAAAGCAACCAGTGGAGGGCAATGGGGTCGTCCAAGGGGAGGGCAACAGCCCCCTCCCCCCCTTTCGACCCGCCACTGCTATATAGTATTCTATTCTCTAAATCTCTCATCTCCGTTTGGTTCCACCCGCCTTTTCTCTCATGTTCCTAATCTACTGTTTCTCTACTCTCCCATCTTTCTACTACTCTGTCCTCCTATCCTACACCCTACTATTATGTACTTTTATTATTCTCTTTCCTACACCTTTGCTATACTCTTTCTAGGTTATTCTGTCACTATTCCCTCCTATTCCGCTATTACTCTTATCCATCTACTCTCCTATCCTACTCTCTTGTCCTACTTCCGTACCTCTACTATTATCCTAACATCGTATTCTCCCTATTCCTTACTCTCCTATCCCCCAACACTCCCGTAACCTTTCTCTTCCTTCCATTATTCTCATACGATATACCACAAATATTATTCTATTCCTGTACTCTTCTATTAATTTGTTCTCCGTAATCCTACCATTTTGTAACCGCGTCGGAATTATTTTCAGCATAATCTGCACGTTACCCTGCAATTCAACAAACTTGTAGGTGGATGGCAGGGGGTGAATTATATTAAAATTTCCTTGACAATTTTACGTTTGAAGATTTAATTGTCCTATTATGATCCATGCCATAGGAAAAGACGAGTCTCATTGCAGTCAGAGTAATTATCGTACCACTTGTGAGCATGTATTCATTAATTTAATACGACCGAGTTTTCTATAAAGGATACAACTAAAATGAATATATGTACCGAATAGAACTAAACAATATAAAAATTAGGACGAGAAAACGCTTAAATGTGCTTACAAAATTAAATTCGTTGATTATGACAATAGTTGTCTTCCAGCAACTATTCTTTTCTTTCCTTTTCCCTTCGTATTGTAACTGAGAGAATCAGGTTGCTCATCCCTACTTAGTGCCCAGGTCGACCGTGCAAGTACGTGGGATCATCGTGATGATGCTCGTAATGTTGATATCCTCCGATACAGATATCGTCATCCACACCTATATCTTCCCCTCCTACCCCTTAATGTGTAACTCCCTCTCATTCCTCTCTTACCTTTTCCAATTTCTTTTCCCCCCTTCCTCTCGTCCAGGCCGTATTTCTTCTTTTACCCCTATATCTCTCCCCTTCCCCCTTCATCCTTGGCATTCCCCTTAATCAGCTGACCACGCCGGGGGTTTTGTGAGAGTGCGTAACTGCGGGAGGCGTCACGAGGGATAAGGGATGGTTTTTAAAGGAGGTCCGTAGGCAGTTAAAGGAGAAAGGGGTGGGTGATGCGGAGGAAATTAGGAGGGAGGCAGGTCGGAGGAGGAAAAAAAATTATAAAGGCTTTTTGACGTGAAAGGGTCGGATTTTTTACGTGGGTAAGTATAGGGGTGGGGAGGATTTTTTTTCCTTTCTCCTTCTTTTCCTCACCCCGAGGGTTGAAAGGGGATGGTGGTGGCAGAAGAGGGGTTTTTCGGTGAGCAATGACGCCCTACAGAATGGATCCTGTACGCATTTTATAGATTTGGGAAAGGTGGGGGGGGGGGGGGGGGATTTGTGGGATTGGTATATTTTGAGTGGGGAAAAAATACGGAAGATCAGAAGAAGGTTGGGGTTTGGAGTCAAAAGGGTTGCAGAGTAGAGTGGTTTAGTTGGTGGATAGGAAAGGGGTAAGTTAATTGGACGTCTAAGGAAGATTTGTACCAATGAGAAGCAATGGGATTTTTTCTGTAAGTTTCATGAGCTTACTCAAAAAAGATTCGTGGAATGGTGTGGTGAACTTATTAAATGATTTTTTTCTGGCCTTTCGAAATTTTTTTTTTGGGGAATTTTCCGGAAAATCTTGGGCTCATATATGGGCTTTAGAACTAATATTGACGATCGGGACGTGGCATGAGGAAATGATGGATGGCTTTATATAACTCAAGTATCCGTCCGTCCGTAATGGGAATGGAACAGTCGATATCTCGAGTTGTGGGTGGGCGGAGATGTAAAAGGCTGGGTAGCCTCGGAAGAATTGCATAATTATATTGACGGAAAGATTTGACTGTGATTTAGAAAGTTTTTTAACATTTTGCAGTGATAATTCAGTTTATTTTATAACATGTTGGCTAAAAAGATGGTAGATGAGAAATTTTACTTCATTTACCAACGCGCAGGTTTGATTTAAGCTTTATTCTATTAAAGTTTTTGTTCTCTTTTTCTAACGTCTAGCAAAATATTTACATTAAAGTTGTGCACGGAATTGTGGTAGTTGAATTTCCATTCGACTGCATTGGGATGCTTTTAGAAATGTATTTTTGTTCAACATGTTGGGATAAATCGCCTAAGCCATACGTTTGCTATACAGGAAAAGTCCTTATAAGCCTTATAAGAAATCTACATTAAAGTTCCTGTTATAACAAGTAAGCAAACGGGTGCTTATTAAAACAATGAGATTTGGTTCCAAATTTACAAAAGGGACTTGTTTTTTTGTCGACGTAATATATCGTATCAAGTTTTCAGCTTCTGATCAACATTAACATTTCAAATCTTTCCGTAAAATATATTTAAGCTAATCCTGGGTGCGTTGACCCTAAAAGATGACGTTACCCGTGAGAACTAGGAAAAAAGCTTCCTTCTGATAAATTCTATGTATTAAAAACTATCAATGGGCAAACAAAGAGAGCTCAAACAGTATAAGAAAGTCGTAATCACCTTTATTTCCCCCGGCTTTGTAATGCGGAGCCTAACTTCAAGAACTTTATGGAGTGCTTTTCCTTCCCCCTCCCCCTCCGATTAATACCCACTCCTCCCCTTCCCCTGCACTTACGTAGTGGAAGCTTTTTAACGGATCATAGCCTGCAGGCTGTGGGCGTTGGAGCAACACCTCAGCACAACGGAGGCTCCTCTTCGGTCCCTCTCCGGGTGCTTGCCTACATCATCCTCCAACGCCACACCACGCCAACCCTCCTTTCGGAGAATGCCCATAGGCCACGTCACGAATCCAATTCTCCCGGTCACGTACGCATGCGTCAGTTGAGAGTTTGTGTGTGTGCGGAGTAGTCCCCTATATCCATCCTCCTCCCTATCCTTACTGTCAGAATGTCCTCCCCTTCGCACAATGGGTAAGCTTCAGCAATACCCTCCCCGACCCTCAACTTACTCCCCCTCATCTCACGGAGGGAGGGTAGGGTCGGTATTGCTTGGACGGTGCCCTTGAAACGGGTGCGGGTGCGAGGATTGCCACCGGCGTCGTCGGTGGTGATGGTGGCGAACGGTTAGTGCTGGCTGGGGCTCTCGAGAAGAACTCGCCCTCTCTCTCTTTCTCTCTCAAGCCAGCGGCCCTGGTATTTGGATGCGATCACGATCTCGTGGTCTGTTCGGGACGGAACCCAAGACAATTATAAAAACTTCACCGCTAACCGTAAAATAGGTTCCGACGACCTCTTATTTCCCTCGGAACCTTTAATCGAGGAAAAACTGTAGGAAAATTCCATCAGGGCGGCCTTAATGGGGTACCATGAATACCAATTGTTACTCGACGTTTTTATGTTTCTTATCCTCTTACCGCCACCTGGTTGCCTTAGCAACGCGGCGATTAATGCGTTAGGCGCTCGTGACCTGCATATGGCGTCGAGAGGGACACAAAAGGTTAATAAGCAAATGTTTCGTAAGGTATTCCCGGTGGCAAAGATGCACTCCCGAGAAAAAATTAAAGTCATATGCCATTTGATCTTATTGTTATGACCTAGTTATATTTGGAAGGATAAAAGTATCGCTTCCATGCGTAAAAGCATTGAAGCGTGGTTATAACCTGGGATCCTCCTCCCCGCAGGTCGTTTTTGGAGGGAGTCCATCTTCTGAAACGGAGAACTAATTCCCGGAGCCAGCTTTGTGCTGCTTCCATTGTGCATCCCTGAGCTTTTCTAATGTATCGTATTTATTTTTTCCGCGGAACCTATTCTTGTTTATTGGTATAATACCTCGAACCTTTTAAGCCGTTAAATACGTTGGGTACGATCGCAAATAACACTTCTAGCAGTAACGCATATGGCGGTTGGGATTTTATAGTGAATTAACTTAGCGCGAACGGAATAAATGTATGTCACAATTTAGCCAAATCCCTGGCAGTTAAAATGTTTTAAAAATTGTTTCTCCGATAAAATGGTAAACAATTAAGGAACTAAATTTAGAAAGAAGTTTATAAATTTAAACAAATTTGTATCCCGCGTTCAAAAAGTCTAAAATGGACAAATATAAGTAGAATTAAAACATGATGATCTAAACAGAACTTATGATGCCTACTTTACATTTAATCATTTATTTAATATTTATATTGGCTTTAATAGCTTTAAAGTCATCGCGGATATGTAGCTCTATGTGTTCCCAAATTTCATAATTTGACGTTATAAAATACAGTGCAACCTCTATAGCCCGAAGCCGCGGTAATCCGAACTCCCAGTAATCCGAACTGTTTCTCAACATCAGGTGTAAAGTGTCGGTTAAGCGAAGCGAGCGTCGGAAAGCGAAATTAGGAGCTTTTATTTTGTAACAAAGTCGGGCACAGATGTCCACTACTAACGCCTTTTGCGGCTTAATAGATGATCCTTTTAAACATTGTTTTAAAGGGAATGAGCGATATATCGGCACGGACAGCCGTGTCGATATCACTCATTCCAATTGCCGCGGCCCAGTGTGGAGTACAGTTTTCCCGTCCATCAACGCGGATCCCTCACAGTCGTTTTAGTGAACTGTAAGTACATTAATTGGTGTTTTATTTACAGAAATTTAATACATAATAGCTTTTTTTCTCGTTATTTTACATCAATATTGATACAATACCACACTACTGATATACTACTACTACATCGTCAGGTGCGAGAGCAGGCATATAAGAACCTAGCGAAATGAATAAAACAAAAAAATATGGATGACTATTTACTTTAACAAGATGTAATCATGTATGTATATATAAATTTTTAGTTTTTACTGTGAAAATGTACCAGCTATACATTATAATAAATATTTTTTTCTTAAAAACGTGGTCATATACTTAGAATCCAGTAATCCGAACCCCTCGATAATCCGAACACGCCATTGCATTATTTAGTTCGGATCTAGAGGTTGCACTGTACTACAAATACATCTGAGTCCACCAATAGTCGTTGCTATGGCAACACTCTCGTAATGAGTGATAAAAACTGCAAAATCGCCAGTATTTACGCGAAGTTCTAAGAAATACAATCGATAAGAAAAATTCTACGATAAAGATTAGAATCTACATTCTTTTCCTCAGAGAATACTACAAAACTCATTCCGATATTACAATTCTAAGACATTTTAATGTGCAAGAGAAAATTACCCTGCACGATGAATTTCAGATTTCTCATGAATATGAAATGGGAAGGATAGTTCCTGGAATCGAACCCGGGACTTGAATCTTCGCAACAAAAACTATCCTCTGAAGCTCGGCCCATGAAGAAAGAGATTTCCACCAAGTTTCATGAAAATCGGTCTTTTCGTTCAAAAGTTGATAGGGGGACAGACGGACAGACAGAAAAAACGACAAAAATATAAGCTTATTTCCATTCTGGAAAGTAGGTCAAAAATGTAGTAGTGTAATATGTACATCATCAGATATCTGTATGCTTTCTATATTATTCATTCCACCGATTTGGATATTCTAGGTTTGTCAAACGTTTTTGGGTTTTGGACAGGGGTGGCTCCTGAGCCGCATGCATGTCCTCAGTTGTTAATGTGCGTCTTCTTGAATTTTTGAGCAAGCATTCGATGATTCAATAAATAGCATCGTATGGTTAATTTGTAGCCAATAAAATAAGCGTGCCAAAAGAGGCGATACTTTGGAATTAAACGCCCAGGGGGACATTGTATCGAACGAGCCATAGTCATCCTACGAAAGGAATATTTTTCACCTGCCAAGTTAGAAGCGGAGGACGAAATTGAAATTGCTGGGGCTATACACACACACACCAAATCACTACATATTACAGGGACTCGTTGGCAACGTACATTGGTAAATTCTGGCTCCTTCTCATATTCTACTTGGACACCTCTGCTTTTTAACATCCCACCTGACATCTCCCGGAAGAAACTCCTGTGTAGCGTTACTGCCAGATAAACTTAGTCCTGTGGTGGTGACTTGTTTGTTTGTGTGGAATTACTCCTCCCACACCGAACACATACACAAGGGAGGAGGGAAACCCGGTGCCGGCATCAGCCTTCTCTTTACGTAGAGCACCAAGGGAACCAACTGCTTAACGTCCCTTCCGAAGGATGGAGCGCTGACTTGCTCGGTCTCCTCAAATCACGCCAGTAGGGGACGGGACGATCCCAGGTTGAAAAATCCGACCTCCGCCGGATTCGAATCCGGCACCGCTGCGTGGAAGGCCAACGCTCCAACCACTCCACCACCCCTCTTTGGTGGCGGCCCCAATTAAAGAATAATAGAGAACACGCATCGTGCACCTATATTTTTTTCTCAATCCTTAATAAAATATTTCAGACGCGCCTCGGCCGTCATTCCGGAATAGCTCTTACGAGTAAAAAAAAGATAAGGGATGAAGAATAATACGTTTCTCCTCGCCCACTCACGCCTAGTGAGAAAAAATGTATGCATGCTTTCGGGGACGGTTTGGATCTCACTTTCCCGATCCGATGAATAATTCAATACGATATTTTTTCTCTCCTTCCTACCGCGTTACGTTAACGGGGGCGGCATATAGTGGAGAGAGAAGATACTCCTTCTCCCTAAACTGTCAGGTGGATTTCATTCTTCCCAGTTCACCCGACGCGAAAGTGTCAATCAAAAAGAAAAGGGAAAACGGGATGGGAAAGGTCGTAGGAGTTCATAGGGTCCAAAAAGGAGAGAGAGAGAGAAGGATGATGTCGACCGAAAAATTTCTCGCCGTTGGATTTTTCCATTGTTACGGGGAGAGGAGGCGGAGGAGGCAAGGTCTTTAGCAGGTGCACACGATCGGAGACCTTTCAGGGCAGTGTGTGCCTCGGGGCGTGGGAAGGAGACGGGAAGGGTGTTGTGTAGGCTCTGGTCTCACCTACGTGCGTAGGCGGTTGGTTATAGAGGGTATAGTTCTGGAGGAGAGGGAAATTTCAGTCGGGAGGTTGCGATGGTGGGTGGGGAGGGGATACCCGTTTTTGGATGGAGGTGGGGGGGGGTTGTGTGTGCAAGGCATTAAAAGGTGGGAGGATGAGGTAGAAGACTGAACCTATCCTTCTAAAAAAGAGGTATCTTTCGGTTGCGTTGTGTAGGGGATTCCCCAGACGGAGTGGGAAAAAAAGGTTCGACCTCACCTAGACTTTGTGTCTTCGTCCTTGGGATAACCGTCTCGCTCGGATAGGAGGCGGTTTATGGTGTAGGTGGGGAAAAAATATTTTTCTTCCTTCCTTAACAAGTCCAGGAGAAGGGCGTTGCATATGAGATATAGGATAAGAGGAAAAGTGCAATAGAGATTCCGTCTTCGACAAAAGATCGGTGGGTTTCGACCCGATGCGATTTTTTCCTAGCGAGGAAGATAGATCGAAGAAGAAATCAGATCTGATCAGTGGAAGAAAAAAGTGGAAAGGAGAGGGGAATATAGGAAGAGGGTGGAAGAAAGAGATAGCGGAGGAGAGAGGGGAAGTGGAGAGATTGAGAGGAGGGGAGAAGAGTGAAGGGAATTGTGAGGGGAGGATGAAGAGAGAGAGAGATAGAGGGAGGAGAAAGAATTATGCGAAGGGAGGAAGAGGACGAAATATAGAAAGAAGAGAGGGTAGATAATGTCTTCATTTGACAACATTTAGATTTTGAAATTCTTCTATTTCAGCTAGGGCAGGGGTGAGCAACACCCGTGGGCCTCGTTAGGCTCCCGAGAGAGTTTTATGCGGGCCGCGTAGCTATGATGAAAAAGAGATTCGTAAAATTTAACACACAAATCCATATTTTTTAAAACTCATGTTATGATAACGAATCATTTAATATTGAATTGTTGGCCCAAAACCCAATTTTGACTTGATTTTCACGTATAGTATGTCGCCTCAAACTCTCTTGGTAACTTCCGGTCTAAACTCTAATCGGGCCCGCCGAATGATTCGCAAGCACTAATACGGCCCGCCATGTAAAAAGTACTCCATGGGAAAGGATTAAATATAGAAATGGAGGATGTGAAAGAGATGTGACAGGAAAAGAGGAAGTAATATCATGGAAGAATGAGAAGGAAAGCAAAATGAAAGATCGAGAGAAAGTGACGAACAGGTGTAGAAAGGGGATAGAGCGCCCGAGTTAGAGGGAGAAAAAAGAACGATATGAGAAGGGAGAGTGCAAGGAGGAAGAGGGAGAAAGGGGCTGAAACACGCATGAACTATATTCCTAAGTGCTATTTTTAAGATTATATATTACTCCTTTCATAGCTGGAATGCGATCCTCCTTTATATATATATACACCACGGATATGTCCGTTGAAATTCACCGGGAAAGCTTTTTGTGAAATAAAAAATAAACAAATATACCTTGACTTTCTTTGGATGCCAAGAAAACAAACTTTCGTTCTTTTAGGCGTTCGTTGTTTCAAGTTTCGAACTCCTACGATGATTCTAAATACCTAATTTTTAATATGCAAATGACTTATGTTCTACATTCAAATGTATTCCTTCTCGTAAATAACGCAACGAATGTTGTTTACATTGGTTGCTATGAAAAGAATTTCTCTCTCCTTTTCTCTCTTTCGTACTAATTATAAGAGCATTCAAAGCACACTTTCACCCATAAGGATTGAAATAACAATGGGATTTCGAGGTTTAACAATGTAATGGGTTGGCATGGCAACATCCCGTTAGATGGCAAGATTTCCCCAAAATATGTGAATTAAACGTTTAACATGAGGAATTTCGAACTGTAGGAGGGAAAATATGAAACGAATAAGAAACGTCATAGTTTTTTAAAAAATGAGCTAGATCTGAAGATCATAGGTTAATTATTTCTAATTTAAATCTAAAAAAGAATAAAAGCCTGCAAGTCAAAACGTCGATTTTTACTTGTTATCATATGGGAAATGGAAATGCCTACCTTGAAGTCGCACCTAGGATTTTTTTCGAGATTTATTTTCGTCATCATCTCACAATATATGAATCGATCATTCCTGCCAAATATCAAAATGAATCTCGTTCCATTATCGAGTTATTCGCATTTTTATAGCGCGACTGAGGGGGCCACAAAGGGACAGAGGTAGCCTTTTATTATTGTTAGATACCTGAAGTCATCTTATTGGTGAGTGCTCACTGGGCTTCCTTATCCCAACAACTTGTTGCCATCCATTTATCCCACTTACCTTTTCTCTTCCATAAGCATATATATATATATATATATATATATATATATATATATATATATATATATATATATATATATACACACACACGATGGGCAGGCGTGTCTGTGATGTAAGGGAATACGCACGAATGTGAGATGCTGAAGGGTTTAAAGAGGCGTGAGTAAACCGCAAGACGGCGGCTTTGGTAGGAAGACCCACGCATGGAAGACCGAAGCGACGGCGGCGTCCTCGCATAAGACACGGCGGGACTGCTTCTTCACAAAAGGGAGAATATAGGGAGAGGATATGGGATCGGTATCAGAGAGAGAGAGAAAGACGCCCGGTTTTCTTATAAATATGTATTTTTTGCCGAGGAAATTTCCAGCGGCAGTGTAACATGTCTCGGAATTTTCACCGGGAGAGATGCATGACTGGGTTGCCGCGGCTACACCGGTGGCGCATTAAAGGGCGCGTCTTCGTAATTTGAAACTGCTTCATAGCCTCCCTTTTCGCATCTACTTTTAACCGATCCGAGAGAAATTTTGTGACTTGTTATTTCGGAGGTATATTCGTCGCAGACGGGTTGTTTAGATTAACTTCGCTTCCCTGGATGTGAATGGTGAACGGTAAAGTTGTCGTATCAAGGACGACCCGAGTTGTGGATTATCCTTCTTAAGGCAGCGATTCCCAAACTTTTTCGCATCGCGAATCCCTCGCTTTAATATTTCGTTTGTCGCGAACCCATTCTAGTAATGTTCTCAACTTGTCATTTGACGTATTTTTATCCTATATATAATTTCTCGAGCGTCTGTCCGTCCGTCTCCCTCTGTATCTCAGGATGTTTTTGTCGTAGAGAAACACGGTAATAGACATTTTGTTTCTACTAGCTGGGAGGCCGCAGGAAAACTATTTTAATTTTCATCCGCCATCTTGAAACAAAATGGTGGCCATTTAAAAAAATTGTAAATTTTGCATTTCCGAAACAGTGCGTCGGAGAAAAACACTTTTAAATAAAAACAATTTGTCTTTATAAGTGCAGTTTCGAAAAATTATTTTCAGCTTAGCGAGAATAAATGCGAGGCCGGTAGCGCCGAGGCCCTTGGAGCGAGTGGAGGACGGAGTTGACTCGCGTAGCGCGTAGGGGCAGAGCTCCTAGTTTATTAAAATGCATTAAATATTTGTTATTATTCGCTAAATTAATAATCCCGGGCATAATATCAATAGCTTTTCCTCCGCATACTTAAATTAACGAATTACATTGAAACAAGTTAAGCCCTCATGTGCACTATTAAATAAATAATATAATTAAGAAGCATTTTCAGTTAAATTCATACGTAAAGCGGATTTTACCTCTTTGTTTTCAATTAATTGCAATTTTTTAGGAATATACGTTCACGAAGTCTGAATATCACGTATAAGAAAGTAATTTTTTTAAGATTCGCCACATATTTAAGCCATTGGTTTGGATATTGTCTATACTGAATCCAGAATTTCCCTATCTATATTAAGAATGCGTACTAATTTATGGAAATGAGGCTTGTAACGAGACCAGACCGATAACGGACTTTGCTCTTCATTTTATTTTGTTTTTGCGCGCAGCCAACATGCTGCGCGTCAGTTTTCTCTTCTCGTGTGGAAGCTTACAGAGTGTAGTGTGCGCCCCAGGCGATAAAAGGTGTGTGTGTTATTACGTGTAACTTTCATTTGTGCCCTTTCCTCTCCGAGAAACCCTAGCCCGTCACAGGCTTCATAATCTTGAATAACAAGCTTATATCGCCTTTTCTTTTCCAAAGTTTGGCTGGATCAAAATTTGCGTTACTCGTCATCCCTAGTAACTGATTTTGAGTCGCGTTTTTATTTGTGAGCATCTACGTTACCTAAGGATCCCTTAAAATTCGATGGTCTTGGGCTCAACTTTTGTGGTATTCCATAACAGAAAATAAAACTGATGTTGACGACGAGGGCGAAAATCTAGGTCGTGTACATATTTGTTAACAAGATGTGATGAATAAAAATATTCTTTTTCTTTTTTTCTCTCGTTCGACTTTGATTTCCACGTGTTACCTACTTGCAATTAATTTTGTGAACAACATTTTGGCTACACGTTTCCTTGGCCATTATTTTGCTGCCGATGTCACTCGGAGGCGACCACTCCTTGTAATTCTGTCCGAGAAATTCTAGCGCAATCATTTCCCTTGTCACACACGATTCCCTGAAACACTTGTTATCCCATAGAAGCGTTCCGAGAAAAGCGTTTTATTTTTTTCCTTCCTTTCCCGTCCCCTTAATATGGATACAAAACGTCGCTCGGAATAAAGTCATCCCGAAAGCTTTTTGGGTCGCTTCTCGGAAATAATAACTGCCGCTTAATAAAAATATACATTTCCAGGAAACTTTGTTGAGCTCTCGATTGTTCCCATTTATCTCCGTGAATGAAAATAAAATAATTTTGAAAAAATGAAAAATTTGCTCCTCCCCTTCGGTCTTTCATCAATAAAATTCCGGAAATCTCGTTCGCAATATTCTTCCATTCGTTATTTTCGGAAAGTTTTGTTCCGTTCGCAATAACTCTTGTTATTCATTTCCCTCCCTGCCCCTTGATTGAGATATTGCGAGTTCTTCCTTTGTGAGAAAAATGAAAGAGCGGGGGAGTAACATTGTCGGTGTCAGTCGCTCAGCACACGTAACAGTATAAAAAAGACCTTCCCACAAGATCCTTTCGGATCTTCCGCGCCTCAACCCTCCCATTACGCAGAGCGCCGCTGGGGGTATGCCAATTCCAACCTCCTTTTGAGCGAGACTAATAAATCCACTCCACCTGTTTCCATGCCGACAAGGGAGCGCTTGTTCATTCTCCGCGAGCGAGCTTCATTCTTAGGAACACCCCCCTCCCCCTGCCCTTATTCCGCGGAAAATTCCATGGCGGCGCTTATTCAGCCGTAAAAACCATTGATCCCAGCTGTGGCTACGAGGGTGGAGTGGGTTGCAAGTTATTCGAGTGGGTAGATAGAGGCAAGGAAGGTTATAAACCAAGACAGAGAGAGAGGGTTGTCATTGCTATTAAGGGGGGTTGAGAGAGGGGTAAGAAGATAGTTGAAAGGGGGTGAGAATTCTGCGGTGAAGCTAGAATAGGAATGAAGAGAGTGAGAGAGGGTGTGTGTGTGGGCGGGTGGGTGGTCGGCCGATGAATAAACCCGCGGCTGCGATTGGCTGTCAGTTCGCCCAATCCCATCTCTCCCTCCCCGTCCCTTTTTTAACGTAGTTAAGGGGGAACTTTCTCGAAGAAAAAGGTGCAACAAGGCATATGCCTCGGTTAAACGCTCTATTGCTCTTTGTCGGGCGCGGATGAGGGCTGCATGGGATTCTCTAATGACACTTTTCACCGCCCCTCAAGGAGATGTGAAGGTGATCTAGCCCACTGGGTGCTGCTCGTGAGGAGAGGCGGTCGCTTAGCGACTGAGGCTAGATAGCGTGAAAGACCTTACGAAAGAGCGAGGCCACGGTTTGTGGGGCCGCCCGCAGAATGGCGCGGACCTCTCTCTCTTGTAAACTGTTTTATCACATTACGCGTTCGAAAATCGAATCTCCTTCGATGTAGCGATGCGAGCGGCAATTAAGCGTCGCGCCGTGATAAAATGTGGGGACTCTACCTCGTTTATCTTCGGAAACGAGATAATCGACTTCCGATGGCCATGTATCGATTTATATCGAGGTATAGTAAACCGCAATGGAAAACAGCGGATAAATCTCTACGCTAAATGTATCTACTTATCAACATCGAAATTTATGTGACAGTGAAAAGATTTATTTTCTTTAGAGAATATGCAATCAGAATATATGTATATACTTGGAAATTATATATGCATAATTTCGATTGCTGTTCGTGTAAATCGAAGTCCGTTCGATACTAATCGACATTGATCGAAATGTCAATTTGGACGCTAAAGGTTGTATGTCATCAGTTCACTTATTTGTCAAACAAAGCCGAGATTGATGTTTATCTATAAAACGAGCGTCAACTCGAATCGAGTCGGTTTGCGCTACTCGAATTTTCAAAACGGACCGATAAATTTTAAGGAGACGCCATTTAAAAGTCCTAAAGCGGCGAGTGCCAATAAAACTTGAATTTGACGGCTGTTACGTTGTACTCGGTGAGTTTACGCACTAACAACTTTCGTGATTAGTAATTTCCGTATCGAGTTTATTACCCATCAATTGTATAGCAATTAATCTTTACCCTCGCTATGACACAAGTGTTCATTTAAAAAATCTTTCGTCGAAAATGTGAAATTTATTGTCGACTCTTCACGGTCCGAAGAATTGATTGCGGGAAAGCTGCACTGACTAGATAACGCTTTTCTAACCTATAAAAAATGAATTTGTACTCAGATATGCCTTTCGAATAAAATATGGATTAATCTTGGATGTCGGATCGCCATTTTACTCGCTGCTGAGTATTTTGTATTGTAATGTACCTTAGTGAAAGGAAGGAAAATGCGAGCTACACTGGTTACTGTAAAACTGCAAAGCCTTCGCTTTGCAATAATGTACTTTGATTATCCTTACTTCAAAAACCTATTTACGAGAAAGCCCGCTATAAAACATACTAATTTCAGAATAAGCACTTAAGTAACGAAACTTATGTACTTGTCTTATATATCACCGATATCCATAAAAAGGTTATAAAAAAAACAGATGTGAAATTTCGGCTACAATTCAGTGGTGATTCGCCAAAAGTAGGTCCTAAATAACTTTTCAATTCTCTGTGCTAAAGTGCTAATTCTTGAAATTTTTTCATCCATAAGAGAAGCTCAATAATTCTCCAGTGAATAAAACATACTGTTAAATAGTTTGCGATGATGACAGCTTTTCATGCAAAACCATTTATCGTTCTACATGTCCGTGCTCTCATTCATAGCCCTTCCGTTGTATCATATCTTGTTTCTTTCCTTCAAAATCTGTCTCTTTCTGTATTGCTCACTGCAAAATTTGCCCTCATACCGATCCATAAGACTTTTTAATTAGAGCACTCTCTTCTCCGTGAACAATTTATGTTTTTATCCTGATTTCTTCTCCATCCAGCTTATTAATTTTTAACTTCTGTTCGCTATAAATTTCCATGCATGATATAATTTGTGGACTCAACTTACTTTTAGTTCCAGCTTGGCATATACTTTATGCCCATCATAATAATAAATAGAAAATGTTTAAATATATCTATCAACTAAAAATAATATTTTAAGTCAACGAATGGCTTAAACAACGAATATTTAAAAATTTAACCAAAATTCGGAATCCACCAAGCTTTGTCTTTGGAGTATATATGTACATACTTCCACGCAAAAATATTTATAGGTTTACTTCAAGGGGAATAGTGAACGTTTTAAAAGAGAAGAAACACTATAAAAATGGAATTCATTAGTTCTCCCTCTATCAGGATATTTTTAATTGCAAATTAAGAAATAAGGCAACATACCCCTTATCAACTCTTTGTATTAACTGTCACAAACAGCAGTAAACATTTTCCAACTCCCTGGAGAGTAAAATGTAATTTTCAAACCCTTTTGAACGTGACCCCTCTAGTTGATGAAAAAATAAGCCATTCCAACGCGGCGCTCTCGAAAAAAAACGTTTTTTTTTCACTCAACCAACCCCCGCCGTTTTTTCCTTCTGTGAAAATAAAGCAAAACTTATATATACTACTACTCTATTTTCAAAGAAACTTTTTTCTCGAACTCTCTATGCCTCGTGTTTGTTCATCCTTGAAGTCTTTTATGAGCGTAGTCGTTAAGGGAGCTGACTCTTCCCTGTGTGCGTCTGCGTACGTATGTGCTTCTGCTGGCGGTAGGTGGCTTCAAGAGGTGGAAAGAACAGTAGAAGCGGCGAGGGAAAGAGAGAGAGCTGGTTCTCAAAGGGGGTTGTTGGATTGGCATCAGTGAGTAACATCGGCGGGGGAGAGAGAGAGGGAGGGAGTGAGGACAAGCGGTTGGTTGCATTGGATCTCAATAGGGAGAGGATATCGGGAGAGAGGGTGGGAGATACATGCGGAGGTCGGGAGTAAACGGGGTGGAAAGGGGGTGGGGAGGGAGGAAGGTTTTTTGGGAATTGGTACACTAGGATGGAGACTAGTAGGGATGGAGATAGGGAAGGGTAAGGAGGTGGAGGCCGGGATATGAAAAGATTGGTTGCTAGGGGAGAGAAGGGTCTCTGCGAGGGAGCTGCCCGTTGCCATGCGGGACTTTGTACGCCCACGCAGACTCCATCGCCTCTCTCTCTCTCTTCCATTCTCCCAAACCGCCGTCCCTCCCATCTTTTGCCACCCCCCTCTAAAACCCCATTTTCCGTCCTCTCCCATCTAACCCTCTCTCTCACTCTCTCCCTCCCTCTGTCTCTCTCTCTCTCTCTCTCCATCACTCCGACCACTTTCCCTATCCTTCGCCTCCTCGCACGGCCCTCTCTTGCGTTCACTCGCTTCCTCCCCCTCCCCCGCAAAGCATCTTCCTCCTCTCACCCCTCTATTTTTCGAGTCCCTCCTGTGCTTCACCGTAACCCATCCCCTCTCTCTTTTCACGACTGCTTCTCATTCCTCACTCCCCCTCATTCTCTCATCCCTTCCACCCTCTTTGCTGCTACCCCGTTTACCCTTTTGTCATGCAGATTTTCCTGCCTCACCCCCTTCCCCCTCCGAACTGATTGATTGATTAATGTTTGTTAACGGAGAGGTTTGGAATTCCTCCTAAAATGCGTTCCATTTAGCGGGGATTGGGACAGAAAGAGAGAGGTATGGGGAGAGGAGAGGGATGGAGAGAGGAGAGGGATGGGGGAGGAGGGTGACAGAAACTGGCGGTAGCAGTGAAAAAGGCTTTCTCCCTCTTCTTCTTCTTCGCTACTCCATTACCGCTCCCGTCGTGACGGTAGCTTTTCTCCCCAGCTTTATCGTTTCCTATGATCGAGTGGTATAGTCTTCACGTTATGCGTTATCAGGAGTTCGTAATTACGCTAGTCAGCTGTTTCTAAGGGTATGTGTGCGCGCGCGCGTCCGAGTGATCAATTTCGGACCGATTCCGACTCGTTAGGCCCGACAGGGTGAGATCATTTGGAGAACGGTTGGAAGATGGATTTGTTTTTTCTAATGGCTGATAACGTACGTGCGTTATTCTGCCGAGCGTGATAATGCGTTCCTCGTCAGCAAGGTTTTTATATCCGGAGAACTAAGAGTTAGCCTTTTCGGCCACTATGTCCATCTTTATGGATATCCGAATACTTCATTTTAATTAATTCGGACGCATATTGTAGACGCAATAGAGGATGGAAATGATATTGGAATATGTAACCTAAAAAATTTATAAATGAATTACTCAGGTATTAAGAATTATGTTCCAACTGCCAAATAAAACATTTACCCCTCCAATGAAGTTAATGATTGAAAGGGTTAAATAGGTATTAAAGTTTATCGACCGAGTCGAGACTTAAAGTTGGAATCGAAGAATGAAGTGACTAATTATGCATCGACTATGGCTGCGTTATTTTCCTTATCCATCTCAAAATTCAAGTGAAAAATATAGTAAAAAATACTTCTAGTAATGAGCGTATTTTGGGTATATTACATTTTTATCACAGAATTTATTATTTTGCACAGGATTTCTTTTTCGTGTGGTTTTAAATTTGTAACTAAAAATTATTTCGGTAAAGTGAAGAATAGAAACACGCACAAAAAATCATTGAATAAATTAATTTAGATTACAGCAAAATTAAAAAAGTTCTAATATTTAACTATAATAATTAACTTGCGTTTCTAACGATTCTTCTTTATTTAAAACGGGTTTCGTGGTCGCTTTTAAAATTTAACCATCATCTCCTGAGAAAAAGACTTCTTTCATGGAAAGCGTATAAATGACCGTCCTAACGCTCCTTCCTGATCATATTTCTCTCTTGCGATCTAGCTTCTTACTCCATCGAAGGTCCTCTGGAAAACCGATCGGCGCTACGCGATATCCTTGTGGTATGTACATCACCAAAAGAACCTCCAAAGAGGCACGGAATCCACCTTCGCTTGCCACCGAACCACAGATCTCGCCGCAGGGGAAAAAATTGAGAGAAATTTCGGGAGACAGAAACGATCTCGGATCTTGCAGACACGCACAGCCAATCAACAGGCTTAGAGAGGGGGGATAGGGTAGCGCTCGCGCACGCAGAGGAAGAACCAACTTACTAGAACTGTCCGTAATACGATGATGATGATGATGGCACAGAGCGAAGCCGATTGAATCCGAAATCAAATATTTCTCCCATTCCTCTATCCCAAGCCCTACTAACTCTTTCTCATGCGTCCTTCAACGGGCATCGAGGTCCAACCCCATCCATCCCTCGTTTATGTCTTGGCGACAATGGGTTTCGGACTACCTCACCTGCGCCATTAGGAAACCCCTCTTCTAACCCAGCGACCCCCCTCCCACCCCACCCCCTCTTCTTCTCGGTCCTAAACTGAATGTAACCATCAAGAGGAGCTCCTTCCATTATAGCTTTACGAATCCTTGCCGAGATTCGAGCAGATAGAGAGGTAGGAGGGGTTAAGGGATATAGAACGAAAGAATATTGGTGTGTGGAAGGGGGGGGGGAGCACACCGCTCCAGTCCAACAATCCCGTACCTTTTAAAAAAAATCTTCCCAATCTGACACCGTTCTTTTATGTATATATATTTTTAAAAATGATCCTCTCCCTCTTTCGCATACCTAAACACTTTTCAAGACCTCCTGCCAAGTTGTTATCCCCCACTCTTCCTACCACCCTGCTCCTTTCTGGCAAGGTTCCTATGCAGAACCTACAACCTCCCCCATTCCCCCTCACGTACCCTCCATATCCTTTTTTCCCAAAACTGGTTCTTTGTGTACAGGGGAGAGGGGCTACCTTTGTCTGCGTGTGTGTGTATGTGCGCACGACTTTCGTCTTCTTTCACCCCATGCAGTGATGAGAGATTCCCCCGGAGCTGTTAAGGTCGGAATGTTTGATCGTTCTCCCATTGTCGTAGGTACCGTGTTGAGTTACTTCTTTCGCAACTTTGTTGACAGATAGTGGCCGAGGGGTTTGTTACAATAAATAGGACACTACCGTATTACCGAACTACTTGGTTGGGGGTTAGTGGCCTCACGGACTGGAATGAGGGAGGGAGGAAAAGACCGCCTAATCAAGGGGCATTAAGATGGACGCTGAATTTAACGAGTGACAGGACGAGTTTCCCTTTGCGGTCTTCTTCTGCTCTCACGAAATGCCTTCGCGTATAATTACAAACCAGTTGGGTTGCGATTTATTTGTCGAGCGTACGCGATCCTTTCAATATTGTAATACACGCTGCGTGACGTCTGACCTATAATCTCGACGTCCAATTCATTACATGGGGTCGAGAAAATTAAAAAGGGTTTTATTTTACGCTGTCCGTTGTGATTAATTATTTAACCAATCGGATTTGTTTTGAAGTTTCAACTGACATCTCCATGCAAATAACTTTCTGCTCACTCGGTGGATCGAATTAAGAGTACTTGAATGAATAGAGTCGGAAAAAAGACTCGTCGGAAGCATTGTTTGTGTTTAAACGGTGCAAATATGCGATATTTATAAGTTTATATTTGGTATCGTCATTTCTCCATCAGAATTTCATCTAAAGATATGTTTATATTTTTTATGATCACTGAAAACGTCTCATGTTTTTAATCATCCATTAATAAATGCTGTTTTTTTCTGTTTAGCTAAAAATTGATGGAATGAAATTATCATTAGATCCTACGCAGACAGGCATAAGCTCTAAAGCTGCAAATAATTTTGCAACGAGAAAGAAATTCTGCTATGATCAGAAATCGAACTCGGGTCATCCGCTTGCCGGGTTGATATTCTACCACTGAACTATCGTAGATAGCAGATTAATTCTTCTATTTTTGAACGCGTATGTTTTTCTCATTTGGGTCTGGGCTAGCCAAGCTAGTCCATTCCATTTAGCTGTTAATATTCTGCATAATAAATTTTCGTCAATATTCACAGCCTGCTATAAATTTAGATCACTATTTCCGTATCTTATTTTTTAGATTGCAAGCATTTAGAAAAGGTATGAATACAATTCTATGTATTAAATTTGACAAATACTGTAAAATGAATTGATACGATAAAAATTTAGGATGCGTGATTCAGGTCCTTGAACTCTATTTTAATGTTACAATATATGTATTAATCTAGCCATCGTGATCTGCTGTTTGCATTGCCTTTTTTCAGACAGGCTACTTTTACCATCCCCCTTTTTATGCAATATTTCCCGCCGTGGAGTTATTTATTCCAAGTTTGACAGCTTTCATGCGTTACATTACTCATAATTACAGGACGAACAACATGAAAACAACCAGAGCTCATGCATATGCATCATTGTCTTTCTTTACCATTGTGAGGCGCTTTAATGATAGGCCCAATGTATTCCATGAATAGCGTTGGTGTATTTTTGCATATTCAAAACCTAGGCGCTCATCCCAATTGGTATTACCTCGAAGTGAAAATGAAACTATTTGTATCCCAAAATAATCAAGTTGTCATTAATATCTTTACCCATCTCGAGCGTGAAGGAATCAAATAATGCGTTTGCCCTTCATTTTAGGGCATTGCCACGTCAGGTGATAATTCATATTTAGTAAACTATCATTTAGACACGGAAAGTTTAAATTGATGGGTCGATTAATTTTGCTCGGATATGTCTGCCTGCGCAAAATTTTAAAGTAACTATACTAGCTGGGAGTTTAAGCTTTTTCTGGTAGTTTTGTCTGATGACGGACGTGGACTCTGTTGATTTTGAATTCCGTCTGTCTGTTCGTTTGCCTTTTAGCAGGATTTTAAAAAGCCTTTTACGAATTATCTAAACGGATACGTTACTATGGTAAAGTGTCGTTATGTTTTCGTTGTTAGATCAATAAAAGCGAAGTGTAAATACGATCAATTTACTTTCGAGAAAGTATATAGATTACATTACAAAAGTATACAGTTATCCATAAAAAAATCGCGAGAAAGGAAAGAGAGGAAATCGAAGACTCCGAAATTTACGCGTACATTCTAAAAAAAAGAGAGCGTTTGGAATCTACTTTTGCAGTTCTTGTTTAACTTGTTGGTTTATACTTTCATTACGTCAGTTAACGTGATTTATTTCCTAGTGATCATTGTCAGAATTCCGCAGAAAGAAAGAAAATTTTGCCGCCACTTCTGTTTACCTTTCTTGATAAGCTGAGTATTTAACAAATGTTTAAAATCGTAGAAAAACATTGGATAGTGTACGAGTGTAAGCGGTTCCGACTGAGATCTGTTGTCATGTCTAAAACTCAACTCGTTATCACGCGGCGTAAGACTTCCTTGATGTAATCCTCCTCTTGATTAGAGGAGGATATTTGAAGTGGATGAGGAATATACTGTTTATAGTCGCCGCTTAGTCATGTAGTTGATAAACTGCACACGCGCCACCTAAGGAAAACGAGCATTCTTCTCTTTCTAGCCGTGTGTCTTACATTAGATTATTTTTAGGTCTCCGTCCGACAGTATTACTAGAACCACGGGGCTCGTTTGATTAAAAAGGTTTTGACTTCTCAGCGTTACCGAATTCTGTCATCGCTAAGTGTTATTCCCGCGGAAAAGTTTACTGCGAGTTTTATTTCGAAACGAGTTCATTTGCGACTGTATAATGTCGTTGTATAACAAGACAGAGATAACATCCAAGTACCATTTTCATAAAATTATCTACGGATCGGTGATTCGCTGTCTCTTAGCATTCACGATCACTTTCCTGTTGCATCACATCATCAAGCTTCATCTTAATCGCTCCAGTGCATTTGGTCTGCTCTAATAAACGTAGAAAGGAAAAATGCTGCCCTCTGTTGATAAATCAAACTTTTACTTAGCAGCACTAAATTACATTGGAATAAAGTAAGGATATGATTAGGTAAATACAGCGAGAAATTTTTCAGAATATAACCCGTTGTAGACTCAGTAAATCACATTTTGTTAAATTCGATGTGTCGTTATCGAATTAATCGATCCTTCCTTTGTTTTTCGTATGGAAGTGTTATTAATAATTTGAAAAGGAATTTTCCTAAACGAATATAACTCTTTCAACGGTTGGATTTGAACAAAAGATCTCTAGAGCATATGCGAACGAACCAATCAATTCGTTGATCTTTCGAGACGTTGACTTTGTTACATTACCATAAATTTGAAAACCTAATTGTTTGGTAATCGCTAGGTAGATACGTCAAAATCTCCAAAAAAGGAAACCTGCGACCGGAAGTTTCGTGCTCCGATAAAAATACCTATCCGGCTGGACGGACGGATACATAAGCGCGTTATGTCATGTGAAGCTTGTCATGAACGGCACGAAGTCCGCGAAGAATGCGGTGCTTCCTGTATTTCTTTTTTTTCCGAGTGGGATGTTCAATTGAGTAAAAAATCTCATTCTTCTCCAAACGAATGCCTTTTGTGGATGCTTCGTTTCCGGTCATTAGTTAAGCACAGCGTGTTTCGTGCCGGGGTGCTAATGTCAGAAAGTTCATGTCGAAGCACAAAGAAGGGCCGAATTTTACAATGAGAAGCGCCTTTCTCTTTCGAGAGGAATTTTTTCGGAACAAGTAACTCATTATGTTTGTTCCTCCTCTTGAGGTGTGACAGGGTAAACGCGTATGGTAAAAATGAGGCCTTTTCGTACTTGAGTGTTTGGGAAGGAATCTTTTCGGAAAACTTATTTTGTTAGATAAAAATGTATTGGTGAACTTGTTTGCTTTTTTCTCTTTGGTAAACAACGTTGGAAACATGCTCTTAACTCGCCCTTGTTTTCGGAAAAATCTCTATTTTTGGAAGTCCGGTTCTCTGTTATGTTGCTAGGATCTGCAGAAAACGAGGAAAAAACATTCGTATCCAGTCAGTATTTGATTCAAAAAGTATTAGCATTATTTTACTATGGCAGTCACTAAGAAAGATATCCGAACAAAAATTCGAGTCACTTTACATATATTATATATATTATTATTATTATATATATTATGTAACCCATTGAAGAACTCGCTTCATTACAAAGACTTATACGTGTCCTACGGTGCTTAAGTTTTCATTCCCGTATTTCAATTACCCCTTTAAAATGTTAAGAGTTAAAAGGAGGATAATATTATATAGTAGAGATTATATATTAGACATACATTATATATTATATACACTTAAGTTCGAAAAAGTATATCAAAGTATTTATTACTCATGTTTGAATTGTGATACCAATGCGGTTTTGAATTATATTTTGAATTTAATTATAACGATTTCGGGTAAAAGTCATTAAAATTGTATAGATTAAAATTATATAGATGGTGAAATTTGTTTGCTTTTAGCGTATGTATTTGATTTCGTTTCTACCTCTGCCATAGCATATGATTGGTATGATTTGGTCGATATTTTCAATTGCTCTTCACTGTCTCTTGCGCGGAACATACACCTGTTGATGTAGAAGGAAATTGCATCGGTCATTTTTGAATCCTCAAGCCGTATTTCAGTACAAGTCGAGCTTTAACGCAAGGCCAGCTGTACCCTCACACCGCCACTAAATTAACAAAGACCTTTTTGATTACGCCGAATTTCATCAATGAAGGAAATTATACCTCACTAGCTGCCAGCCGTCGCCATCTGACAAAATTTCATCAAAGTGGCGTCCATTCCTTCTCTTCAAAGCAGTCGCATTTTTTTGTTTCGTCGCATTGTCTTCAAACTCGTCTCGGATTGGATGCCCATTTCGACTTCTGCGAAAAGACCGTATTTAATGCCCTCTCCCTTTGCGGCGTCATGTTTTCATCTCGGTAATCCCATCGCCAATAAACACATCCCGCGATCCTCTCCTCCCTAACAACAACACCCATATTTCCCTCCCTACCGAACCCAACCCCCTTCGACTCTCTCTCTCTCTTTGGCTGTTGCTAAGCGGGGTCGCTGGGGCGTAGCGTAGCTACCCCGTCGTCGTGTGGCCATCCACCCGTAGAGGCGACTCCCTCGTAGGACGTGGGTGGCATGCATTCACACATGACGGACATAAGAAAATAAAACGCGAAGAGATAAGATAACGGGCGCTTTCCGTTTACATTTCCCACAATGTGGTAATTTTTTCCTCCTCTCCTCTCGAAGTTTTTTTTTATTTCGTCCGCACTCTTCTCTCGTATTCTCCGATCGCTTTTTTTGCTCGTTTCTTCCCCTTGCGGTCGGCGTTTATCTCGTGTTTTTCCTCCGCTCGTATCGCGTGTGCTATGAGATTGTATCGATAGCAGCCGGGGAGATACTAAAGGATTAAGAAGGAGATCGATTTTGCAGAATGTTTACATAAGGGTTTTTTTGGTCCCCAGCTGGTGTCCGACTTTTTTTGAATACTGGTTCGGGCGTTTAATCCTATAGTTAACTCTTTCATGTTCGATAATTTCAACATAAGAAATGCTCTTGTTGCACAGGATTTTTAATTATAATTACAAAATAAACAAAATAATTAATTAGGTATGAGTAAACATTTGAAATATGCCTTTAGTAATTGTTTTAATGTTTCATTCCTTACATTTGTTGAAAAGATAGGTTAAAATATGCTTCGAACCACCTAACATGAAAGAGCTAAAAGAAAGACTATTCTCTTGTGGTTTTAGGAGCATTAATTTGCAGGTTTTTGATAAACAAGGTGAAAGTACTCAATAGGAGTGTTTTTCAACCATTTTTGAGTGGCGGAATTCTTAAGAATGGAGAAAAAAATGGTGGACCACCTATATACATACGCATGCATATACATACCTACCATGGCTGCGGGAACGCGCATGCGTACTGCAGCAAATTAGAAGTTGTAACTTACTACTTTCTGCTTCCCCGATAGATGGACTTACGGTGTGAGAGCAAAATAAAAATATTAATCTAAATTTATAGAAAAATTATTTTAGGTGGAATATTTCGCGGAACACTTAGGCAATGCCACCAGTGTTCCGCGAAACACCGCAATAGAGAATCATCGCAACACAATGGCCATAAGACGATTAGGATGCGCATTTCGCTACATAGTAGTCATCATCAGTGGTTATTCACCGTTAGTTTATTCTAGTCAACCATCTATTTTCCTAACCTTTTATGGACACATCGTGTCAATGTAAAAACTTGATAGAATGTATTAAGTATTATATTGCAGTTGGCTCAGATGTGGCTTAAGGAATGATTCGTTCCTTGCGCGAAGTAATGGCATATTAACGATAAATACTCAGAGAGACAGGAAGATGCAACTTACAAAAATAAACAATCTGCACATAGGTTATAAAGAATGTGCCAACATATAAGTATCGATCACGAGCAGGTCCTGTTACGAACGAATATCCTCGAGTGAGCAATAAAACCAAGGTCGCATGATTTCAATAAATGTTGGAGTTCGTCGTTGTGCTTTCTGTTTTGTTATGAAACATTTCCGCCGGCTCCATCTGCTATGTGTTAATAGGCAGATGCGAAGCTCAAACATCTCACCTGCGCAGAAAAAAATAAATAAAATAGCATTCACGAACTTCTTGAAGGTTCGAAAGGCGTTGTAAGACCATTAAGCGCGCTCTCGTAAAAGCTGCTAAATTTTCTTTCGGGAAAATGTACTTTATACCACAGGTTGTGGCGTGAGAAAGCAGACAGTCATCTATAACTTAACGTCCAATTACTCGGCCTCGAACGAATAAAAGAAGAAACAAAAAAATAAACTGATGCCGAGAAAAAGGCTGAAATATTAAGGGAACATGTTGACAAACTCTTAGGTCCATTTCCTGAAAAGAAATTCTATTGACTCTTTAGAAAAGAGATCCGAAGGAAGGAGTTCCTTTTCAAGGGGCAGAGCGTTTTTTTTATTTTTACTTCTTTCGAGAAATACGAGAGAAGGGGTATGGGAGAAAGAGGTATGGAGAATGGCATAAATGCGGGGGATGGAAATGTGGAGAGGAAGAGAGGGAGGGAGTGAATAAAAGGGATGAGAGAGAATAGGAGGAGGGAGTATTGAAAGCAAGCATATAGGAAGTAGCGATTCAAAGGGAGAAATGAGAGAGAGAGATAGAGGGAAGGGGGTGAAGAGAGAATGGAGATAGGGAGTAAGGCAGAAGAGGGAGGAAATGAGGGGATGCAAGAAGTAAGAGAGGAACAGAAAGGGGGATAGAGAAAGAAGAAAGAGAAGGACAAATAGGCTCCAGAGAAAGGGTGAAATTGAGAGAGAGAGAAGAGGGGAGCGAAAGATTAGTGAAAGGAGAAGATAGGAAACAAGAAGGAAAGAGGGAAGGAGGATGAGGAGGAGAGAGATAAATGGAGGGAGAAAGAAGGGGAAGAAGAGAGGAGGAGGTTGGAAGCGATTGTAGCGGTGGAAGGGGTCGACGCCATTATGTATTCCATTGTGAGCTTCGTAACCAAGGTTCCCTTTCGGCTTTCCTTTTATCGCATTGGGATGTTTGAAGTGGGGGGAAGGGGGAACGGAGGGGGGGAGGAGTGCGCGGGAGAGGAAGGAATGGGAGGAAGTCGCGTGTAAAGGAGTGTAGTAGGAGAGATGGTAATATGGAGAGAGAGAGAGAGAGAGGGGGTGAAGAGGAAAAGCGGAGAGATCTTTGTGTAAAGAGTGGATCGCAGTAGAGAAATTGATACCGAAATAACATGGGAAGAAAGTAGAGAGAATGTAAATGGAATAGAAAATTCTTCCTTATAATGAATGTATGTTTTGAAGTCAAAACAGCTGAAGTGAACATTTTCCTGTTTTTGGCGGACACGAAAATCGGAAAACGAAATTTCAACCGGAATTAACGTTGCGAGTCAGGTTTTATGGATGAGAGCATATTCTCGTTTGCGGCGGAGAGATCTCTGCGGATGTTCTATGTAGCAGTTGTACGTGTCGCGAGCTCTAACCGAACCTCTCTTTGGTTGCAGAAACAAAAAAAATGTCATTAATATGCGCCATGGAAATTATTCAGGGAGCACAGGTGGAAAACAGTGAAATGGATAACGAATTTGGAAAGGTTATATTCGAAATACAAAGTACATGAAGTTGAGAAGCACAAAGAAAGCGGCAGAATGACCAAAGTGAATTAACTGTTAGTTGCCTAGATCTTGTATTTAGACAATAAGGTGAGCTAAGTAATTTTTTATGTTGAATTTTTCATTTCTTCTAATTGGTTGTCGAGCCTGAAAGAATATGTACTGTCCGAAAGACAAAAGGAAGCGGAAGAGGGATATAGTAAGGTAAGAAGCGTTCGAGGAGTAAGATGAATGGCGAAGAAAGAAAAAAAAATAGAAGATTATGGAGATTCAAAAGGAAAATGCTATAAGAGGAAGAAAATTGAATGATAAATGGCGTGGGAGAGGAAACTTGAAGAAAGAATGTGAAGTGATAATTGAATGAGAGATGTTGCACCATATATAAAAAAGGAGAAAGATTGCGAAAGAAAGGTCCAAGAAGTGAGGAAACAAAGGTTGAAATAAAGATGATATTAAAAGAGGAAACACATAGAGAAGGAAAAGGAAAAAGATAAGAAATAGAATTGCTATGCGATGATAAAAAGTTGCTTGGAATTGCTAAACAGATGCGCATAGATGTATAGGGAAGGAAATAGAGAGTTAGGGGGTCTTTCTAAGTCTACAGGGGAGAAAGAAAGAATAGGTTGGAAAAGAGGAGGAGGAGAATGTAGAGGAAGAAAGGGAAGGGTGGAGAGAAAGATAGGATGTGGGTGGGGTGGGGGAATTTAACAATGGTTCGGTTGTCAGGCCGAGGAGGGCGTTGCGATGTGTCGCCGCGTTGGAAACAGTGGGTGGGGTTTGGTTGCTTTGGAATGGAAGAGGGACGATAGGTTATTGGGGACGAAAGGGGGACTACATTTGAGAGAGAATTTTAAGAACCGATGGGCTGAGTGCTTCGTTGTGTCAGCAACAAAATCAGAATCGGTTTCGGTAAAAGTTTCCGAGTCCTAGCGAGGTGTGAAAAAGTTGGAATTTTCTTTCCCTAGAAACCTTTCGTAATTCGGGTCATTATAGTCCCAACAATTATTTCTTTACCAAGGAAACGGAGTTTAACGACTTGGAAAGGGTACTTCAGACTTACATTTCGTCATCACGTCTATTATTACTCGATTACTAATGGGCAATCAATGAATGTATATAAAAATATTTGGTTTTCTTGAATCACAATTGTCGATAACGTTTGATGGATTTGTCGTCGATGGTGTTTAATTAATTTAACTCAGATATGAATTATTGTACTTTTTCACTCTAACACATTAATTACGATACCTTTTCTTTTGATTTGTTGGCGTTTTCATCAACGATTATTTTAAATGATGGAACTATGTAGAGGACCAATAATCTTATACTCTTTTGTTTTTCCTTCACATGTGAATGGAGAGCATTGATTTTATTTAGCGTTTATGTAAACATTACAAATTAAAATAATTACAGAAGTGCCTTATAAAACATTTCACGATGAACCAGGAAAACGTCAGCGGTATAAATAAAGAAGTAGTTCTGGAAAGAACTAATCCGCCTACTTTCCTACAGTTTCAATATGTCACAAATAGGGGTGTACACGGGTTTCCCGTGGTACAGAAGTGCTTTTCGTCATATTCGCCGTAGTATAATCGTATAGTAATGTATTTTCTTTGAAGTCAGAAAATTACTTTTCCTTATATTGTGGTACCCGTGCTTTTTTGATCCGTTCTAAACATATTCATCTCGTTTTCCCATTCTATACTCGCCCTACAAACAAAATTTCATATTGAAATCAGTTCAGCCAATACTTTCCAAATTCATAGTTATAGAAAACTTCTAACCTTGATATCATGGTAGCCTTGTTTAGTCGACCCGGTTTAAATATGATATTTTGGTTATTTATTTATATAAAGATTAAATATAGTACATTTGTTTAAATCCATCCGGACAGTTCCCTAAAAATACGTGTAAAAGAAATATTATTTAACTTTTCACTTTGGTAACCCTGCTCTTTAGCTCCGCTTTAAACATCTTGATTTAATTATGGTATGTTGTAAAAATCTTATATACAGAATTTAATTGAAATCCGTTCAGCCAAGTCTTTCCAAATCCTTAATTAATGAAAGAGTTTAATTTGTAATTGTGGCACCCCTGTTTGGCTGATTCGGTTAAAATATGCTAATATGGTTTTGTAGTTATGTGTATATTATAAATATTAAATTTGGTTAAAATTGATGCTAACAGTTCAACACAAATACGTGTAAAAAGATTTTTTTTATTCTTTGTGTTGTGGCAGCCCTGCTTTCTATATATATACTAAACATATTGATTTTGTTATTTTATGTTTCTCGCCTACTTTATGGAAAATTTCGTTGAAATCGGTTAGTGCCAATTCCTTCCAAATTCATTATTATCGAATAGGTTAACTTTCAAATTGTGGCACCCCTGTTGAGTCGACCCTGTCCAAATCTGTCATTTTGGTCATTAATATATGTACATATTCTATGTTTCAAATTTAGTTGAAATCAGTTCATTCATGAAGAATATGTTTGGGACACACACACACACGGACACCCAGGCGATCTCATAAGACTACTTTCCATTTTTTGGAAAGTAGGTTAACAATATTTGCCATTGATTGAATCATAGAGCATTTATATTGAACGACGTTTGCCTGACATTAAAATCCAAACTTCATTTGCACCAGAAAAGAGGGGGAATGGAAAATACGAACATCAACCGGGCTTTGTCGGCGTGTGAAGAGGGCCGTCTCTGGTTATGTAGCCGAAAATCGTTTCAATAAAATCGCCGCGGCCTCGCGATGCATTATACATTATACAGGAGAGAGAGGGAGAAAGATGATGTGACACCCTAAGGGCAGAGGGCGTTCCAAAGGGCAGAGGAGGGAGCGAGAGAGAATGGAAGGAAAACAGGGGGGAGGGAGTAAGGGAGGGGGAAGTCGGAGATGAAAGAAGGTAGCAGGAGGGAAGCGAAAAAGGAGTGAGTGAGCGCGAGGAAAATAGGAGATGGAGGAGAATGAAAGTGGAATAAAGGCGGGAGTTTCAGAAGGAGTCGAAGAGGAGAGAAGGCGAAGAGCGAGCGAAATGGAGGGAGAGGTTCTGGATGATAGAAAGGGAGTGGAAGGGAAGGAGGAGATAGAAGTGGAGGGAAAGAGAGAGGTTGATCGAAAGAGGAGAGTGAGGGAGAAGAAAAAGAAGGCAGAGGAAAATAATAACAATTCGTTTTTATTTTGTGGAAATATTTATAATATCGAGTACATGCTAATGTATGACCTCAATGGCTAAAGACAAAAATCAGGATTCGAAACCGAGACGTTAGTATCCGATGGCACTGTGGCACCATCCGATCTAGAAAGGGGAAAAACGGAGAAAAGGAAGTGGAAGGAAGAACAATTAAAAGGGGCAAAACGGAAAAGGAAGAGCAAATGAAGTAAGGAAAGAGCTGCTGAAGCAGAAAGTAAATGCGGTGTTTTAAAATTTGACAGAGGGACAAACCGAGAAAACGTAAACAACGAGAAAGAATACTAAATCGATTGACAATAAAACGAAATCTTTAGCTGCTTTCGTTTAGGAGGTGTTATCTCGTCAGACAGACGGACAAACCGAGCCCATAAGCGGATTAAAAAAAATCTAAGAAATGGCGAAGAGGAATGGGCAGAGGGAGGAGGATAGAGGGAGAAAAAGAGCGAGCTATGTATAAATGTACGGGAGAGAGAAATAGAGGCAGAAAGAGAAAAGGAGGGCGTGGAGCAGAGTGGGAGATAAAAGCCTCCTTTTTTTTATCTCCCACTCCCACAAAGGAGGAAAAGGATGGGGGGATTTTAGTGGAGATGGAGCCGGTGATTATTTAAATTGAACCGTGGTGTTGCATTGCGTGCGTGTGTGTGTGTGTGGGAACCAGGTCGAGCGTGTCCCTCGAACCTCTGGGCCTCTCATTTTCCACCGGATTGTCCGTCTAACCGCCGGTGCATCTCCCCCGTCCGTTTCCCCCTGGTCCGGCCACAGTTTGGCCGCCACGCCCCTTCGAATGGCTAGGAGGTCACCGCACTGGTCACTTCATTCAGCGTGGGTCATATTAAAAGTCCTCCTCGTCCTTCGACCACTCTTCCCGCGTCACCCCTTTTCAACCCTTCCTATGATTCTCCCCCGACTCCCCTTTTACCCCCTCAATCCTCTCCGATCCTTCTCCCCACCCCTCTACCACCCGCTCCGTACTATATTCCTAATGCACACACACGTGTAATTTTCGCCGCTCTCTGGGAACGTTTAAAGGCTGCCTTACCCATGAAATTTAACATGGGATTGGTTTTAAAGGTTATGTCGGCCGTATCCATGGTGGTCCTCTGGTCCGTGAAATCCTCCTTACGGGAGGGTTAAAAGAAAAGAGTTGCTCTTTGCGTCTTCTTTTTATCTAGGATTTACTTGTTTGCTTAACGTAGCGGTATATACGTCGGGTCATTCGTGCGATTAAGAGGCTTTCGCGTCGAAAAATATGTAATTGGACAAAGTGAAACCGAATGTAAACGCGGAAATGTTTGAGATAGTTATTTTAAAGCATTCTGGCCCCAAAAAAATGTCATCCAAATTGAGTAAAAGATTTTCTCGTATAATAAACAAAGTCAATTTAGTGATGTATTACAGGAGTGAAAACTTATTCGAAATAACGAGAAATTTGTTTTTTATTTACTCGTGCCGTAGTTAATCTTATTTTTAGTGCCTCAGAATTCAACTGGAAAGAGTTTAATTGAAGTATTCAGTGGGCGTTAATCTGGAGACAGTAATTAATTACGATATGTAACTAGAGGCTAGAATTACTTTCTGTGAATAAGTTGTCCCTTGCAATTAGAAATAGATTCAACAATGCGAATAAATTTATTATCATCATTGGATAAATTATAATTTCATTGTTGTTTGTCTTATAAGAATAATTTTAAATATTTTGTAACGTAAATTGAAAATTTTATTTTTGATTTGCTAAATAAATCAGACTTTATATAAAAATAATATCATTAAATAGATTGAAATCGTTTCTTTAAGCTTTAAAATTTATATTAAATTTTTAAAATCTGAAATTTATATAATCTTCTTTTTAGAGTAATGCGAAATTCGAACTTTGACATTTCTTATATGCGATCCATACTGGTTGGCATTAAAGGGTTGTACCTTGATTCATTGTTATGTTAAACATTAAGAGAAGTATTTTTGATTCAAGATGGCGATCGATATTATATGTTTAAGAAAATAGTTTCAAGATCTTCTTTCACGGAATAAGGAGCAATAAGTTTCATTATTTCTAAAATAACAACTTTACTGAATCCCCATCATAGTTCCATTTTCGTATTTCACAACATACGGCCCGCGCGCCAAATTTGGCCCGCCGACACATTTTGTGTGGCCCGGCAGGATTTAACTCAGCTGGTGCTTTCATTTTCCGTAAAAATGCAAGTAAAATTTGTTATGGATATTTATCGCATGTGTGAACAAACATTCTCTCTCATGAAATTAAACCAAGCTCCATTACGTTCAGCACTGACGGATCAGAGTATAAGAGACATTCTAAGAACAGCAACTACCAGCATTACTCCGGATATAAGTGGAATGGCGAGAGGAAAACGGTGAAATATATATTTATATTATTATTATATTATATTTGTTTGTCACCCCATTTTTGTCGCATAAAAACTCATACGTTAATTATTGAATCTGAAATTGTGTACTTGAATTTTTTTTTCACAAAACTTTCATAGCGCGGCCCGCCTAGGTCCAATCAAGGTCGATTTTGGCCCGTGTCAACTTTATAGAGTTGTGCACCTCTTCCCTAGATCAACGGTCTGGGCGTGACGTCATGTTTCTATTCACGAGGCATTTCTTTATTTCTCTAATGAGCTCTAAAATCTCTTCGTGAGAATGGTTTTCATTTTACGTTGACCGGAGTAGCGATGACGATCCCGGGGCGAAGAGAGAGCCAGCGACCCGAATAAAGCGACTTCCTGGAAATTAGATTGCTGCGCGCCATTAAGTCCCGAACCCTTTAATTCCCGTAGCGCCGAGCGCGGGATCTGCATAATTGCGTACGTTTTAATTTTTCACGAGCCGAATCGTTCTAAGCGTATTTCTGTTTGAACATGTGGCGATCGGTCGGCCCGGGAACTCCACGGCGGTTTAGTACACGAAGACACTCTGCAACCGATGCGCGCATTATGCATTTTTATATACGTCAGTTGTATACCAGTTTCCCTTTCACAATTTTATCCCAAATGTATATTGGGAGAATTATGGGACTGCTTACTTGGAATCGATAATACCGTGTATAGAAAATGAATGGAAAGTAGACCGTCATTGTATTGTACCCTTTACAAAACATTCGTACGGATAAGTCAATTTAAATGCACTAAGTACGTGTATTTAACGAGGCTTTTCTGGCTCATTTACTTCTACCAGGCAAATGGGATCACCGGACAGATCTTTTGCTGTAAATGTAGGTAGAGTACCTTCAACTATTAAGGATATATATACATGTGTGGTTTTATTTTGAACTCCGTGAAATTAACCATATGAGCTCATTATGAGCTAATTTTAAAAAGAATAGTAAAATTAAAGGACTCGTATACGGATATTTTGAGAAGACAGGAAGATATGAAACGGAATAATCAGATGTTTCGATAAGAGGATTAGAAAAAATAATTCTGAGAGGAAATAATTAGTCCGGCTAAGCCCCGTCCTAAGTCGAAGATAATTGGTAATTATTGATGGTGACTATCAACGTGGTCATCTGAAGAATATTCACTCGGAATTCTAAATTTCGATTGCGAGGCATGGTCTTTATTAATTTTCTAATTAAAGATTATTTATTCGAAGTAAATTGATCGCCCGCGATATAAAAGTGTTCGATTTTCTGAAGCGGGAAAGATTTTTTTTAATTCTCGACATCGAGATGGCTGTCAACGATCACAAAGATCGCCGAAGCAATTGAAAAAAAATCTGATATGGCCACCACATGACTTTCTCCATACCTGTAATTTTTCTAAAAATTCCAAATAGGTTACATAATAATAAATATTTTAAGAAATTACGAGAAAAGTTTAGACTACAATGAATAGAAATAAACTTAAACCATAGCTTTCTGATATTGGATGTAGCCACAAAGCTCCAACAATTGAGGAAAGAAAATGGAGCGTTACTAAGACGTAACTAAGTGTCAACTGTTAACAATAGTCGTCAGTAGGTGGAGTGGTGGTGGCAGCTAAAAATATAAGATATCTCTTAAACAATGCATTACATGGGTAAATGTTTTACCAAAAAATAATCAGTTCTTGTGACTGCCATAAAAATGTTCAATATAAAATTTCGCGTTCGCCTGATTAATAGTTTTTGAGTTAGAGCACCCACAAAAAACTCACATACACACACACAGACATCATCGAGAAAATGGTCAAAACCTGTTCAGGGGACCTCAAAACGTGTATTTCCGTTGAAATCTCGAAGCCGATTTTTTCATGAAAATAATACTTTCCCCTATACTACGTATAAAGAAAGTAAAAAGAAACGTGTAATTGGCATCGCATCGCGTCTTCATCTACGCCAAAATTCTACCTTTCCTCGAAAATACAGCCTATCAATTGTTTTCAATAATTACCCTCCATTGGTATAGATCAGCCGTTCCATTACAAAATTTTTCTCGCGAACCCTTAGGGTTACGCGAACCACCGCTTGGTAAACGCTGGTTTAGATAATCGCCTAATTGACATCGGTCTCCCACCGTAACCATTCAGCACGCACGGAGCACTCGAAATAAAGAGCACGGGAGAAACGGACTGGGAAAAAAGAACGCGTAACGCAAATTAAGACGGGCAAATTACGAGCGATTTCGCCATGGTAACAGTGCTTACCCCGGAGAACATCCCCGAAGCGAGAGCCCTCTTCCATTCGCCTAATTGAGTGGGGTCAACGAACCTCGGAGGGGCGAGCAGATGTTAAGTAGCCAATAGTGGCAGAGGAGGGGATGGGAGGACCAGCCCGGTTCCGAAGCGAACGCCTCCTTAAAATTTTTTTTCTGGTGATGGAGAGGGATGGATTGGGGTGCAGAAGGCTGTCCAAGGGGTGGAGCAGATGAGCCGCTTTGCACTTCCTTTCACGCTCGCGAAAATGAGCGCCCAAATTATAAACGGGTTGTTCGCTTCGGAAATGTTCCAACACTCTCTGTCTGTCTGTCTGTCTCTCTACACGCCTTTCGTTCCACCTTCCCTCCCCTCTTTCTCCCCCGCCTCTCTCTTTTCGCCCACCCTTCTTCCTCGCCTTCCTTTTTTCTTTCTCTTTCTCTCTTGTCACCTTTTATCTTTTACTGTCAATCTTTCCTTCCCACTCTCTCTCCCCCCATTTATTTATTTCCTTCCCACTCTCCCCCCCCCCCCCCATTTATTTATTTCCTCCCTATCTCTCTTCCCTCTATCTATCTCAGTCCCCTCAAGTTCTTTATTAATTTATGTTTAATTAATCATTTATTTGTTTCAATAACATGAAATTTAAAAATGTACTTGCCTTAGATATCTTTAGTAGTCACGACAAGGTTAAAAAAAAGCTAACCCTGTGGAATTTATTTGTTGGTTCGTACCGAAAACAGCCCCTAATGCTTTCGTGTTGGAAATTCACCAAAATCCCGTTTTGTGTACGAAAATCTCGTTTTTGCAAAGTTTATGTGACATGCTCAAAAATGTTTGTTGATGCACTAATTATTCGCAGCGGAAAACAGCATTCCTGTCTCGGTTAGGAAGGAAATTCGCGTAGGAAAGCGACAGTCGTGCTGAAGCAAGCGAATCTTCGAAGCATCAAAACAATCCGAGGATCTTCTAATCGATCTGTAATGTCTATTCCTTGCATAGAATTTTGTCAGTCGTCCTTTTACGAAAATTTTAATGAAAATCATTTGGGTGAAAATGTCAGTTTTCGTATTTAAGAAAAATCCGTTTGTACGGAATGAACTTGGACCGTCATAGTCTCCGAAAACGAAATTTTACTCTAGTAGCAATTATTAAAAATATCAGAAAACAACATGTAAACTATAAGCAACGACAGCTGATGTTTAATCGAAATAATAAGTGATGACGATATCTAGATGGTTATAGAATGGAAAATGGAGTTAGGATATCGGTATGGAATGAAGGTTGGCAAGTCTTTGAAAACATATCTTTCTTGTCTTTGTTCTATGAATGGCGCAAGATTATCAAATGGTAGATAGTTTCCTTCTCTCTGGGACCGACTATCGATATCCTACGTCTTTGGATTTAAGAGCATATTGATTAGAGCAAGGGATCCTGCCCCTTATATTCGGAAGTTTAGGGGTCATTTTATCAATCAATTCACGACAAACGGGAAAATATTATAGTAATCGTACGTTTAACTAGGAAAAATATTGGATAGTGGTTTTTTAATGCATTGAATGTAAGTCATAAGTATTTAACGAAGTGATGGCGATGTTTTTTACATTTTCCTGGAGAAAATCGGAAGAATGTATAAACTCGTTTTTTCCAGTTTCTTTCGTTATCTCTTCCTTCCCTTTCCGATCTCTCTTTCGCTCTTTTATTCTCTCTCCCTCTCCGATCTGTCATTTTATCTTCTGTTGCCCTATTTTTCTCCGTTCCCACCCTTCCACCAATTTTTCTCTCTCAACGTTCCTCTCGCACTTACTTTCCCTCTCTCCTTCTTCAGTCTCCTCTCCTATTCCCCTTTCATCCTCCTCTCTTCCGTTATATCATTTATCTATTCCTCTTCTCACTACATTTATCTTTCCCTTTTTATTCCACTCTTTCTGCCTCTATTTCCACCTATATTTCTTGCTCAATTTTTATCTATTTTTATGCCCCTATTTCTACCTATGTTTCTGTCCCTTTTTCTACCTTCTTTCCTACCCCTATTTCTACTTCTTTCTTCTCCCATTTCTACCTTCATCTCTAGCCCTATTTTATCCCTATTTCTACATTTATTTCTACCTATATTTCTACCACTTTTTTACCTCCATTCCTATCCCTATTTCTGGCTTTTTTCTCCTATTTTTACCTTCATTTTTAGCCCTATTTCTATCCTTATTTCTATCCATATTTCTGTCCATATTTCTACCCCTATTTCTACCCCTATTTCTACCCCTATTTCTACCTATATTTCTGCCCCTTTTTCTACCTCCGTTCCTACCACTATTTCTACCTTTTTCTTCTCCTATTTCTACCTTCATTTTAGCTCTATTTCTATCCCTATTTCTATATCTCTTTCAGCCTCCATTCCTACCGCTATTTCTGCCTCTTTCTACTCTTATTTATACCTCCATTTTAGCCCTATTTCTATCCCTATTTCTACCTGCTTCTTTCTCTATTTCTTCCCCTATTTCTTCCTCTATTTCTATCTTTAAATATACCCCTATTTCTACCCGTAAACCTTCCCTATACCTTTTCTATACCTTCCCTATACTTTCCTCGTTTCCCCCACATTCTGCACCCGGTCTCTTTTTCTCTTTACCTCGTCGTGAGAGAACGTCTCTCGTCCCTTTTCTTATTCTTTTTGAGCGCCGTTTGAAGAGGCTACTGTGCTGCAACTCCGCTTTTTTTCGCGAGAGAACCGGTTCCTCCGGGATGCGATCCGATAATGCCTGTCAGATGATCTGGATCATCTTCGGCCGTGACTCCTGTTATTTTCATTTTTTTATCTGCCTCCCCTTTCCCAATCCGCTCATCTCATCGTTCTTCTACTCAACTTCTTTTTTTCTTTCTGGATCGAGTTTCGGCTTATTAGGCTAATCGGCCGCATCCAAGGATACCGGTTGCCTATATATTCGTTTTTTGGCGAAACTTGCTCAAATAATTGACGTCCGTTTTTCCCTAAATTAACGGTGTTCTCCTATTCTCCTTTTTTTCTTGTATCTCTCGTAAAATAGAGAAGACGTGACTCTCCCTATTCGCGGAACTGAGATTTGGCTTTTTCGGTCGGAGTCTTTAACGAAAGTTCTAATTATGGATGTAAGTTAATGTCTCCGGATATCTCTAATCTTGTTTCTCTCCTTTGGCAAACAAGGCACCGTAGATAAATATTCAGTCTCTTTTGATTTTATGCGATTTTTAGCTACTTTCCAGAATGGAAATAGTAGGCTTATATAGTTTCTTCGTTGTCTGTCTGTCTCCCCTATTAACTTTATAACGCTCTATTATGAAATTTGGGAAAGTAGGGATCATAAGTTCCCTTTGGATCATCTTGTTTGTCATATGAAATTATTTTATTACTTCCAAAAGACGAATGCCTATTTTTGCCAGCTTGTTGTTTATAATCAAGTTATAGATTTTTAATTTTTTCACATTCATTGTGCAGCGAACTTTAAATGCTCTCGTAAAATATAGTTTATTGGCATGTTTCACTTTATCTCTGTTTTAAGTAGAAATAAAAAAATTATTTTCTTTATAATTTATATTACAACATACATTGTTTTCGTATCTTTGTAATCAACCTTTCATGGAGTTTAGGAGTTAATATTTAAGTACGCGATGCATCTAACGTAGAATTTAAAATATATTGCGCCGCAACCAGTCTCGAACCTTAATACTTTAATTTTCCAATGCATCATAGTGCTATTATAATATTTCATCCGGTAACCCGTTGACTCCTCGTCCATGACCGACGACAGAAGCCTTAAACACAACCACAGCCCCTATAATTAGCATTTTAACGCGATTTTCTGGTAGAGAGCGTCTCTTAAAATCCTTAAAAACGTCCCTTTTACAAAGATTCAGCGAACCAAACGACGTTTTACAGTCACGGCGCAGATGCGCGCGTAAATATTCCGTGATTTATTATGCTTCCCTTACATTCGCCGCCTCATTCCGGGCAGCGATTCATTTTGACTCCGCTTAAGAACTCTCCACGAACAATTGTAAATACGGTTTTCCCATGCCTAGCATAATTGGTTTCCCTCGGACCAGTTTCTCAGCTTTTCAATCGGACTCGTAAAAAAAGATAGACTTAAAAATGTGTGTCCGAATCCCTCCCTCCGTGGGAGTGTTTTATATCTCTCATTGTTACCTTGGTGACCGGGGAAGTCCTTTTAGTTCTTTTTCCTTCTACGTATGAAAAGAGCTAGTTGCTTCATAGTCCTGCACTTCAGTTCCCTTCCTATTTCCCCCCATAAGAATTGCATGGTATACAAAAGAGTTTGTGTTGAGCACGTCGAAACGTTTTAATGCGCGCTCCCGTCTATTCTCGAGAGACTTAAATCCCATACCATCTGCCCATTCAGATCTATTTCGCCTCGTCTTTTTTTCGTTCAAACGCTGTCCTTCACAGAACAATGACCCGTACCTTTTTGACTGTAAAGGAGTTTATATCTTCTGAGGCGGCGGGCTGTTTTTATTACCGGCTCGGAATAAATGATTCTTTTACTAAAACATATTTGTGACACTCGATTTCCTCGGATCGCGAAGAATGGATCTTCTTTTCCTTGCACGAGGGAATTTTTTAGTGAGAACCGAGAGGGTGGTTTTTTTCTTTTTAATGGGGTTGTACTAGAACCGTTGAAGGAGGATTGAATAGAAAAAAGAGGTAAGGAAATTGAACCTCGCGGTGTGGGAGTTAGAGTATAGCGGTGGTTCGAATCTTTATTCTTGTGTGCTCTTCTCTTTCATTTTTGTCGTCCCGTCCTCTTATGAAGACGAGCTCTCGAGAACGAAAAGGCGAGATCAGCGGAGCGTGAAGTTATGGCCACCCGCGGGTTTTAATTCCGCATCACCGAAAGGCTTTCTTTTCAGCCGCGTCGTACGCCGTTAAAAAATTATAGATATCATCCTTTCTAAAGAACGGTCAGATGGTGACAAATAACGAGGATGTGATAAATGTTCTTTTACTCGCGATTTATTGTGATTTTTTACAAAATTATGTTTATGTTATAGCTCTCACAGTAAAGTAAGAACGGTCAAGGATGTATTTAATGTGAAATTTGACGGACATTGTCAGTAAGTTGAATTCCACTTCTGGACCCGTCTTTAGAAGGCAATTAATTTTCTGAAATTCAAAGTCATTCTATATGATGCAGCAGTTGTCGCGATATTTTTATTGCAAGATTTTCCTTATACTCTTATGAAGGCGACTTGAAGCAATTTTTTAATGTTTGAAACATACTTTTCTATAAAATTGCAGTCCACATAGCAGGCTGTTGATGAATTAACGACATTGAGAAAATGGTCGGTGATAATAGTAAAAAATATCAGGACTTACAAATACGTAGCCCTACAACTTCAAACACATTTATGATAACATGTCTTTTATTTGAAACCGTATATGTGTTCTCATTGCGAACTAAGAAGGCCATATTGCAAATATCACGTCATCGTCGAAATAAAGATGATTTATATAAGAAAAGTTTAAATTTCGATGTCCTTCTTTATATCATTCCACAGTTCATAACGCATATTCTGGGTATAGTTTGAGTAGATAGGTGGAGATAACATGTGACCTTGGTGCACTCCTTTTTTACCGGTGGTAATCTTCACGCTGCCTTGCGTATAGCGGTCTCGTAGTTTGTGCTGTGCACGTACGAGGAAAGAGGGAAGGAAAAGATAGGGGACAGAGTAAGGTAATGCTTGCCTGAACCTATAGCAAGGTAGAAAGGGATAGCGAGTGAGGGTAATTGTGTCGGGAGCTGGCGGGAGATAAGAATATGAGGGAGGAAGGAGTATGGCAGAAGGGGGGGGGGATGAGAGGGAGAAGGGGAGGGAGACGGCTTTGTCTGAGTGAAGACCGAGGATGTGTGTGTATGCGTACATCTGCGTAAAACATAAAGGCACGGTAGGCGAAGTGGAAGTAGAGGAAATGGAACGATAACACAAGAAATGGCATAGAATCAAAAATTTTTATCGTGCCCGAGATGTAGGCTTTGAGGAGGCGAAGAATGGGAATGGATTCAAAAGCGGGAAATAGGGATGAGGGAAGGGTTTTCTTTTCCTTCTCTTTATTCACAATGCTTCGGATGAGAGGTGAAGGGAAAGTGGGAGGAGGTGGAATGAGGTCCGATCCAACGGTCAGATGGGAGAGGAGAGAGGGGGAGAGAGAAATAGAGAGAGGAGGGGGAGGAGGAAGATTTTTGCTGCTGGAAGCGAGAGCGGCAACCTGTTGTTATCTCGCCACGTGACTCGAGGCTGCAACAGTCGCTCAGCTGGTTCGCGTGTGTGTTAGCGCCGTGTGTTACGCGTGTGGAGCCCCGCGTGTGGTTTCCTCTTTGTCTGAGGCCGCTCGCATGACTCACTCTCCTCCCTCCCCGTCACCCTCCCAGCCCACATCGCTCCGTCTTCCTCAACCTCATCCTCTCTCCCTCCACCTCCTCCCTCCCTCCACCTCCTTTTCTTCCTCCGCAAATTTCGTTCCATCTTCTCCTTTAATGCCTCCTCCTCTTCTCTTTTGCCCTCAAGGAAGGAGTAAATGGGTTTCGGGTTCGTCGTCTTTTTATTCCTCTCTTTTTTTTCTCCCTATTAAGACGACTCTCTCACACCTGTGAATTGGTTTCGAAGGGGAGAGGGAAATGGGGACTAAAAACATCAAATTTTATTCGCGCAATTAACCTAGCGTTGTCGTGTTTTTTTTTAAAGCATGTCTCTCGCTCTTTGTGGTAGAGAAGGATCTGAAAATAATGTTTAAGATAGGCTAAGTAGCTGAAAGCTTCGCGGGTTATCTTAAAAAAATACAATTTTGCAGAAAAAAATCAAGCGTTACAATCTCTTCTGAATTTTTATCATATTTGAAAATAATGAATCAACGTAGGAAGCGAAAGCCGAATAAAAAAATCTATATTATAAGCGAGATGAATAGTAGATGAAAATGAAATAAAGCTATACATCCAAAAGCGTTCAGAATTTCTTTTCTTATGCATGGAATTGCATAAAAACGAGTCTCGGTATTAAAAAATTAATATAGTTATCATCTATCTACCTATTGGGCAATGGATGAGGAAATCTACAACGAAAATGCGATGGATGACGAAATAAACCACGCAGTAAAAATATGCATCTGTTTGATAGATCTGAAAAGTTTACGTCCGAGAAGATAACGCTTTTTCCCCTTAGATATTGAGGCCACGAGTTCATGGCTCGCACGCTGATACGACCGATAACCATCCATGAGGATATTTGTCAAAACAAACATTTTTATCTTTCCCGCTTCTTCATTTATCATATGAGTTACATGCACTTAACGAACTTTCTGCGCTACGATAAATACATGTGGCGTTTCATCTTTTAAGGGCTTTATTTTGTGCTAAAGTCAAATACATATCAAGTGCACGTTGAGAGTCAAAAACGTGGTGAGCACCTTGCAATTCACGAATGTGGTGCGTGGCAGGGGGTGCAGTACACCAAAGCGTCCCTTACAATTAATTTTCTCTCGCTGGTTTGGATCCTCTTACGATCTATTATTTTTGGTAAATACCAGCATCGATAATGCTTGCAATCGATCTCATGTATTTTATCGTCATGATCGTGTCTACCTGTGTACGTAGGAATCTCAACTATTCCTAAAATCTCGACTAAACCTTCCGACATATATTTCTCCATAAGCCTTAACGTAGCGTTCTGTCTTAGTTCCTACAGTGTAATCCGATTCAACTCCTTTAATAGTAGTAGTAGTAGTTTATCACACATAGAAATTCCCAATTACATGCGATTTAATAAACAGTGAGGTTAAACTTTGCTTAAGGCCCTATATTTGTTTGATAAATCTTGCTTACTCTGCGTTGGACTCTTTCTAACTCAATGAGAAAGCCATTCTCATACGAATACATTAAGATTATTCTACTTGTGGTCTAACCTATGATAAATTCACATTAATCGCATTTTTTCTGTACTATTGGACGGATTAAAAAAGCTGACATTAATGTATTGGTTGGGCTTTTAGTCTCCTAGACGCAACCCGTTCATTCCTGGGTTAAGGCCTATTTCTTGTTGGCTGTTCCGACAACCGGACGATCACGCATGCCCTACGAAAGATTGAAAGAAATAGTGACTCCTAAACATTTAGTAGACTCAGCTACTTGAATATCGACGTCCATCGATTTTGTACTCTAAATCTATCGCTCTGTCTTACCAGAAATTTACGGCCGAACATTGACAGTAATTTATTTCAGTTTACTATTCTTTTTGCATCTTATCAAATTCATTCTATAAGATACACAAAAATTTTGTCGTCAGAGTTATGTTAATCAGAGATGATCGCCATCAAATATCTTTACTTTAAATTAAATTGATTTCAATGCCATATTCTCTTTCCGAGTAGGACGAAATCAGTTTTTTCGTGCTTAAATGGCTGTCTGATAAACTGCTACGTTCTTCTTGAGATATGATCAAGTATTTCTATTTCCAGACAAATGCGCACAATTAGCAAAGATTCAGTATTAGCAACGTTGATTTTTTCTGTGTAATAATAATTGAAACGTTTTCGTGATTATCTGAGCATTTGTCGTCAAGGTATGATGGAATACTACCTGAATCTTTTGGACGCATCGATGAATAAATTATAGAGCGAAATGAACTATCGTATGCTCGGAGAAAACTAATGAAGTTTGGATTTAGGATTTATTATGACTCACACCAGCAGCCTCCTGTTGTCAGAAGCTGTCGGGCCACTTCGAAACTTTCGAAAAAATATAAATATGGAATTATGATCAAAACGTGACCGACATGCTTAACGATGGTTTAAGAAAGCGTAAATAAGTTTTTATGAAATTATTCTCATTAGCGCGCCTTTTAACGGGATATATTCACGGTGAAAATTTATTCGCAAACACATTTATCTTTGTAGACGGTTCGGTTTGGCTCTGCGAATTAGCACGATTTTTATCGAGGTTCTCATCAAAACGTTCTGAGATTCAGGTTAGGCGTATCGATTACGGATTAATATTTTTTATTCCTTTTCTGTACTCGATTCTTATACATTGACTGACGTTGATCGATGATGCACGGTTTTTCCGGCAGCACTGCCGGACTCTACCTATCAAAAGATCATTTCGCTACTCGTGTTGAAACTCTTGAATTTCCCTCACGTGAAGGGAAAGGACGTTATCCTTTCCGCTGCAAAACAGCCATTTTCTTTTTTCGCACTGCGGTTACCGCGGAGGTGAGAATGGGTGAGGTAAGATCGGCGGGTGTGGGGATTTCAAGAAAGGAACCACCGCAGTGCATCACGGGCCGCGCGGTCTACGCGGAAATGACACCGCAGTCGTGAGCTCTTGTTCGAATAGGAAGGGAATGGAAGAGTGAGAGAGAAATTGGGGAAAGGGGAATAAGATCAGGAGGGCGTAGTTGGAGGAGAGGAGAAGAGGGAGGAAAGGAAAAATGGAAGAGTTAAGGGTATTAGGAGACTCGAGTGGAAAAATGGTTTAGGAATAGATGCACAGAGGATATGAATAGGTATCAGGCAGTGAGCGAGGATAGGTGATTTTGAGTGGAAGAAGAAGAACAGAGAGCGAGAGAAAAACGTCTTTATTTCAAAATTGATACTATGGAACACGCTCTTATAACGAAACTAGTTAGGGAAGGCTCTATTATGTGAAACTGACTCGTTATACATCACAACACAACAAAATAAACTGATGTGGGCAACATATGACTTTCTCCATATTTATATGGCAAATTACATGTTGTTAGCTCTGGGATCGTAGTCAATATTTACTTCCGGTTGACAATTAAGAAAAGAAAAAGGAGCGTTACTAAGACGTAACTAAGCGACTAATTTTAACAATAGTCTTCGGTAGGTGGCGTGGTGGTGGCAGCTAAAAATATAAGATATCTCTTAAACAATGCATTATATGGAAAATTATATCAAACAAAGGTTGTATAAAATGAAATTTCCTACCACTTTATTTCAATACATTTTTACATTTATCAAATATTAAAATAAATATTTCTAAATAACGGATAAGTGACAAGAGTCAACACCCACTTCCGGTCTACCGATTTTTACCAAAAACTAATCAGATCTTCTAACTTTTATAAAAATGTTAAATATAAAATTTCGCGTTGACCTGATTAATAGTTTTTGAGTTAGAGCGCCCACAAAAATCTATCACATACGGACAGACAGACATCATCGAGAAAATAGTCAAAACGTGCTCAGGGGACCTTAAAACATGTATTTCCGTTGAAATCTCGAATTCGATTTTTTTCATGAAAACAATACTTTTTCTATACTTCGTATATGGAGAAAGTAAAAAGCGAAAGGCTTCGTAAGCAGCTTCACCATTGTAATATTGTAATTTAGGACCAGAGTTACGCTGCACGGCAACATCTTGAGGTACTGAGGATATCTTCTTATATTTAACTCATCGTCATACATTACAAAAAGTAAAACAGTTTAAATCTAAAAGAGATGAAGGAAACATACATATAAATTGACTTGTAACATTTAATTGATTACATGGTGAACTGAAGAGAAAACACAAATTATATAAAGTCAGCAGTTAAAGATAGATGGAGGAAGATGATGAGAAAGCCTTTAATGTATAAATTTCAGGGACATCGAAATAGAAATTAAAATGACTAAGCTCTTGATCAGACGAATATCCCCTTCAATACAAAATGCAGAGAGCATAAATTTTCATGATTTGCAGTAACGATGTTTGCATTAACGAGTCTTGTTTTAATAGCCAGTAAATACCAATGACTCAGACTCACGAAGAGTACCTTGCACATGCGGGCAGGTTAACCGTTTTTGTGTTAACGGGTTTTTACTGTACTAAAAAGCCAATTCCTTTGCATATGAGAGCATGAAAGGAGAGAGGGATTTGTATGGAGAGAAGAAGAGAAGAGTTAGATAGAGGGATCAGGGAGAGAGAGAGAGGAAGAAGGGGTAGAGAGATAGGAGTTCCTGAGAATGAGAAATAGATTGTAGGAGAGGTTATAGATAATAATTCCCGATTGGCCGCCGTAGGCGAAGCGAGCGAGCGAAAGAGAGACGTGAGTCGTTTTTTCAACAGCCCTGGAGAGGGCGCGAGCAATGACCTGGAAGAAACTCTCGGAGCTTTAAAACCGCTACCGCCGCCGCCGTTACTAGAGACCTTTTTACATCCCCTTCTTAATGCTCGGAGAGTAATTACATTTTTTCCGTTCGATCCTTTCCTCCCCCATCCCCCTCCCTTCTCCCCCCTCCCTCCTCCACCCTCCCCTCCCTCCTCCACCCTCCCCTCCCTCCCCCTCTCCACCTCCCTCCCCCTCTCCCTCCCCCCTCCCTCTTTCCCCCTCACTCTCCCCTCCGAAGACGATCTCCCGATTATACCGAATTTTCCTCCGTCCGCCTTCTCGAAGGCTTCCGTTAACGGAGATAAGGGTCTCGGCGTCGATTACTTCGGAAATGACTCCACGCTCGAATTTGGCGATATTGTTCGGTTGAGGTGGGGGTCGTTATGTGCGGCGAGTGCCAACCTAAAAAAAACAATGCGAGGTTTCGTGAGTGGATTGGGTGTTTCGTGCCGCATGGCAACAGACTTATACCGTTTTCATTTTCTCCTGGTGATGGATTCCCACGAACCGAGTCATAAAAAAACCACGCAATCTGGTGTTATCGCTTTTCCCGATCTGCTGTTGCTGTCTGGGTTTTTGCGCCCTGCCGAATAAATTAAAAAGCGACCGATTCTTGTCGCTGTGGGCGTCAACACGGTTTTTTTATTCGGCTACCGTGTGTGTGTGTGTGCATGAATAATGGATATCTAATCAGCGCTTTGAAATCTGCTCTTTACATAACTCAATTCGGATGGATGTGTGTGATGTTACGCCGGTTGGCTAATAGTGCGGATTAACGTCGACTACATTGCGGTAGTGTTATGCTCGAATGAGAATGTTCGATTGGTACCCACGAATAATTGTAATTTTAACGTGTTTCCCTTACCATTTGTCTCGTATCGGATTCCGGCTGTAAGTTTATTTATTTATTTTCAATTCATTCATTTTAACTTGCACATAAACAGCCGTTAGCGGCCTTTTACAATAGGCGCTACCACGATAACGAACACGAGCACGTGTATTCATGCCCTAGGCAGGATTCGAATTCGCAAGCCATACCCCCTGACCACCTCTCTATTAAGCCATGTTATAACGAAATTTTGTACCATTTAAATATATTTGTACCTGTCTGTAATATGTTATATTGATTGTAGATCCCTAGTTCAATATCTGCCACAATTAGAATGATCAGCTTTCGTTGCTGAACGTTTGCTATTTTAACGTGTGATCCTGTTATTTATGTTTTCTACAGTTTTTGAAAGAATAATGTATATTTATTTTCGTATATTATCTTGTTGTTCGTTAGAACTGATATTTAAGATCATTAACCTCAATTAACCTCAATTGAATAATTAATTATTCTCTAGCCAATTTGGGATAGAAAGAAGATAATTTTGGCCGCCAAACATATGGTGGCAAATTCTTCGGCGGGTTTCGTAAATTCATGTATCATAAAATTCCAAATCTTCAGAGGAAAAACTGGGATTTACATAAGAATTTAAATAGATGCCGGTTTAAAATATCGATAGGTATAGTTTAATATTTTTTTCCTTTTTGGTCTCTCTTTTTTCGTCTCTTAGCTCCGTAGTTACTCTCGCATTATAATTAAGAACGTGGTAACATTATCAATCTCAAATATAAAGATATTTTGCGCTATTTTTAAATTTTCCATACAAGTCATTATTACACGAATCTGGTTCTTACTTTTGTTAACATATCTGCTGTTATTTTAACATTCCCTGCTCGTATAAACCTTCAGTTATCGACACGAGCACATGTTATACCAATAGCGATATTATTACAGATTATCTCCTTTGTCACAGCCGAGACCTTGGCAAACAAAGAAATAAATGACACTGCCCTTCTTTTGTATATCGCCTGAATCGAGCCTCATTCTCCGACAACTTTATCACGCCTTTCTTTCGATCATAACAGCCTACTATAGCGTGTTTTTTTCTTAAGGCCGTATCAATTCCTCGCGTCATTAAGAGCCGTCATTTTTCACGTGACCCCCTTAGCGGTCATTTATTGTTGAATCTCCACGAGACAGCGGGAAAGAGGAGAGAGAGAGAGAAGTGGGGAGGAGAGAAAGATGCGAAAAAGAGAGGGAAAAAGACAGTAAGAGAGAGAGACGGAGAGAAGGGGAGGTAGTGTGGACGAGAGAAATCGTTGCGTGCTCAGAATGCGGGTTCCACTTGGGCTAACACGGGACACGTCTCTTCTTATAATGACCCGAGCAGTTTATCCTCTCCCTCCCTCACATCACGTAGTACCTGCGTCCATTGTTGGGGGAGCACGCCTTCGGAATCCATCCAGCCGACTTTAAGTACCTCCCCCCTCCCTTAATGCCTTCTTAAGATTGCACCGGCCCATTGTTTCGTGAAAGTTTTCGATTCTGGTGAATGCACACGGAAAAGATGTCGGGAGTTTTCGAGCATAAGGCTGTGTGAGTCATTTTGGCGGGTTGTTGTCGGGAGGCAAAAATCTCGAAGAAAAACCGTGATTTGCCACGTGAAAGCGGAAACTTTAAAAAGGTTGTGCTTGTAAAAATTTTTATTTCGCCAGACTTGTGGTTTCCTTTTCTTAGAGCAATTTGCAACAGTTGGGAACGTTAAAGTAAGTTCGGTTTTTGCAAAACTTTCGTCTCAAACTTTAATGAGTGTCGTCTCTATATCTCTCTCTCTCTCTCTAAATATATATATAATTATTTATTTATTTATATATTGCGGATGAGTTGCTCTTTCTGTTCCCAAATTTCATAATTTTGCCTTATAAAATATTACAAATACATTCGAACGGAAAACTAAATTGATCACGCGTATTTGTGTGGCAAAAATTACGCGTGTAATGAGTTATATAAACTGCAAATACGCCAGTATTTATGCGAAATGCGAAAAAATACGATCAATAAGTAAAATTTTACGATAAAAATTACAATCTCTATTTCTTTCCCGCTCCGATATTACAATTCTAAGGTATTATGTGCAAGAGAAAATTAACCTGCAAGATGGATTTCAGAATCGAACCCGGGACTTACAATCTTCGCGACAAATACTATCCTCGGGAGCTCAGTCCCAGTAGTAAGAGATTTTCACCAAGTATCATGAAAATCGGTCTATTGGTTCAAAAGTTAATAGAGGAGGACACAACGACGAAACTATAAGCCTATTTCTATTCTGGAAAGTAGATTAAAAATCGTGGTTGGTCGGTAGTCTAATCAAGCGATGAAAACTGCTTGTAACTCAAAAACTTGTCAGTTTTCTTCGATTAATATTTCGGGAATTACTTGGTCTTATCCCCTTTAAATGTTAAACTGATAACCGTCTTCATTGAAGTCATGGATTCATTTATAGAATCGTTTGTTTTCTCCATTTGATTAGCTCGTAGATGAGTGTAGCACAGTGATTATCTGCGTTTCAAAATTACTTAAAATCATCGTAGGAGTTCGAAGCTTGAAATTACTAGACCTTAAAAGAGGAAATCACTTTTATATACCTATGTAAAAACCCAAAATACGCGTTTATTTTTTTAAATATCAAAAAGCGTATTTTATTTTGCAAGAAAATATTCACCCTTATGAAATTTTAAACAATAATATCATGAAATTATGTCTGTTATTCAGAGCAAACAATATCTTTTATGAAAACAAAATCCTGATGTTTAAAAAAATACAAGTCTTTTAATTTATATTAGACAACTAAAAAGCTATTAATTTTACTAATCTCTTTCATTCGTTCTTTAAAATATTAATTTCTTTGCAAGACTTTTGTTAATTTCATGCTTGGCCTGCAATGCACAGTGTGTTCTTGTGTGTTGTTCTATCTAGCTGGAAAAACCCATTTTTGGGTAGTGATTTTATGCATATTTTTTAAAATGAATTTATTCGTAAGACCACCGAGCACATCTCTGATAACTCAATTATCATTCTGACAATGCTAAATAAATTTTTCAGCAGCACCAACTCTTACATTCGCGCTTCTGGCAGTCGTAATTTCACTACCGTACGTACTATACGTTTAAACTTAGAAGAAATATGATTTTTCAGAATCTGTGAAATGGAGCACTTAGGCTCAGGTATTTAATTTTATTTCTTATAGTATTTTTTAAATTTCAATCACTGTGGCAGAGTGAGCCAGGCTAAAAAGTGAATTGCTTCTCAATGAAAATTTTTTTGAGATGCTGCGCCTTTCACGAGGGTAACAAAAAAACACCACGCGATACCACAGAAAATTGTTTATTGTCGTATTCTAGATATATTACAATTTACAAATCTAATAGCCATATGGTGCAGAAATGTGCGGAACTAATAGTATTCCGTTTTTTAGTGGCTGAGCGCTCGATTACGAGGAAATGCATTTTCGAGGTCTGGAAGCGTAATGATAAAAAGATACGAAGTAGTGACATATTCAATTATATTGTAAATATGGGTGGCATAGAAGATTCTTGTGAAGCTGTAAAAATAGCATAATGTTAACTATTAGTCAGCTTTCAACCAAAATTGAAGGTCGGTTGAATAAAAGTGGTAGACGCCAAGAAACATTCTTGAAGGATTATTGACAGTAGCTTGAAAAGGACATAGCATTTTCAGATGAAGTGTACTCCCCCGTTTTGACTTTAACATTAATGTCAGGAGTGCCCTCAGTACTTAGAGGTGGCCCTTCGAAACGTTTCGGTGAAAGCAATCAAAAGAGTAAGAGAAGAAAGGTAGAAACATTACTAGAATCGCAAAGTGTGGATGAGCCTACTTTTGCAACTGATGTTAGTTTCCGTGCTTCTGGCAAAAGAGATTCCGCGAAAATTGTAAATGAACTGGCGATTGCATCACCAAAATGAGCTACAGAGATTAAAAGAGTCCGACGAATGTCTTATATTCGACCTATGCCTCCGACAAACGAGGAAGCCTTAGCATTTTACATCGATGCGAAGATCACTACACTACTTCATCAGTATAATGTCGAGAGTATACACTAACAAAGAATTGTTGTCGATGCTTCTTGCATTTAGGATCCGTTAATCTCCAGTGTTAGGAAACTCCCGCGGAAACAGAGTGGAAGTCTCTCGACCGAAGTTTTAAGTCTATTGGCCAATCCACAACCACCGAGTAATACTGTCAGCAGCAGCTCTTCCACTATCTCTGATACAGATAGCGAATAGTAATTAAGGTTCAATATATTAAAAGTAATACCACACAATTGTCTTAGTTTTCATTTAACAATGGCTGGTAGAGACAAGGCTCTATTAAGATATTTGTAGGTATTGGCTTTTATTTATTTTAACAGCAAATAAATGTTTATAGTGGCCCTATCTATTACACCGCAATATTTGTACATTTTATTCATTGCATAGGGTATATTATGATGATAATATAATATATACTATATAATTGTCCTATATATTATTATACAGTTCATAGTTTACAAGGCTGTAATAATTATAATGTAGAAGAAAAATAAAGTTCTTGGCAATCAACAAACAAAGGTACGCACACAACTCAAAACATGATGAAGTAAGCCGTTATTCCGAAAATAATAATTTTGTCCGCCTAGATTCACCAAATCACGCACTGTGCGATGTGTGCTACAATAATTTTTCTTATAGTAGCTAACGCACGCGATAATATACTCCTGTTGTAGTGATTATAAAACCAGATGCTCATTTCAGTCGCAAAGCACCATTTTTCTTCAGACGTTTCCTCTTTCGCTGATTCTGAAGGAGAATTGTAACGGCAAAAGGCCGATTCTTAAAAAGTGTTATATAAATATAGCGAACAACCAACCCTATGTTCATACTTTCTGCTTGCTGAGGAAAAGGTCGTTGATTTGACCTTAGATTATCTGATCTTAGAAGTGAACAATTGATATGCAAATATGTCTGAGTTCCTCAGGCATCCTGCGGCCTTAAATATTATCCTTCCACGTGCGTTGTACCCAGGTGCTGAGAAAGATAATTCCAAGGTGTGGGTTTATAATACGACAGTCATTTTCTTACGTTATTTGAATGGTAGATTCTGCATAAGGTCACGCACCGAGGAATCAAGGAGTTTCCCCAGGTGTTATTATTTCCAATGCGAATGAATAATAACATAATATATTATTATCAACGATAATAAAGTTAAGGATTTAACGCACGATATTCAGATGACGTTCATGCGAACATGAATTGATTTTTTTAATTTCTGATCAAGGAAATGCTTGATTAGAATTCGGTTTACTTTTTATTTCTGTAGTAGTATGGTAAGAACAGTTTAGGTTAAGTGACTTGCGATAATACTTATCATCGTTTATATAGAATCATTTTTTAACTTTTAAACATCATATTATTTTTATTTTATGACTCAACATTTACATCAAATGTGTTGAAAATTATAAAATTTCAGTCAATTATTGTTTAACAGTCAGTGTAGGAGCTCAGAAATTATAGCAAACCGTAGTGCTCCCCTAGAGCAATGTTTCTCAAACAGTGGGCCGCGGCCCCCCAGGGGACCGCAAAATTATTTTGGATACAAGGTGAAATGCCGAAAAATAACGTTTTCACTAATAATAAAATTTTATCAGGGAATTTTTGGAAAAACGATGTGATAAAAATTATTGATAGTTACAAAAATGAAGAAATTTTCAATAAAGTTTCTTATTTTTACTATTTTCGATTGAAAGGGGGCCGCATGATATCCAAGGGGCCGCGACAATTGTAAGTTCGAGAGCCACTGCACTAGAGGCATCACATGGTCTGCCATGTGCGTAATACGCGCCATAATCAAGTCTGTTGCTTATTAAGCACCGCCGTATTGAAAACAATAAAATCAATTCGAAAATTTTGTTTCTGGTTGAACGAATTAAAATCCTTAAATAAGTGTTTTAGCAATCTCGCATTCCTTTCATGCTCGAAGTACCTGTTACTGATAAATTAATTTTATTTACATTTTATTAATTGATATTTTAACGAATTCCAATTTTTGGAGAATTTGAATAGTAGTAATATATTAATATGCTTAATACGTACCTATATAGGAGTTTCCTATAATTTTGAACACCTAACTATTCCAGTTAGGTGGTAAATGTTATTGCCGTCAAATTCTCACTCTTTACTATTTTGGTTTTATCAGGCCATTTTTTTATCCCACATCTCCCATATAATGTCTTTAAAATTGCCTATAGTATGAAATAATTATTAAAACGACTGACTTCCGTTTGTAAGAGCGTTTTATGCCATAAATGCTTTTATAGATAGACTTTTCTGCTGACGCGACTAGATAATTGGCTCGCTCCTCATGACGTCATTCTCTCACTCTATCTTCCGGGCTGCTTTAATGAATTTCCAAAAAAAATCCTGCCCTTATATATTATCTATAGAATTTGGAATCTATTTAATTACTCTTGACTTTCGTCACATGTTGCTTCTTTTAGCAGTACGGCAAGTTCGTTGACGCTAACTACATTATCTATGGCGTTGCTCCTATTAAGTTGTTATCTATGTTTGCCTTAACAAATCATTCTTATGATTTGCTCTGTTGCCATAGCATCCATATGGTGAGATTTCTATCGCCTTTATCCTAATCCAGATTGACAGTAGGCAACCTCTAATTGACGTCGTGAAGCTAATAGTAACCCTTCCAGGTGGCTTGGTAGTTGGCACGATTCCTATCTTTCAGTTTAACGATGTTCTCTTCTGGTCTCACTTTGTTCGATGACATTGAATACCATTGAAAAATCGCTCCAGCTTTATACAATTATGAAAAAATTACAGAGGCGAAAAAGAATCCCCCCTCATAACCACGCAGGCAGTCCCTGATTGGCTCTGCGTAAAAAAAGACATGAAAAGGATAAACGCGTCACGTGAGACCGCCAGCTGACTGACCTCCATTCCCTGGACATCGCCGACAGAGAGAGTTGAAGAGAAAGAGACCCACAGAGAGAGAATGGTAGAAGGGGGAGAATTGTCCATTAAGCTTTGAGTGTTCGAACGAGTGCTCAGTGCCGAAGCAATCAGTTTGACTTTGGCATCCCATGTGAACGTCCCCCTCCCCCCATCGCACTCTTAGATTGAGTCCAACAGCGGGGGGGAAAGAGGGGGAGGTAAAATGGGGGAAAGAGGGGGAGGTAAAATGGGGGAAAAGCAGGAGGGCGGTGGCGTCCCTTTTATTACCATTTGTCGGGAGCGGGTCTGCGACAAGTATCTCTTTTGTCTCTCCCCGCGGTGCATGACGGGGTACGTGATGGCGGTGGGGGGTGGAGGCGATGAGGGGGAGGTACGACTCAGAAAGCGCCTAGCATAAAGGAAATACGCTTATCGACTTTATTCCTCTATTCAATCTCTATTCCTCACTCCCCTCTTTCACTCCATCCTTTTTATTACCTCCTCATGCTTTTTTCATTCCCTCCTTATTGTGTGAATCAAAAATGCAACAGAGAATTCGTTTTATCATCGCTCGTATATTTTTCGATTTATATGCTAAAACATTTTCTCCATGGCTCTCCGTGAGTCTTGGAGGCCTTGCCGTTTCCCTATGGGAGTGTGTAGCTTCTTTGATTTTTACACTGAGATTTTCTTGCTAGATTGCTTTCAGGTAATCTCAGAAAGTGATTTTTGTAACGTTCCCTTTATTTTTAAATGCGCTCGTAAGTTGGTTGATCAACTTTCAGGAAATCGTCGAAGTGACAAAGTGTGATACGTTAAGATGCCTGGATCTCAAGCATCTCAATTATGCCCGAATAAAAATTCTGATTCTCCATTACCGTCCTCCATTAAATACGTCTAATGAGGGATCTATCATGTTGCGTAAGTGGAACTTAAATAATTATAGCCCCTCCCCCCGGATTCTGCACAATTTAAATTCTCGCCTTTTATTGTATTCGTATCATTGAAAGTATCAACGTTTTCCTTAGAAAATATTTATGATGCAGTACGATTTAATGAAGCAAAGGAAGAGGGATAGTATGTGAAAAACGGAGATTGACGTGATTCGAGTGCAACGCTTGTGTCAGAAGAAATGGTAACCCCCTTGATCCACACGCACTTCTTCCAAATAAATGGGTTTATCTCCCTCCATCCTTCCATTTCGCCCTACCTCGGTCTCTACCCTCATATTCCTTGTTCCTAACCTCATTCCCACCATCTCATCTCTCCATTCCCATCTCTCTTTACGTCTCTACTAGCTTTTCTTCCTCTTTTGCCTCCCGCTTTCCTCTCCTCTCTTCTATCCTTCGATCTTTTTTTAATGCCCCTCCGCTTTTCTGCTTCTGAATATCTTCTACCCCGTCTCTTCTCGATCTCCGCTGTTCTCTTTTAAGTTTTTTCCCTCTCGTTCTTCTTGTTGCCTCCCGCCGAGAGCAGTAAGCGCTTTCGATCTGAGCTATGTGGAAAATAAGCAACAGCCCAGAGGCGAAAGAAAACGGTCCCTCAACGGATGGAAGAGAGAGAGAAAGAGATTAAGTAGAAAAGTTCCCTGCGATCAACTTCTATGTTGGACACCGCCTTTGGGATACATACCCGCAAGTATCTAAATGACCGAAGCTTTTACGTTTGCCTTTTAAAGAAAGGTAATGGGTTGGGCCTACTTATTCCTCCATTTCTCTTCCATTTAAGCATCTCCGGAGCTTAAAATTTTACGGAGAAGCGGTAAATCGAATAAAAACGAGACGTTCTACCTACTTAGTGTTGCAAACTCGAATAATAAAAATTGAAGTTATCTTTATTGTTCTTTGTTTACATAGGTATGTATTATTATATTTATGCATTATTAGAAGGTGGATGGTATTTTTTTCCGGTTAGATCAGTTCAATGGAGCGAGAAACATTCGTATTAATCTTAAAAATTAATCCTCGTTATCTCTTATTGTTACTGAGACCGGAGTATTTTTTTTTATTTACGTCTCCACGCTATTTACAAACCCTGTAAGAAATTTTGCCTGCGCTTTCAAGATGTTTTCATCGTTTGATCAGTAGTTGACTTGTATTCAACAGTACTGTTGTTGCTGGGTTGACATTATCTTTAATTTTATGAATAGTAATTTTGAAAATACTCCCAATCAACTCAAATTGCTTTTCAAGCCAGCGGAAATCTTTTACGCAGAAACCTATGTAGGCACTGTAGTTGTAATTTATCTTTAATGCAAATATTGTAGAGATTCTGTATTCCTCTTCCTGTGACGCCGTCATCATCTTAAGGAAAACCATGCGTTTACGATTCTAAGCACCATCGCCAGCTAATGTTCGACCTGATGAAAATTTATTTATCGAATCTTTCTACGAAATGCCACATCATCCCGCAGATCTTCATTGATCGCATCGGATGCAATTACCATTAACTCTTGTTGCGTTTGCTGGAATATAATTCTTTCAAACTCCTGCTAGTCATCGATATCCCCTCACATTATTCCCTCCTCTTTCCTTCATCCTCGCCCGCAACAGTTTATCATCTCTTTCTCTCTCTCAACGGGGCCTCGCCTCCAATGCAATCACGGCAAATCAAGTTGATGTCTCAACTCGTGACGCACACTTTTGTTCGCCTATTCTCCCCCCCCCCCACGCCCTCTTTCCTTTCTCTTTCACCCTGCGCGCCTCCTTTTCCTCCCAAGGGACCCCACCCTGTAGGTTACACTTCCACGGGATGGCAAGCGCCGCCTAGGGAGGAATAAGAGGGAGGGAGAGAGAAGTGGGAGGGAGGAGACAGAGGGGCAAGGGAGGATAACGGAGAAGTTATAGGAAAGAGAAAGGAGAGAAAGAAAAGGTGGAGGAGATGAAAGAGAAGAGAGGAGAGAGAGGGTAATGTTAGTAAATATAGAGGGGAGAGCAAGAAGAAAGGGAGGAAGATACAGAGAAGAGAGAGGAAGATACAGAGCAGAGGAAGGAGAAAGAGGATAGAGGAAGGGGAGAAAGGAAGACATGTGAGAGAGGTCAGAGAAGGGGAAAGATGGAGATAGGAGAATGGTGAGAAGATTGGAAAAGGAGAGCATATAGAGAGGGCAGAAAGAGGAAGATAGAGAGGGAAGATAATGTGAGAAAAGGAGCAGAGTAAGGGATATGGGAGAAAGGAGGGGGAGGAGAGAGGGCGAGGATGGAGGTAAGAAAAAGGGAAACACGTGAGAGATGGAAGAGAAAGTGGGGAGAAAAATGTGGGAGAGTAGAGGAAGACAGGAGAGAAAGAGAATAAAATGAAAACAAGAAGACGGAGAGAATAGAGAGAGGGGGAGAGATAGAAAATCGTGCGTGAGATAGAGAAAGAAGAGAAAACTGGATGGAGGGAGGAAAGAGGTTAACTTCCTCGCCCGGAGCTTGACTCAGGGTGGTGCGCGCGCGGATGCAGTGGTGTGGGGAATTAGTCTGTCCGAGCTTCCCTTTGATTGATTGACCTCTCCCGGTCTCGTGATCTTTCTCCTTTGTTTATCCCTAATAGCCACGAAAACCGTAGCATGGGCGTCGCGGACAGGCCTCTGTCAACCCGAGACCAGGAGTTCCTTATCGGCCGACGTTTTTGGGTTATTGATGCGGTCTCGCCTCCTTTGACAATGCATAACCTGAGGAGTGATGCTGTTCCGTTTACGCGGCGAGCTTAATGGAATGAGGAAACTGGATGAGGGTTTCTGGGCTATCGCTGTCGAGCGCGTGTATGTATTCCTATTCATGTGTTGCTAATGGCGTATTAAACTGCCATTCGTACAGCTGGATCGCTTCGATGCGTTCGGTGCGGTAAATATTGGGCTCTTAAAACGTCGAAGTGATACTTGATTAGTTTTTTGTTTGGGCAATCAAGGACAAATTGATATGAAGCGATGTTTGCAAAAGTAAAACCGTGATAAGGAAAGTTTGATATAGGATAGTGTGCCACATCTCTTTTGTTTTTTAAATATTTAATTAAGTGAAATTTATAGCTGAAATTATAGTAATGGTACCATTGTAATAAGAGTTAATTGGGAGAAATTAATTTTTTAACTCAGTATTTTTCCAACCATTACATACAAAACATATAAGATAAGACAAAATGCCGTATTAGTCCGAATATAGTCTCCCCACGAATATAGCCCCCCCCCCCATTTCTGAAGCCTCAGTTTTGGAAAAAAGTTTAAACCCCATTACAGACCACTTTTTAGTCTACTGTCAAGAATGGAGATAGGCTTATAGTTTTGAACCAATAGACCGATTTTCATGAAACTTGATGTAAATCTCTTGCTACATGGGTCGAGCTCCCGAGGATAGTTTTGTTGCGAAGATTGAAGTACCGGGTTCGATTCCAGGAACTATCCTTCGCATTTCATTTACATGGGAAATCTGAAATCGTGCAGGGTAATTTTCTCTTGCGCATTAAATTTCTTAGAATTGTAATATCGGAGCGAGTTTTGTAGTATTCTCTGAGGAAAGGAGTTAAGATTCTATAAATACGTACACGCATTATTTTTACTGCTGCTGCTTAAGCATAAATATTGGAAGTAACAAAAATAGGGGTAAAATAAATCTGGTGATAATTACTTTTTTATACAGGCACGATTCAAGTAGCCATTGTCAACGACATTTGAATGATACGAATGGAATTTAAATAACATTCATAAATCAAAATTTTCAAATTTAGTCCAGTAACACTTAATGCATATTTAAATTACGCCTGCAACTATAACACGCAAATGTGATGTCACCGTTTCATTATAAATTTATAGCTGTAACTAAATTGTTCGTACATATTAAAACTCGTTCTTTAGAATATTACAAGATGATCCAAAGAGAACTTATGATGCGTTGAATGTTATTTAAATTCCATTCGTATCATTCAGATGCCGTTGACAATGGCCACTTGAATCGTGCCTGTATAAAAAAGTAATAATTATCACCCGATTTCCAGTTAACATATTCTTTTCATAATTTATTTTTCCCGTATTTTTGTTACTTCCGATATTTATGCCTCGGAATATCACATCAAGGAATACATTATGTAGATAACACCTTCAATACCTCGGTTTGATTTACGTAAGTAATACTTTTATAATGTGATTGCATGATATACAATCAACAGCTGCGCAAACTAGTCTGATCAGCTGACAGAATTGCCTACGGCCCTACGGATCACTACTGATTGACGGGTAACGAAGATAATTTCTTTCGTCGTAGTGACATTTTCTCTAAAATAACTATAGGTGGTACCACTACATATAAATATTTGCATATTTGTGACTTTGGTAAGGGATGAATTTGGCCAATCAACGCTTTCAAAGCGAAAACTTCTGATATTTTCGTTTGCTAATTTTTTAGGCGCGAATATAGTCCCCCCTCCCCCTTACTTTTCTTACTAATATTTTTGCCAAAAAGGGGGGACTATATTTGGACTAATACGGTATTGCGCAATGTACATGAGATTCTCAATTCTGCTATAAAGGATATAGATAACATTGGATTATCGACGTTTTGAACCAGAGTATATTGCTTACAGTTTATTAAACTCATTTTATGGAATCATTTTATAAACATAAACAACCTCAATTGCCAAAATACCCTTTATTTGCCATTAACAGAACATAGTTTGAACGATGGTAACTCAATTTTTTCAACAATAAACTAATTTATGACAACTTAGTTGGAATCCAATTAGAATAGGGATTGTACCTCTATTTTAAATGAATTTGTATTTTCTCTTACTAGATAGATTTTATTTTCATTAGGAAGCATTCCACAAAGTTACAGGCATTCCACAAAGTTACAGCTGCATAGGTCCATTTTATTTAATTTGAACAAAAATACAATTTAATTTTGCTTGAATCAAAATCATAAGTAAACTTTTAAAACTATATTTGATGTTAGTTATAATTTTTCAATCATTTATTGTTATATAATATACAAAAATATTAGATTTTCATTTTTATGTTGTTTTTGTGCAATTTTTACTCAGGCTTATTATTCTTTTTCTTTTCACAGGTAAATGGGAGATTACTGCCGACTTTCATGATGTTCGCTTTATTCTGCACTAGCGTGAGTTTTTATCTATTCAATTAATATGACTTCAGTGTTTTTCTCGCGAAAGGTATTACATAAATGTATATATTTTATTAGATTTTATTGTTTATATTTTTAAAACAATTTTTTAAGAAGTCACTCTATATTAGGACTGATTCTATCAATTTACACGCGGAATTTTCTAGTTCACTCAATCACTATGGCTTTTTTCCTTTTATTGACAATGTGTTCCTGTAAAATTTTCATTTTAGGCTATTATTCAAGCTTTGTATTGAGTTGATTCAAATTGACCCAATCTAATATTATGACTCTGACCCAATGGCGATGGAATTACAACAAATTTTACGTTGAAGATTGTAGGTTCTACCGTTACATATTTGTGACAATTGAATAATCCATTTAAGGAATCTATTATTTGCAATTAAATTACGACTGCGTTCAGCTGTTTCTCGCAATTTCTTTTGTATAGAAGGTAAATAGTTTAGACATTTCGTTATTAAAGACAATATACCGGGATAAAGTAGAAAAGAAACAGGAGACTTTTACTATCAATCGAACGATGGCGTCATATGTATCCAACGGCTACCGCTGAAACCGGTGAGTCAGATTTTTTATACTCAGGTGGGCTGCTCCCACGCACAAAGGCATTTTTTGCGTAAGGTTCTTTATTTTCAACAAAATATCATTCACCATTCATTTAACCCCGGAATTATTTTGTGGCTTCAATCGTAACACCATTTATTCAAATGTCCACGCTTTCGAAAGAGCACTCAAAATAATCCCCACCCCTTTCACTTCCACCGTTCCCTTCCTGAAAGGCCGCGTGATCCGTGACACGCTTTTTCACTCCTCCATTTGCACCCTTCTTCATTACACGCATGGCATCGTAAAAAAAGCCATCCACCCCCTCACGCTCCAAATCTCTCTTCGCACCCCTTTCGTACATGCGCGCGGCGACACACCGGAGTCTCGCGCGTTGCCTACGCGTCAAGGGGAGCGTGGATCTCGCCACGCTGTCTTTTTCTCCCCTCTCCCTATCTGCCTGCACCCCTTGCTCTCTCTATTCTTATCAGAGCGGGTTCGATCTCTCTCCGCCTCGCGGTACACAGTTTCCCTTTCATCCGTTTCGTGTCACGTGTTTGCGCATGGATTCGTGATGGAAATAATTGGGGCGTCGTAGAGTTGGGGGTGGAGAGTTAGCGCTGCTCTCTTGTTTTGCATGCGAAATGAAAGGACTCGTAAAAAAATACGACGCTTCCCCGCGCACGAACCGATCCTTTTTTCCCCGGTACTTGTTGATTTACAATTAACAGGGAGGTTTTTATTCGTTATTATTATTCCTTTGTTGTGTTATTCTTTGAAAGGGAAGCCGTTCCCTCGTATGGATGAAAAGCTTACGATTGTTTAGGCTACCTTTATATGGCTTTTTTCCGAAGTTTTTTTTTAATTAAAGGTTATTTACAGTCGTTTCCGCTGTAATCCTGTTGTTTTTCTTTGAAGAGTTGTTTGTTTTTATTTGTCTCTTGTTGAAAATCGCTTGGTAGCAAGAAAACATGGTCACTTTTTTGGGGAATAATGCATTCGGATGTATAGTAAATTTGTGTATCATTTGTTTCTTCTAATCACGAAATTTGTTATTCAATTAAAGTTTTGGTTATGAGTCATTAAAAATGGTAGGAATATAACTTGAATAAACCAACGCCTAAATATTTTCCGTTGATAACCATAACAACCCTTGTTTCCCTTGATTTAATTCCTTTAACGTAATGCTAAATTACAATTATTCTGAAAAAGTGATATTTATCTGTATTATTATTTCCAGACTAAATATCGGTTTTATATGTTTATACGGACTCTTTCGAGGTTTCCCAATTCGTCCAGACGGTAGAGATAATGTTAAATCTTTGAATAATTAATGAAAAACTTTCTCGCGGTTTGATTAATGATGCGATATAGTCTAAAAGAATGTCGGAAAATGATGGCCGTTGGTTCCCCAATGGCTCATAGGGAGATACGACCGTTTGTAAACTTTGACCTTCTTTTGATTCGCGCGTGCAAATACCGCGTTCATCACTAGGTCAGAGATATGGTCTAAACATCCAGTCTGCCGATAAGAAATACACTAAAGTGAAATGAAAACAAGCAGAGTTGCAATGGGATGTTTACTTGTTTGTGCCCTTTGGGTGTCTGCTTTGTGTAGATGGTAGGCTTAGCTACGCCCCCCTTTTTTTAGGATCCAAAAATAAACTAAACATATTCTGGCAGATAAGCTGAGCGACACAACATCCAACTGTCGGGTTTTTGTCCGGCATTCTGCACGGAGAGCGTTCTTCAGAAGGAATGTTTCCTCATTCATATGTGAGTTATTTTTCGATATTTTGTGTTCATTTTGAGTTACTACAACGTAAAACGCAACGCAACTTTTAGATGGTTATTCACTCACTAAAACTTCTTTTCTACATGTTTTGTTTGCAATTAACAAAATAATGCTGTATTTGCGGTTGTGCTCACATTTAAGGAAGAAATCCGATTTTGTTTTGGTGCAGGATTGTAATTAAAATTTGAATTTTCTTGCGATATTTTTAAATACATGATAAGGAATTTTTTGAAATTTTTTATTCGAATTCCTGTTGCTTAGGATAATATTTTATGGCTGCATATCAATTTCTATCGATTCATCCAGATGATTGTAAATAAGCGAAATTATTTCTTCGTTAAAAATACTCGGTTTCCTAAAATCGTCAATTATATTGCAAATGAATTTATGAAGTCGACCTTAAAACTGGAATAATTCTTGCATCATCACTTTAAAATAAAAAGGTTTCTTATTTGTTTCACGTCAAAAAGTTTGTTGCTAAAATTAAAATCGTTCGCGAAAATCGACACACATCAGCTAAAAGTATTTTTTCATGTTGCTGAGCTAGGGGAAAAAGTAAATGCAACAATGAATAAAAAACACCGCACTACTAGATAAAGCCTCTCGTTATAGATATGAGATAAAATCCTTGGCCCCATATGAAAGGCAATCGTGCTCCACGTTTGTCTTTTATCCTTTTATTTTTAGAGGCTGTCGTAAATCATCCCTCGATTGCTGGCGACTCTTTTACAGACACGAGTCTCCATCTGAGAGATTGTCCTGCGTGGCATATCGTACATACGTATATATATGTATATATATATATAAAGATATGAAGTGACTCTCGTCATCTCTTCCGTTGTTTACTCGACGGAGACTTCATTTCCTCCCATATAAAAATAATACTCTCGACTGTTTGTTATTCTGACGATACGAAGGCATCAGCGAAGCGTTCGAAATATTATAGTATCAAAGATAAGAACGACTGTGAAGAAATGATGTTAAGAAAACTTTCGAAGCGTTCGTTTTTTGAACTACCGATGTCTCCCTCGTGTCGTAATTGGTCGTGCGGTCGGGGATGACCGAGGGTAGTTAGAAAGGAGATTTTGTTTTGTCGTTCGGGGAGGCGTTTATACGTACAACACCATCTACCGCACCTGTTGTTTGCTGGTAAGGCATGGCGTTTTATCGCTCGTATATAAAAAACGGACATTTTATGACGCAGTCCATCCAGGTCTTCACACAGCTGCATTTGACGCCGGCCGGCGATTCTTCAGAGTTCGTGATCTCGTCATTTGGGCATTGCGTAGAAATCGACGATAAACCTCTTAATTCGTAATTTTTATCTCGGTACCGAGGATATTTTATTAACTGTAACCGTTTCGCTGCCGTTTTTTTTAATTCTGAAAGGATTTTACGACTCCTGTCGTTGAATTGGCAATATTTTCGCCCATTTGTAATGGTTTTTTTTCGTTGTAGGTGTTAGTGCATTTTGCTGGCTGGGCAGATATATTGCGCCCGTGAGTAAATGCGATGCAGTTTTTTCTATTCTTAGTTTTTCGTGCCAGTATTTCGCGTATTCAAATTGTAATCGAAATTTCACATCGATTCCATCTTGAAATTCTTAAACTATGAAATGGAACACGAATATTTATTTTTTAAATTTGATACGACGGGAAAAATTCTAACTCTCCCCGAAATAGGTACAACTTTTACCCAACTGAAGTGGAATACGTTTCCATTCAGAATCAAATTTATCTCTTTAAATACGAGGTTTTCGGTGCAATAATCTAATATATTATAACCGCTGTCTCTGCCTGCGTCTCTGCGTGCGTCCCTGCGTCTGAAGCCTTGAGTGACGTCACTTTCCGGCATGAACCGAGAACAGTCGGTTCGATTTCGACGAATCTTTCGCTTGAATACTCAGCGCAAACTCTTGCAGATTTTAAGTGGGTAGTCGTCCCACGGAAAGGCATGAGTTCGATACCAGGACAGTTTTCGTTTTTTCATTTGATTAACATGTAATCGGCTTGAATACGATGTGTAGAAACAAACCCATCAAGTACAATATCCGGTTGAAAATTTATATGAAAAGTTTCGTGTAAATATAAAACAAATGAAACACGTAGCGAAGAAACTTGAAGTCAGAAACGACTCCAATGCATCGTCATAATGGACAACTTAACATTTCAAATAGGAAGATATTTCACGCTTACATTAAAAATATCGTTTCATTTGCAAATTTTATTGGGCAGTTTAAAGCAAATTACTATATTGATGTTTGTGATTACCTAATTTCTTTTGATAATTAAGCAAGATCTTTGACGCGTGGCTGGTACATTTATAGTGATTACTTGATATTAAATAAACCACAACATATGATTTGCTGTACCAACAGAAATAGCGAACATAACACCGATAAGTGTTAGACTAAATCATGTACGTCTGTGTTTTTTGTTATGAAAATGGTGGGAACTATATGATTATTTTGAGAGGGGCAATAATAGTGGTTCAACTAATAACACCCAGTGTAACAATTTTTTGTCATAGGAACTGTCGCATTGGGCCACTTCACTCAAAGCTCCCTAAATGTTTGCAGGAAGTACTGCAATGGACCCCTAGTTGTAAGTTATTATTTATCTATTCTAATCTCTATATCGAGCTTAGGACCTAGTGGGATTCCCTAGTTCCAGCACTTCTTTCTTCTTCCAATCCCTATTTCTTCAGACACCAGTAACTTAGTGATTACCCATTTCAAAATTTCCTATATCCCATTCCTCTTTTTTCTATTTGATTTATTTCTGCTGTACTTTCTTCGATAAGAACTTTCAACAACCCGTTACCTCCTAATCATTTTCATTTTGAAAAACTTGATAAACTATTTGTCTCCCTTTAATAATATCTCATTGAACGCGACTATATTGTCGAGGAGTTTTATCATTTATTTCGCATAAAACTATAATTATCTTGGGTTAAGAAAACAATATTATTGCGAACGATCTCATAATTCTAGCGCGCCTCTTTGCGTACTCTTCTGTTATTTCAAGAGCATCGCTACGAAAGTTACGTCATATAATAGGCAACTAGACTCGTTTTCCTTTTCGCTTGGAACTTCCTTTCACTTTCAGTCGCTTAATCCTGGCCTTCTCTTTCGATGTGTTATCTCTTACGTCCCTTTCATGTCCATCCTCTCTTTCCAAACACTCGAATCTACTTAGCTCTTTCAAGATCGCTTACACAGCTGGGCGCATTGAACCCGCCTTTCGCCATCCACTCCCTCTACCGACTCCGCCCTATCTCACTCCTATCCTCCCTCTTTCTCTCCTCTTCTCTCCTCTCTCTCTCTCTGTTTGTTGACAATTGTTGCGTCCTCTCGCGAAAGCTTGACCTCATTTTTCAAGCGGTGGCGACAACAGCGCCTCCTACTATGCGGCGCGCATGCGCCGTGGGAGAGGCGTGATCTCATAAAACTCCAAGATCGTTCTGTCCCCTAAAAACGACCCTTGTGTTGATCACGTGCACCGGGTGAGGGACGGATGGTCGTAAAAATAATATATAAAAAGGCGAAAGTTATTTTGCGCGCAATTTTAATTCGCGGCGATGGATTCCGGGCGATGGGCCAAAAAGAAAACATTCAGGGCCAATAAACGAAGTCTATTTTGTAATTTATAGTTCCTAAATTTAAATGGCTCGAGAGGATGTACTATATTTTGCTCCTATATGAAATGGATTATGTTGAAATACATTTAGGACGCTAATCTACATTTTCCCTAGGGAATCGAAATTTTTTTCAAACTCGCCCAAAACATACATATATGTACTTATAACATTATTATGGGTTCTTTACAAAAAAGTAACAAGATGGAAAAGTATACTCCATAAATGGAATTCACAGAGATTTCAAAGGCGTTCTTAATGGGAAATACGCATAAAACGGTATCGAATGATTGGGCGATTCTCAAATTTTTGTCCCCGAAACTATAAAGGCCCGCTCACACTAGGAAGAAACGCGGAGAAGCGAAGACAAGTGCGGCTACAAGAAAAATATTCTTACCGAAGAGTTAAATGGACCCGCTCACATTTAGACGCCGCGTGGGGAACGTAAACGAGGAAAAGCGAATAGAATTGCTTGGGGAGAATATTTTCGCTTCGCCTGACGTCACCAGGCGAAGTTTTGTGCGATCACTGTGAAGATATTGGGATATGCACTGGAGATCGGGAATCATCGTGAAGGTTCGGGCGTATTCGTATTAGGAATTCCCTTAGATGATGAATTTCTTCGACTTCCTTCTCCTAAGCGTGAGTCGGATTCTTCTTTTCTCCGCGCTTCGCTTCGCCACGGCGTAATTCAGGGTGGATCCAGAGTCGACTTTCAGGGGGGGGGGAGTGGTGAGCGGAGGAGGGGGGTGAGACTGAAGTCAGGTAAGAACTGAAATTGAACAGTTTTGTTAAAATCGAATTTTATTCAGTGGTTGGGTAATTGTTAATTTTACACAATTTTATTGGAACCGAATAAAAAAAACTATACCTTAAAGTACAAACTCCAGCTTCCTTTTCTCCTGTGTAGAAAACCTTTCAATAATCCTCTCTACAACTATAATGTCCATGTGGGCATACATAAGTGTCAGCCCAGTTAGCCTCTCCTCCCCCATGCGTGACCTGAGCCATGTTTACACACTGCGCAAAGTGGAAAACGACCTTTCCTCCGTCGCGACGCTGGAAGGCAGGGTATGCAAAATCTGCGGCATTGTTTGCACCGTCATGCACAGTTCAACATCAAAATGATCCAAAACTTCAAGCACCTTGCTTGGTAACTTGTTACCAGCATCCTTTTCCCTGTTACACTTTTGCCTCCATGCCTCAATAGTCTTTCATAAGATGCGCTGACTGCACTTATCCGCCCAAGTTATCCTGATAGGTTTTCGCCAGTTCCACAGCCTTGGGAAAATCTTGCTCATCATCCCGCATTGCTTTGGGCATGAAGATCCGAAGATTAAAAGTCTCCCTGGTATCCTTCGGAAAACGCTCTTTTAGGTCCGTGATGATATGGTCCAGAAGCGAAATGTACTCTACGCAAGTAGTAATTCCACGTGATCCGCCGGAGTGTTGGCTCTATAGCCCTGTCTGCCTGCCGTACGTGGAGCTGTAATGTCTACCTCGTGAGTTTCTGCGATTTCCTGCACTTCCGAGAAAAGCCTCTTAAACACGTCAGCTGCGTTCTCTCGTGACAATTTCAGAAGAGACAGAACGTTGGTGAGAGAATCCCTCGCCCGATTAAGGTCCAATGATTCTGATTGCAACAGAATACTTTGCTGTCGGGTTGTCCCCAATAAATCGCAGAGGGCAATCATAGACACCAAAAACTCACTGCTGCATAGCGCAGTCTTAAGGCAATTGCCCTCAGATGCCGTCTTGTTGTCCTTCCACTTTGATATTTTGGTCATTCCATTTACAATCTTAGTGACTGAAGTCCTAAACTGTAGAACACCGTCGTGTTTCTCTGACCATCGCGTCTCGCACAGGCCAACGAAAGCGGACCCGAGATCCTTTTTGAACACACCCGTTGTTTTGGCTGACGCGTTCGAAAACTACAACTTCCTTCATTGCTCCAGTACCATTTCTGCACGGGGGGTCTTTGCAAGGGAGTTATTTAGAAAGTGATTGAAACAAGGGCACCTTCTGGCGTTCTTGGCCTCCTTCAAAATTTCTTGGACCGCGCCGATCTTTTCCGGATTTTCAGATATCATGACAAAAATTATCCGTGCCACTTCCCACACAATTGTTGATATCTAGAGAAAACTTGTGAAGTTGATCCAGAACGATGTGTCCCAAAGCTTTACCGGACAGCCGTCTTTCCTCGTTTTCGATATCATCCGTGCGAATCGACTCATAGGCATTAAAAAAATCAGAAAATCCTCCCGTATGGTGTTATCAAGAACATATCTTACGGACAGGCTCATTTGCTCCGTATGGGAAATGTCAGCGGTGGCATCAAATATGAAGCTATAAAACACACTCCTGTGCACCCTTTCTATAATGGTGTCTTGAATTTCACCTTTACAGCAGTCTATGAGATCGTTTTGGGTCGTTTTACTTATGTAGGTAGCACGAGACGACGTCGTCTTCAAGTGATTTTCAAGATCTTTGTCCCCTGCGTCTACACGAAATCGTAGAAGCTCCCTAAAATTTCCTTCGTTTTCTCGACCTCCGTCATTGTCGAAATCTAGAAGTTCTCCATCGTCCCTGTTACCTCGAAGGGGAATATTTTGACGGCCTATAAAAACTATGCTCTTTACAATGGGGCGGAGTCTCCGGCGATTTTCCTCAACTTGAACCAAGCGTTGGGTGCTCACCTGATTGGTGACATCAAACTCGGGGTTGTGATATGTGATCAAAAAATGTTTTCCAGCTCTCACAGCGCAGTCATCGTAGTGAGCTTTTTCATGGACATCAAGGGCTTCATTTTTCCCAGTCAACTTTCCAAACGATGTGAGAGGCACTTTTACGAGGGTATTAAGGGTCTAGCCACAATTATAGCCAGCGAAATCACCCGCGAAAAGCACACAATACTTGCAGTAAACGCCGCGGTCCTTGTCGGAGAGAGAAAGCCAAAAGTACTTTTCAAGATGTTGTTGTCCTATAAATCGTCTAACTTGCTTGCCACATTTCAAGTGCACGGAATGTGGGAACACAGTTTTTAGGCGGAACCCAATGACGCTGCAGTAGTATACACTTGGTGTAATCGGTGATATGTCGACTGTTGCCCACATAATTCCCTATGTCAGCCGGATCCTCAAAAGTAACGGACACAGTCGACTGAACAGCAGCATCACTGGTCGTAACCGTAGCCCAGGACATGTCCGAACGAATAGTAGGATTTGCTGTACTCGGACTGGTTACGGTGTCATTGCCTTCTGAAGCCCACGATGCATTGCCCGCCTCCGAATTGACCGCATCTGAGGCTGAGGAAATTGCGACTGCCTCAGTAATCGATTTCATGGAAAGGTAAGAATCTATCCTCCTCTCACCCTCACCGGCCTGCTTCCTACTCTTCCTGCCATCACCACCAGCACCAACTTGAGCAGGACCACCGCCGGAAAAACTTCCCTCTGCACCACGTCAATCACATGCTAAGTGAAGCTATCCATGTACCGACACCGACCGATGGGGAAAATGAAAAAAGTGCATAAAGAAAGCAACAAAACTCACCGAAGGTTCCATATTATCAGTTGAGAATTCACACCGTTGATTTGCTGACTGACTAGTAAGACGTTCACTCCGCAACGGCGACTGGCTGTTACTAACTAAGAGCTGCATACAGGAATGAACATGTTTCGCTACGTCCCTGCGCTCGGCCGGGCAACAAATTGAGCCGAGTCATCTACATAACAACAAAGTTGCTCGGTCAATCATTCAACACTCAGCACGGCGATTGCTTTGTTTTGAAGTGTTGCGTTTACATAGTTTGTAGGTATATACTCGTTAGAGGAAAGAATATCGACGCCCTTTCGCTCCATATCACGCATTTTTTTCAGTGAAAAAGTCGTCTCGGGCAAGGGGGGTTGCTGCCCCTCCCCCTTCCCCCCGGATCCGCACCTGTCGTAATTATATAGTCTCGGGGACTATATTGTAGTAAATGTTGTTCTCTATCCCAATAAATTTTTTAAACTATACCTTACAGATCATATAAGAGCATGCGAGAGAAATATATGGATTTTTAGTTGTTTGCTCAGAGAACCGTCTTCGCGATCGATGTAAACAAAATATGCAATGTTTTACACGGGATTTTCTCGAATTTTTATCCCCGAAGCCATAACTTGTAATTATGTGGTCTCGTATACTGTCTTGTAGTCAATGTTATCGTCTATCCGAATAAGTTTTTAAAACTATATCTCACAGATTATATAAGGACGTGGGATAGAAAAACATGGATTTTAATTGTTGTTTGCCGAGAGAACCTCTTTATAGATCGTTGTAAACAAAATATGCGATTTTTTTCGCGGGATTTTCTAGAATTTAATCTATGAAACTATTACTCGTAAGTATGTGGTCTCGCGGTCTTTCTTGTAGTAAATGTTGTTCTCCATCCGAATAAATCTTTTAATCTATAACTTACAGATCATATAAGAGTTAGGGAGAGAAACGTTGGGTATTTCATTGTTGATTGACGGATGCTATTTAACGAGACACGAATATAAGTTTATTAAAGTAATTATGTAAAGTGGAATTTCTAATCGACGGATTCAGTTCAAAATCACAATTGGGCAATAAATTTTAATAAGGATCACACACTTAATTTAATTAAAATCCGTCCAGCGGTTTAGGAAATGAAATATACGACGGACGGACCAGACGTGCCCATAAGGCGGTCCGCTATTACCGCTTCGCTTGTAAATAACGCCAAAAAAACGAACGCCTTATGGTCAGCTCCTTTCCGTATGTCCTCATGTTTCATCTCGGGAGCAATTGGGTGGTTTTCCATGGTGGTAAGGAATTTTTAGAGAGAGGGCAGTAAGTGGTGTGCAAACCTTTCCACGTGGCGGGCCGCGTTGGCGGTAGCGAATTCTTCGGCGGGTCGCATTTCAAGTTGTCAATGTTTCGGCGAGTCTGATCGGAATTTAAATCGGACCTTTACTAGATATTCTCAAGTACGATATCGGTGAAAATCATGTCTAAATTGCGTTTTTAGGGTTAATATTTCAATATCAAGAGTTTTATTAGCGTAATTTGAATGTGTATTATATGAATTTGTGTGTTAAATTTTACGGATCTCTTTTTAATCATAGCTTCGAGGGCCGCATGAAAAGCTCTCGGTGGCCGCATGCTACCCGAAGGCCGTGGATTGCATACCACCACTGATATAAACGGACCACATAACCCAAGCGGCGGTGACACCTTTCTATAAACAAAAATCTGATGTGGCCACCACATGACTTTCTCCATAACTGTAATATTTCTAAAAATCTCAAATAGGTTAAATGATAATAAATATTTAAAGGAATTTCGAGAAAAAATTAAAGACTACAAGAACAGAAAAAAACTCAAGCGATATTGGATATAGCCACGAAGCTCCAATAATTAACAAAGTAAAAAGGAGCGTTACTGTGACGTAACTAAGCGTAAAATGTTTACAATAGTCGCCTGTAGGTGGCGTGGTGGTGGCAGATAAAATATTTAGTTTTTAATATATCTCTTAAACAATGCATTATAAGAAAATGTTTCAAACAATGGTTGTTGAAAATTAAATTTCCTACAACTTTTATTCCACTACTTTTTTACATTAATTTTATTTATTTATTCATAGTTTCACATACAGCGTGATAGCCAATTTACAGTGAAAATAATAACAATAAAATAATTAAATTATAGGTATGAACAATAGGTATAACAAAAATATCCAGTAGAAAAACTAACAATAATTGTGTCGAATGATTACTGTGATTATTTAGGTGAAATATGTGTGATTCCTAGCTTAAATGATTTTATTGATAGGAAAAGAGGATCAATATGTGGAGGTAAGGTATTCAAAATAGAAGGAAGATGAAAGAAAAGAGAATCAAATATTTAAAAAAACTGATGTGACAAGAGTTAACAGCCACTTCCGGTTGACCGATTTTTATCAAAACTAATCAGTTCTTTTGCCTTTAATGTAAATGTCAAATATAATATTTCGCGTTGATTTGATTAATAGTTTTTGAGTTAGAGCACCCACAAAAAACTCACATACACAGACATCGCCGAGAACCGAGACCGAGGTCAAAACCTGTTCAGGGGACTTCAAAACGTCTATTTCCGTTGAAATCTCGAAATCGATTTTTTTCATGAAAGCAATACTTGCCCCTGTACTACGTATGGAGAAAGTAAAAAGTGAACTTTCCGTCATACCTTGTGGAAAAAATATTAGTCAAACAAAAAAAGGCTTTTAACACTAGAACCCCAGGACCGTGGCCCATACCTAACACCCCGGAACCGGTCACTTTGACTTGTCGTATTTTTTCTTGCTTTTCAATGAGATTTTGTGGTTTTCTTGGCTTGAATGTCTTCGTTTCAATATAAACTTACAATTTTTTTTCAACAATACCATTTTACCTAATATTAGTGGATTACAACTTGGTTGCCTACCCTCTTGGCGCAGGATTTGAAAATCTAATGCTTGGCTCAACGAATTTAATGAGTGCATTTGGAGGATGGAAACATTTTCTACTCGATAATAATAATTAGGTAAGTATCCAATGAAATATCTTTATTAGTGCTCTATTGTACAGTGCTTGCTTCATTGCATTTCACACAGATAACGATCTTTTTTACTACTCCTGTGCATGAGCCGCACACCCGCTTTTTGCAGGTATTGCAGAGATAGGTCGTTTTGTTTTCTTTGCAGCGTCCGACCTGACACGTCCTTCTCTTCCTTCCTGGTAACTCCTGTCTATTACCAAAATCGTCGTGTGGACCAGCGATCAATCTTCCTGGTCTAGATGCTACAGTGGCTGCCCTCAACTCGTCTGTAAGTTGCAGGATGAAGTTGCGCCTACAAATTTTCTTCCCTGTGACTTCTTGAAACACGATTCAGGAACTGATCACCGCTATATCAAGGATATTGTACAATACGTGAACTGGCCATCTTCGCGTTCCACTGCGTACAGAATATTTTCTACACATTTGGTCTGCAACATCAACACCACACTTCGTTTTGTTGTAAAATGAAACAGATTCTGGTAACTTCTTGTGAGTTCCTCCAATCAATATGTCTTTGTGCATGGTGCTAAGTATCAGCACATTCTTGTTTACTTTCCCCTGGTAAATTGTCAGTGTCGCATCATCTGTTGTAAAAAGCGTTGTTTCATACAAGGGTGCACGCATCTCTTTCACTACTGCAGGAATTTCTCTCCTAACTCAATTCATAGTTCCAACGAGGGAGGTGTAACAATTCTTTAGTCTTTTAGCAAGCTTGAGCGATGTAAAAAAATTATCAGTTGTAATGTTTCGCCCTTTGTGTAGGTATTGCTCTGTCAACTTCATTACAACGTATTCTGGCAGTGATTCAGCTTGTGGTCGGCTCTCATCCTTACCCAGATAAGGAAAGCCATGACAAACGTACTTTGAATCCACATCTGCTAATAGCCAAAACTTGATACCAAATTTATCCGGCTTGTTTGCCATATATTGCAGGAATGGGCAACGACACTTTGTCGGGTACAACTGCTCGTCGACAGTGAGGAAAGTCCCCGGCACGTAGCATAAGTAGCAGTTTTCTGTGAATTTATTCCAAGTGCGTGATGCGAGCGCAAATTTGTCTTTTAGCAGGCGCTGTGATCGGGATGACTTTTTGTCCAAACGAATATAACGCATTATTTCAGCAAAACGGTCTCTACTCATTGTTTCTCCAAACACGCCTGGACCCCACTTCTTGGACCACATCTCAGCAAGCTCCAGAGACCTGGCAACGAGTGCACTGCGTATGTACAGGAGAGCAAAAAATGCGTCCTACTCGTCAAGGGAAACACACCAGGAGTCATTGCCGAGCTGCCTCCGAGCCTCTGCCTGCATACAGTGCTGAATATGACGTACCATGGACTCATCAATGATGTTCACCGATGTATACGGAACACGCTACATTGTCTTACACTGCTACATTGTGTTACTCATCTATTATGTCATTTTATGTATACGTTTTGTGACTAATTACTGTTTGCGTTCTTCGAGTTTGAGTGGGAAAAATCTACCGGTCAAAGTGACCGGTTCAGGGGTTTAAGGTAGTAATGCCTACTGCTCGTGAACAATACAGACTATATGGTTTATACTTGGGGCACTAACAATTCATACTAAAAGATTAAAAGTCATGAAATTTCGGCGCACTATCACGCCTACAACGCGAACAGTAGCGATGTCATTTTCATAACCGGTCAAAATGACCGGTCTCGGGGTTCTAGTGTTAAGAAAAGTTTTTAGGATTAATTATTTAACACGATGAAATGGAGCACACTTCATGCATGCATTTATGCATGAAGCGTGCATCTTTTCTCTCTCGTTTTTGATGTGGAAGAACGTTAGCAGCCATTTCTCCGCCGCGAAATTATCCCCCAAGTTCCGATGTTGATCGAACCATTTAAAACATTATGAAAATCGTGAAACGCGTGCGTAATTATATGTTAGTTATTCGAGCCTAATATTGTAACACACGCCGCTGCGAACGCATTATCCGCAGCGTTCGTGACCCTGACCATTAAAAAAACCCTTTTGCGGACACGCCAAGCGACCCCGATGTACTAATATCACGCTTCTCTCACGGCTGATTTATTCGGCTTTGCCTCTGAATTATCCTCTGAATTTCAGATATAACTACTGCCTCGAAAAATTTACTACGAAACGAAAAGATTGTTTTTTTGGGGGGGCCATCGGCTTCGGTGATCAACTACTTTTAACGCGGCGACATGTCACATTTTTGCCGTCAAGTGACCGAGGTATTAATTTTCCGAAGTTTGATGACCGGAGAAAGTGAAGCGCACACCAGAATTCCGGGTGTTCATTACAGCCTCATTTGGTGCAGTTCTTTTTTTTTAGAATCGATAATCCGATTTTCAACCATTCCGTTTTGTTTTCAGTACTTACTAAATTTCGATGCAAGGTTTTAACTTTTCGTTGCCTTCTCTGTTGAATAGATGCAGTTAGTTGTTAACGCGAGTATATTCCAGCATAATATATGTAGAATAATTAACGAAGCAACTTATGAGAACCTTTTGTCGCGTATAACCTGATAAATAACGATGATTACTATTATAATTTTGCGACTTTTAACCACATGACGCTTAGGTAGCGTTTCAAATTTTCTTCGTTGTGCATCGATCGCACAGATAGGGTATGCTTAATAGTATTAGGTACCGTATGAATCTAAAATGAACCATACTGAGAAAATAGATATTATTTTAACTCTTTACATTGTGGGAGCTACTAATTTTCCGAGGTTTATCCTTAAAAAATAATTTTCGATGTATTTCTAAAAACAAAACAGAGTTGTATTTCTTCCAATATAGAGAAGAGGGCATTCCGAAAAGGCCTAATAGACTTCCTAGGACCTCCTCGACGATAGTATATATAGCATTAAAATTTTGAAAATTTTTAATTTTACATTCTCTACCGGAAAAAAATGAAATGTGTTGATAATAAAGATTTTTTTAAAGAATTGCCTCTTGAAAAATAGTAAAAATAACTACCTAAGTAAAAAAATTATTGGTAATAAGTTGATATGCAGAAAAATGTTTAACCCTCAAGCACGATTTTAAAAAACGTGCCAAAAATAAATCACCGTCAGATAATATTAGGCACTGAATATCCTCATTGTTGAACTCGAATCGATAATCTATTCATAAAAAGGCAAATTCGGGCATGATAACGCACGGAATTGTATGAGTAATAGGAGTAAAACATGATTCCTGCATCGAAATTTCTGTACGCGTGTCCTTTTTACGAAAACAGTCCTTTTGCACGCAAAAAAAGTTCAGAACGGATAATGAGACCAGATAGCGAGCCAGTATTGCTTGTATTTTCTTCCCTTATGCTTTCGTAAGGGAGAAAAGAGAAGTTGTAATATGTTTTTTAGCATGAAGCGTTGTCTTGAGTGGTAGGCGCCTCCCCGAGATGCCGACAGCGCGGCAAAAAATTGTAAATTCCGCTTACGATTAACGCTCGTGCGCCCGATCGATTAGCAGTCATGAGCGGTCAACTCGTCAACAATTCTCCCCTTCGAGAGTCTGTCCGCGAACGCGCTTTCGAAGGAACGGATCGTGTGCGTTGGTTGGTTTCCATCGAGAGAGATAGTGGGCGGGTGGGCGTACGTTGTGTTTTCGCAGCAGCCTGCCCTGAAATAGGAGTGGGAGGGGAAGCAAGGAGGGGTGATGGAGTGAGGTTAGGGAGGAGGAAAGGAGATAGGGGGCAGGCCTGTCCTCCTTCCAAGTCCATATGAGAAGAGCGCTAGAGAGAGAAACCCCCAAAGCCTTCCGATGAGACTGCTTCTTCCTCTTTCGAGTCTGTATTCCATAAGCGAGGTCTCTGCTGCTAACTGTTGCGAACGCGTGCCTGTCTTCGTGACTTCCAAGCACCCCCCCTCCCCTTTTCCACCCAATCATGCTCGCCTCTCTCCTTTCCTTCTTCTGTTCTTCTCCTTTTTATTCTTTCTGTCTACATCTCGTGCTATCTACACGCTATGGTTCGGTCGAGTCTATCTGCTAGAAGTCCTGAGCGTTTTTTGTTCCGTCTGTCCTTTAAATAAGAGTTGCATAGGTTCAACAAAAATCGCCAGGTTATATGTGATTACGTACATGCAATTTTTAAAAAGTGAAATTTTCTCCGATTAAGCTTTCAAAACACCTTACGAACTAATATGTCTTTATTCGCATCCATGCAATTTTGAGTTTTGAGTACTAATTCATAAGATTAAGAATGCGACGTTTATAGATAATAAATGAAAATTTTAAAATTGAAAATGTGACATTTATAATTTCCCTTTGCCCGTGAATTTGTACGATACAATCTTCTAGGCTGCTTATCACATGGGCTCTAGTGTCAACACTTTCGTTGCACTTTCGTTGGCGGGACGTTATTATTCGTAAATGGAGGAATACAATCTTAGATAACGGAGCATGGCCGATCCGGCAAGGGTTATTAAGATTGAGTTGGTCACGCGTCATCTTCATGGTGGACTGAAATTGTAAATACGACTCTTGTTTAGAAAACCCTTTCGGAATTTATAGCTTGAGCATTGCGTGCGGCAGAAATTGGATGTCAGTCAGTCATTACAGATCAAACAACTAACGTTAGATGAAAAAACATTTTCTGTTTTGTTGGTGAGTTTTTTATTCCAAAACAAAATCAATTTTTATAACACGTTTTGTTCCTCTTTGTCTAAAACTTTCGTTGCTATATTTCGTGAAAACGTAAACTATAACGTATTGACGATACTATTCAAATGCGTGTTTGTTTTCAATCGGCTCACAAATTAATTATCCTCATGATTTATATGTAGCAACGGTTTCCCTGTTGATTCTCAGAAAGTAACATCCGCATTCTCATTTTTTTTTACGTTCGGCATGCTTCATTCTACATATCTGAAACGGCATCGAACCAGAACCGAACCGAAACCGAAAAAAACGCTATTTTAGCTGGAGTGAAACCGAACCCGAACCGAAAAACATTTTTCCGAACTCGAACTCGTTCCGTTTTTTCGATTAGCATAAAGAGTGGGAGCGAAAGAAGGGTTTTTCCTTTGGCTTTAATATGAATCTTTTTTGAAAGCCTGACTTTTCAACACTGAGTAACACAAAATCTAATGGTTTTCTTGAGAATACATGCTCCTAAGCCTTTGGGGAGATGCATCTTTGTGATGCTATCTGTCGGTTCAATGGTGGGATTTTCCATGGGCATTTCAATACACCCATACCTCGATTTACACGGGAGATGCGTTTTAAAAAATCACCGTGTAAATCAAAACCGTGTAAATCGAAACTAACATTTCATATGAAATTGGGAGTTAGTTCCTACTTATTTTAAAATAAAACATATTTTGGAGATTTTATTTATAAGTATATAGTTATAAGACATTTGAATTATATATAAATATATATATATATAACTTGAACATTATATAAATGAACCTTCACATTCTTTGAACAACTCTATGAATTACATTCTACATTCAAATGTGAATTAATATTACCTGTTCAAGTACGTGTATGAGTAAATTGATTATGATAAAGAGAGCATCTGCTTATACATATTGGAATTGTAAAATCAAATAAATGTTGACTTTTGGAAGGATAACAACGGTTTTACATCAAATTAAAGACTAAAAATATAATTAATAATAACATTTTTGATAGATTTTATACGCGCTAAAAAAGGAAAAAAGTACATTTTAAATTTTTTATAGAATAGTATTAGACGGGGTCGTATAAAAAGAGCCGTTTATAAATTGAATAACGAAAAATGTAAGAAGGGAATTGATACAATTTTTTAATGTTCGTTAAATGGTGGGAGGGGGCGCTTGCGCGATATCTATTTTTGTCTTCTGGATAGTGAAGACATATTTGGTTTAAATAAAAAATAACATTAATTAATGAAGATTATTTTGTAATTCTCTTGAAATTTTCTCCAAAAAATCAGTCGGAGCGAAAAAAAAACAGGTTCGAACCGGTTCAATGATGGTTACTGGAGCGAAACCGGAACCAAACCGAAATTTTTTGTTTTGTATGAACCGGAACGAACACCGGAGCGAAAAAAACTCGGTTCGATGTCCTGATATGAAATTACTGTGCGAGGCGTAAATTAAACATGGCTATAAATTACAGGCTTCATTCGTCGGTCTTCCGCTTTAAAATTTAAGCGAATGAAACTTTAATAAACGTCGGAATCCAACCCTAAAATTCGCCAGTGGATCAATAATTCAACAAAAAAGCATCGATAAATCACTTATAACTGCCGGCGGTATTCTGTCTGGTTTGTGTTTCTCGAACGAAGTAGCAATGTCCTCTGCAGGAGAGGGCGAGTAAAAAAAAACATTCCTCGGCGATGCGCAATGTGCTGAGCTAATCATAACTCCTGCAATCTCCGTTTGTATATGCGCAATGCTGTGCCAACAAATCGAGAGAAAGGAGGCGTGTTTGAATTACGAGGCGGAGAAAAAAATCGTCTGGCGTCTTTTGCCTTCGTTTTTCCTAACGGCGCACAATTTCTAACTCCTGTGTAGGGTACGTACGTCTTCCTTGCATTCACTCCTCACTTTTCGGTCAAATACCACTGACGTGAGAGACGTTATAGGTGAAATAGGTCGACGAGACGACCAGAGGGTCACGTGTTCTGTCACGAGGATAGACGGGAATGCTTTTTAAAATCTGATTGAAGAAGGCTCGATTGGCTCTTTGGGAGCAGATGAAACAGAAAACTTACCCCTAAACTAATATTCATCAGCTTTTATCGAACGACTTTGGTGGTTAATTTGCAATGAAACCATAGCCATGTGATAAAATGTGATACTCTGCCGAAGTTTATTATGGTGTTCTTTGAAAAATAAGGAAAATATATTTATATATATTATAAATTTATACTCTGAGAAGGTTAGAATCAGTTTTATGTCTGAACAAAGAGGCACAAAATATAACACTCGTATTCTGCATTTTTTGACGTTACAAATACTATTTTTGCCATTTCATTATACTATGTAATTATGCTCTCTTAAATTTTTCTTTACCTTTTCTGTCAAGTGTTATTTTTTACTTGCCCTTTTAAAGAAGTGTTTTTATCGTTTTTTTGTGAATATTATCGACATCAATACGAAATGTGCATTGCTTCATTACATATTATTGCCATATTAGGTATGTATTCTCAATAGCCATGAAAAATTGAGAAAACTACATGTGCATTTCGGCTGCAAATCAGACGTCATAATTGGCAACATCACGATAGTATATTATTCGAAATAACAGGGGAATCAAATCTGCGAGGGAAATATTTTAGATAGGCTTTGGTGCATTGTACCCTCTGCTAACCATCTCTTTGGTGAATTGCAGAGTAGCATGTAAATGTAATTCTTGTGTTCATATTATTTTATCCAAAGGCGAGCTCGATAACTAAATTACATCTGATAGCTGATTTTTATTTTACTCTTCAAATTTTTACTATCGAAGTAATAAAATTATCGATGGTCGCCTTGTTTGCGCAAACAATCCATCAAATTGAAGTACGTTGATTCGATTCGACCGGTTCGTTGATGCGAAACGCCGTTGTAGGGAGAACATTCATTTTTCCGTTGAGACGCGGTCGCTTCAATCGCACTAATTCCCTAAGGCAAACGGCACTTCGGATAATTGATATTCTCTGCCAATGTCAACTCCGCAACGTCAACCTCTGTATTGAATTGCGAGAAATTTCCTCGTATTGTATATAAGCTGTGCCGCGGGCTATTGGAATTGCGACTGAGCAGCCTTCCTGTGGTGCTCAAAATTAATCCGTCGTGACCAGAGGTGGGAAACAAAAGGAAAATTACGTAGCCCCCTTTTTGATTCTTCCTTTAAGTTCGCGGTTCAGTTCAGTTCAGTCGTTGAATCGAAATAGTTACACAGGGAAACTGATAGATGGCGCTTTTCCTAGTACTGATATCGTGCCCTCCCCCCATTGCTATTTTAATCCTTTACGCATTATTTATTGGCTTCCTTATGTTTATTACTGGGATATATACATTAAATAATTAAGAAATCAAAGAATGTTAGACATGTATTTATTTAATCAGAATAAAAATCTCAAATTAACAATGATAACTCAATCATTTTGTTTATAACTTTACACTTCCACTTTCATTCCACTTAGCGAAGGATTATTTTGATAAAAAATTCTCCACTGCTCAGCCCTGATTAGGAAACGAAACAAACTACATATTAGGCAATGAATATATATATATATATATATATATATATATATATATATATATATCATCATCATCATAGGTAGTCTGTCCGTAGACAGGTCCGTGATTATTCATGGTTAAACCTGGTTCTCCATATACTCCTATTTTCCGCTGTCCTCTTTATATCTTGATAACTCTCTTTCCCTTTCAAATCGTCTATCAGCTGAAACCTTTTCCTACCTCTTTCCCTTTTCCCATCTAGTTTTCCTTCTAACACGTCTTTAATCATACTCTCTCTCCTCAGGTAATGTCCAACCCAGTTAGCCTTCCTCTTTCTGATAGTCTGTATAATCATTCGCTTCTCTCCTATTCTTCGTAGCACTTCATCGTTTTTCATCCTATCTGTCCATTTTATCTTCAGCATTCTCCTCCAAGTCCACATTTCAAAGCTTTCCAAGTATTTGATGTCATTTTTCCTTAGCGTCCATGTTTCTGCCCCATACAATGCTATACTCCATACGTAGCATTTTATCAACTTCTTGCGGATATCTTCCCTTATATTCCCTGTAAGTAGTTGTTTCTTTCTCCTGAAAGCCGCTTTTGCTTTTCCTATTCTAGTTTTGATCTCATCCGTACATTTTGCCTCTCGTGTTATGATACTTCCAAGGTATTTATATTCTGAAACTTGTTCTAATGGCTTTCCCCCAATAGTTATGTTCAGATTCTCTTCTTTACCCGATATTCGAATGACCTTGGATTTTTCTGTATTTATTTCCATACCGTATTTTCTACCTGTTATCACTAGTCTATTTATCATTTTTTGTAGTTCCTCTTCCTTTCTTGCTAGAAGTACTTGATCATCAGCGTATTTTACTGTTCTTATAATCCTTCCTCCAATTTTGAAATCCCCTGTGCCTTCTAAAGCTTCTTGCATTAGACTTTCTCCATATATATTGAATAGGGTTGGCGATAGGCAGCAGCCTTGTCTTACTCCTCTACCGATATTTATTCCGCAGGTGTCCACATTCTCAAACCTAACCTTTACAACTTGATTCTCATATAGATTCCTAATCAATCTCCTGTCTTTCCAGTCTACACCTATATCCTTTAATATCTTCATCAACTTTACCCAATTTACTCTATCAAAGGCCTTCTGCCAGTCTACGAAACATGCGCAGATATCTTGACTGTATTCTATTGCCCTTTCTGATATGATTCTAACTACTCCTATAGCATCTCTAGTTCCTCGTCCTTTTCTGAAACCGAATTGATCTTCCCCTATTATTTCTTCTGCCTTTTTCTCCAGCCTTTTATTAAGAATCCTCGTGATGATCTTGGATGTGTGTGACAGAAGGCTTATAGTTCTGTAATCTTTACACTGCATTGCCTTTGGCTTCTTCTTTAGAGGGATCATTGTTACTTCTAGGAAATCCTGAGGCCAATCTCCCGTGTCGTAAATCTTATTAATTAATTTCGTGATCGCTTTTAGTCCTTCTGATCCTATGACTTTAAGTATCTCAGCCGGTATTCCATCGCTGCCCGTGGGTTTCCCCTTCTTTAGTTCCACTATCGCCTTTTCTACTTCGCTCTCCATAATACTTGGTCCTAAGTTGTCTTCTTCAATGTTTTTCTCATTTTCCAGTTCTATTTTCCCCTCTCCTGCCTGTTTGCCGTATAATTCCTTAATGTATTCTTCCCATACCTGTGCTACATCCTTTGTTTCTGAGACTATCTTATATATATATATATATATATATATATATATATATATATATATATATATATATATATATCATTCTATATAGACGTTCCTTACAGAGGAGGAGGAGGATATAACATACTAGTAGTTGGTGCTTGCATACTGCAAGCATTTCATCTCACCTTGAAAAAACATTCATTTTTCAGACAGACATTTTATCATTACAAATATTCTTTTAATTCTAAAGATTTCAACGTCGCAGCGATTTTTGTTTTTCCCACATGTAAAAATAATAGATTAAAAAAATCCCCAAATGTTGTAATTTTAAAGATTTTACACTTTCTCCATTATGGGGTACAAATGCTACACATTTTAGCCAAATTTTTAAGTTGTAGCATTTCTAGAAGTAAAAGTAATATTTTTCTAATTGTTTAAATTTAAATAATTTTTAACGGCAGCCACATTTCATATATGGTAAAATTGAAATTTTTTTTGTGTAAATTCACTACTCTGTAAATAATTTGAAAATTTCAGCTTCCTAGCTCATCCCGTAGTACCTAAACAGTTATCCAATTGTTTAAACTTTAAGAATTTTTAACTGCCAAACATTAAAATATCAAAATTTTTAGCGGCCGCATTTTTGCACTTTTTCAAGATTTTCGTTTTTCTAGTCGGTTTTGCACAAAATCCTACCTAAGAAAAAAATTTCGAATCTCCAGCTCATCTGGAAGTGCCTAAACATTAGTATCCTCCTATCATTCTATATAGTCGTCGATATATAATGATATATAACATATAGGAGGATTAATTGTGAACATCTTGGAGGGGAAACTTTTAGGGAAGAAAGGAAGAGGCAGACCAAGAAAGAAATACCTAGATGACGTGGAGTCAGTGATGGGAGTTGAGAAATACGAGATGTTGAAGAGAATGGCAGAGGACAGGAGTTCATGGTTGCAGCGACAAGGCTTAGCCTTTAGATGAAGAAGAAGGAGGATACTATTGTTTAGGCACTTCCAGATGAGCTGGAGATTCGAAATTTTTTTCTTAGGTAGGATTTTGTGCAAAACCGACTAGAAAAAAAACGAAAATCTTGAAAAAGTGCAACAATGCGGCCGCTAAAAATTCGTAATTGTTTAAACAAATTTTCATGGTTTATGTATTTTCGCATGTACTACGGAGTTGAAATTTTTTTCATAAGTAGATTTCGTAAAAAAACGAAATAGGGATTATACAAATTTTGATATTTTAATTTGTTTGGCAGTTAAAAATTCTTAAAGTTTAAACAAATAGATTACTGTTTAGACATTACGGGATGAGCTAGGAAGATGAAATTTTCAAGTTATGTACAGAGTAGTGCATTTGCACAAATAAACATTTGAATCTCTCCATAAACATATTGCGGCGGCCGTTAAAAATGTTTAAAATTTAAACAATAGCAGCCTTAAACCATGATAGAGGAGTGACTGCACACTCAATGTTTAGGCTGCCTATTGAGAATCAGGATCCCCAGTCATACTGTGACATCAAAGGTAACAGTCAGAGGGCAGAATTAATCAGATCTTCTAGCTTAATTATATGGAATGAGGCCCCAATGGCAGTTAAAAATAACTTAGAAACATTAGAGAGGTCATTCAGGGATATTTGTCAATTAGATGACCTGTTTGGGGGGAAAATAATATTGCTAGCTGGAGATTTTAGGCAAGTAGCTCCAATAGTTAAAGGAGGGTCAGTGATGGATTCTGTATCATCCAGTTTGAAACACTCCAAGTTGTGGCAGAACGTACATATGTTTAATTTAACTAGCCCTATTAGGTCACGTGCAGATAAAGATTATTCTGAGTTTATTCTTAAGGTTGGGGAGGATAGAGTCAATAGGGTTGTTATGAATGGAGATGAGGTAATTCCATTAGATCTAATTAGAAGTATTAATAAATTGGAAGACTTGATTAAGTTTGTTTATCCTGAGGACATTTTATCAGATCCTGCCATTTGTAGCAGAAGGGCTATCTTGGCTGGGACAAATAGTTGTATAGATGAAATCAATTCGTTAGTCCTAGGGAAATTACAGGGTGAACCGGTAGAATTATATAGTGCATATAGATGCGAGGGTTCAGATGACAGTC